>JAJEJO010000851.1:326036-427972 GCA_020662805.1 Glaucomys volans | reverse complement strand
TTACTTTCCAGCTAAAACCTATAAGGACAAAGAGTCATTCTCTATACTTGTAACAAGATTTAATTTTTTTCAACTAGGATGAGATATCACAAATGACTTACCCTCAGAAAGAAGTTCATTGTCAGTCAGAAAAAAACCAAGATGGTGGACATTTACCAATGTGTTCAGTGACTTCTCTAATGTATTCCTACCACAAGAGCATTTAATTCAATTATATTTAACAATTAATTCAGAGTACATTTTGCAATTAATTCAGTCTTCAAAGATGAAATTCTACCTAAATTTAGACATTCTCCGGGGGTTCTACCAAGGTCATTTTGGATGATGTCATTGGGAGCAGAAGCTCTTAAAATAGTCTAGGAGAAAGAATTATCTTGTGCAAAAGATTTCAACCAAGTACTTATCTACTTTCTCTTCACTCTAAGAGTTGATTTTTGAGTGAAGGCTATATGGAGAGGGGTTAGAATTACACTTGCTCTATCTGCAGGCCCATGCAGAGGACACCTTCACATATAGACAATTACAGGGATCTAGCAAAGGCGTGCAAGGAGGAGCTCACATTTAGACTTTCCCATTGTCTTTAAATAAGATGTATATTTGAATGTAAATAATTTAAACAAAAATGAAGGCAGTATATGTCATATATTTTACACTTATGTCCTATGTTAACCTTTTAACTTGAAGCCTATAACTAGCTTGTGAATAACACAGTTATATTGCATTGTGTTTAATCTCTTTGAAAGATGATATTAGGCCTCTCATCAATACTTGAAGTATATCCAATTTTTGAAAATTGTTTTAGGGTTTCTTTACTTTAAAATATGAAAATTCTCAAAAAATAAAAGCAACCTAAAGCCATAGACCTCTGAGAAGCCCTGCTTGCAATCTAAAATATTTGAAGTTATTTTTACTGAACAACTGAGAATATTAGTGTATGAGGCATAGTTACAATCTATTTCCAGAAGCTCTTTTTCAGGCTGTCTAATTAACATGTTATCTATCTCTCTCTCTCTCTCTCTCTCTCTCTCTCTCTCTCTCTCTCTCGTATCCATTCTCTAACTTCGTCTCTAAGTTACCTGATTAACAGTGCTGGTCCATGTGACATCGGGTAGACTGTGTTATTCTGACTACTACTGAATTACTGTCACTGTCTTTAGATTTGCTCTCGGCTCTCAGCTTTTGAAGGCTACTAGATACTCTTAGATTTATTTTAGATATCATTTATTTTAATTTCTTAACTTTAGAAATGACAAAATTGAGTCCCAGAGGAGTGAAATGACTTACAGAGGCAGTAAGTGGCAGAACGGGGCTGAACACCTCTGCCTTCTCTTTTCTGTGGCAACCCCTTTGGAAACGGCACTCTTCCCTGTGCCCCTTTCTCCTTTGTGCACCTCATCTATAGATTCTGATTGACCACCTTGTGTGACCAGTGATGACTAGAAACCATTTGTTCCACTGCTCTGAAATGTTTTAAAGAAGATTCATGTGTCCTTATTGTTACTTACCATGGTACTATTTCCAAAAGGAATCCATACTCCATACCCTGAAAGAAAGGCTTCTGACTGGAAAGTCCAGGTGGGACCAATTTCTGTTTAATATATTTTTTTGCATTGATTCTGAAATTAGTAAAAATTAAACAGATTCAATACCACCATTGCCTGTACTATGACACCACTCTAACATAAGCAATAAGACCACACCATGTGGCTTCAAATTCTACCACCCCAGCTTTGGCATGTTAGGCAAATTACTTAAACTTTCTGTGACTCGGTTTTCTCATCTGTAAGATGAGGATAATAATGGTTCCTATCAGATGGGGTTGGAGCAAGAGAGAGAGATGAATTATTACACGTGAAGTACTTGGAATAGTGCCTGACATTGTTATTTTTAGACTCTAATCCAGATTTTCTTTGAAAGGCATGTGTGCCAGATAGATAAATATTTATTTATATTGTACTTATGTCACTTTATGGTTATGAATCATATAAATCACAAAAATGGACATTAAAATTGATGCAATAATTAAATTTTTTGGATGCCAAGAGACTGTCTTGCGTATTCCCACTGGAAACTGCAGACACCACTGGCCTAATTTCCATGCCCTGTGTTTTATGCTTTGTCTCCTCCTTTATTTTATAATTTACAATCAACTGCCAAGTAAGCAAAGAACAAATTTCTTTCCATCTCCCAAAGCAATCCTTCATATGCTAATATGCCAACTTTCATCAAATTCAGTGGCTTATAGTGCTGATAAGCTTACAACATATATCTTCAGTAATTAAGGACTTTCCCCCATCCAGCACCAGTGGAATTGTTCTGTGGTGATCAGTCATAGGCTGTAACAAATTACATTGCTTGCTCAGTGGTTAGGATTTTTGTTGTTGTTAATTGCTTGAATCTGAAGGCTACAATAGCTTTCTCAGTGTCTTTGTTTTTTACAGTGTTTTGTTTGTAGATGGAAATGCATCAAGAAATTCTCTTTCTTTTCATATTTCTTAGTTTGTCAGTGGAGGATTTTGCATATGGTCTTGGTTACCATAGGGAACCAGAGACATTCCACTGAGATCTTGGATGTTCCCTATGTCAGAGTCCCAGATGGGCTACAGATGATATTTAAAATGAAGGTTATCTTTGGGTAGCTTTATACTAAGATATATCCAATACAATTTAGTAAGATGATTCATGTTTCAGGGGTTATTTTTCTCATTTTTTATGTGGTTATGAAAGTAGTTGAAGCAACTCCAAGATAATAAGGAACTGTGAAAATCAAATTCATATTTTACTTAAGTATTTAAATATTAATCACTCACTTTTATTTTGTGGGAGGCAACAGGGCTTATTCAATTAACATATGAATGTAATGTTGTTAACAGGTTTATTTCATAACTTGTTTTAGCACAACTTTAAAGAGCAATTGTTAAATACTACATTAGGATAGTTCTAGAATAATCTTAGAATTCTCCTATTACTTTATAAATAATATTATGACATTATTTTAAAGATAAAAAGTGCAAAATTCAGAAAGGTGGTTGATTCAAAGATGGTGAGTTGGAAATAGTTGCTGAAGAAACTAAATCCGGCTGTGTTAAACTAGAATGACATTGTGATTGAGGAGAATTTTTTGTAAGTATATTTAAGTTTTGGAGAGAAGAGGAAACAAATTTCGCCATCCTTAGAGAGATAGTATTACCTATAAAGAAGAGTAATTGGAGGATGTCAGAAGGCTACCTAGTCAGGTCGAAAATTTGAACAAGTCACAAATAGTGGCTATTTGGTGCTAACTTTTGCAGGAATGCAGAGTAAGTGGCATCATAGTTGCTGATACTAACCTGGAACTACATTTTGCAGTTAGTAATCTAGGCCCATATTACCAACAATTTGGACATTGTTGCTTGGTGTTCATAGTTAATCATAAGGGGTGAAGTCAGTTTTGTTGGAGAGGAATAACTTAAGCATAGCTTCTACTTCACGGCTAGGGTGTGAGAATTTATTTTACATCAACTTAGTCAAGCTATGGTATCAGTTTGGTCAAACACCAGTCTAAGTGTTACTGTGAAGACATTTTCTAGATCTAATTACCATTTAAATCCACTGACTCGAACAAAGCAGATGATCTTCTGTGATGTTGATAGGCCTAATCCTACCAGTTGAAGGTTTCAAGACAAAAAAAAAAGACTGAGATCCCCTGGAGAAGAAGGAAATCTGCATCCAGACTGGCTTCAGACTCAATACTGTAAATGTGAGCTTTTCCCTGGTCTCCAACCTGCTGGCCTGCCTTGCAGATTTTGGGCTTGTCAGCCCCCACAATTGTGTGAGCAATTCCTTGAAACAAATCTCTCTTTCTGTCACTGTGCATATCTCTCTGTGTCTCTCTCTCAATTTACATCCTATATTTCTGTTTCTCTGAAGAATTCTGATTATTGTAGTATATGAGCATTAGCTATAACTTATGGTGATCAGACTTTTCCTCAAGTACACAGTAAAATTTTCTCTTGTAGTGATCATCCATACAACTTGTATTCAAGAAACAGTGCCCAAACTGCAAGGATGTCGTCACCTTTAAAAATTTATGTTTGCCCATTGTGTACAATGAATCAAAATGAAATCTGTAAAAATTAAATATATATATGTATGTTTCTTAGAGGTTTATATATTTTTGTAGCACAAACCATAAAAATTCATACTTGTCAATTAAAAAATACTTTTATATCATTTCTGGTTTTGTTATTTTAAACTTTATTTACATTTTAGAAGTACTTCAATTGCACATGGAACTATAATTAGTTTTTCCATTTTTCTCTCCTCCTCTCCTTCCTTCCCCTTTCTGTCTGTTCTATAATAATATTTTGCAGTCTGTTTATAATCTTTCATTATATGAACATTTTTATTTTCATTATCAGAAAACAATTTTAATAGCATACTTAATTCTCTGACTTTATGTCCTATTTAGGAAATAATTTAGTGGAAATGTATGGTAATATAAGTCATTAAACTTCAAAAATTTTATTATTCTATTAATGTACAAGTCCTCTGATTTGTTGTCTTTTATTCTCAAACTTACTATGTTGAACCGTATAAGATTAACTAATTTCAACCATTTTCTGACTGACAAAAATATCGATTTTATCACTGAGACCATCCAATTCTAGAGAAACTACATTGACATATAGGACTATCTATATATAACTGAGAGCGAGAGAGATGAAGAGCAAGTGACCTCAGAATTCAAACACTGCCTGAACCTTACTGAACCAGTTGGGAGGAACTGCTCAGAGCAGTATTGTAAAGAAATCAGCTCAGTGAAAAGAGATAAATTTATTATTGATAAATACTAATGCTACAATGGCAGGTGCTATTTTTAAGGACAATTCATTAAGTGATAGGTTTACAAAATTATCATAATTCTAATTATAGCTGGTAGTTTCCATTTTGAAAGCAAGAAAGAGAAGATGGTAATGAGTTAAAAGAAGGTAGCTCTTTTCCAAAATACAGTAGGAGGGCCAAGACAGTCATGGCTCTGAGATACACAAGAAATATTAGAATCAGGATCACAAAGAAGATTCAGCAGCACATACGATAAAAGCAAGAATAGTGACAATATAATATAATCATAAAAGAATATGTTCCACTATGTAAGAATTTTGAAGAACTGATAGCAAATAGTGCTTTAAAGAAAGCAGTATATGTATGGTTTTTTTGTGGAAAGGTTATTATTTGAAAGTTTTATAACTCCAAATATCTCCCTTTTTGATAGTTATTTTGTACTAATTATCGTCTTCCTCAACCTAAACCACATTATTACTTCATTCACTAAAAGAATGTTCTTAAAAAGTTAAATGAGGTAGGACTGAAATAAGAAAAAGATGATGATTGAAGCATAGTATTTGATTACTTACAATAAACACAGTGTAGATTTTCATGTGGGATCAGATAGGGCTGCTCCTCTGAATACATGTGGGTGAGCTACAAGATCTGTGTTAAAATAGTGCTCTGGCTTTCCTGCCCTGAAGGCTGTCATGTAGCATGTGGTTCATCGAGGGTCGTTCCCTCCAGTACGTGTTGTGCTGTGTGAAGTTTGAAACCAGTAATCTTAACGGTACATAAAATGGTAGGATTGAAATGTGGTTTGGACAAGATGCCGTGAGATGAAAAACCAGAAGAAAAGGCACTACCACAGTGCTTTTTGCTGTTTAATCATTCTTATATTGACTGGCTTTTGTTTTTTGTTTATTTTTAACTCAGCTAAAATGTTTCAGTTAATCCAATGAATAAAGTCATCTGCTCATTTACTTTCACAATATAAATAATCATAGCATAAAAAATGCTGAAATTAGCCAAGGAGAGATAGATGGGGGAAAAAAGATTAGGGAAGATATACTAAATATTTTTAAGTCCTGAACCCTCTTATAGACTAGGGAGGTTTCCTCTGTATTGCAACAGCCAGCAGTGGAGGGATAAGAGATATCCTTTAGATGAGGCAATCTATCCTTTAGATATCCAATGATGAGGCTCTATCATTTGCCCTGGTCCTTTCCATTCCTGGATAACTTTCATGTAACTGTTACCTACCTCATTCCTGTAGGCATCTGAATATAGTCCTGTGCTGCATAGGAATGTTCCAATTATGTTCCATAAATATGACAGTGGTCCCATAAGAATGTAATAGACTGAAAATTTCCTACTGCCTAGAATTTTCACTATTTCTTTTCTATGTTTACATACATGAATACTTATCATTGTTGCAGTTGCCTAGACTATGCAGCATAGTAACATGTGTGCTCTGCCATATAGTATACCATACAATAGGTTGGTGTAAGTTCACTATGATGTTCACACAATGGCAAAATCACCTATGCGCACCTTTCCTGAGGTATCCCCATCACTGAGCAATGCATAGCTGTATTTAATTCAGCATGACAACTCTAATCTTCTAACAGGGGACAGAATGCTTTGTAAGATAGTGGGTACCCATGGTCTGAAGTGTTAAAGCATCTGGATGTAAAGGGGATCAAAAAATAGGTGTGAAAGTTGGCTGAATGAACTCTTACAATTCTCTTCATCTCTAAATGTCTTTGATTCACATTCTTGACATAGAACCATTTTCTGAGAAGTTAGTCTTTGCAATTTTCTTTTCACATATTTTAATACTGTTTTGTAAAGATAGATAATAATTTTATATAATAAGAACCGAGCTGGGCTTCATGGTACACACCTGTAATCCCAGTGGCTCAGGAGGCTGAGGCAGGAGGATGGCAAGTTCAAAGCAGCCTCAGCAACAGTGAGGTGCTAAGCAACTCAGTGAGACCCTGTCCCTAAATAAAATACAAAAAAGGACTGGGGTTGTGGCTCAGTAGTCAAGTGCCCCTGAGTTCAATCCTGGTAGCCCCACTCACTCCCAAAAAAAGAAGCAAGACATACAACTAGCATATATTTTAGATAATGAGTGGAAAGTATCTGTCAGTGCCTGAATCCAGGATCTTGTTGTCCAGTGTTTGCTCATTAGCATTTATTTGCTAAACACATTTATGGGTTTAAGATCCTGGAGCTGCAGGGCTAAGGTGGTTAGTGGACAAGGCATGTGATTCTATGGCAGTTTATATTTTCTCATAGAAAACAGAAAATAAATCAGTATATAATTTGCAAGAGTAGCAAGTGTTATGAAGAAAATGAGGCAGAGTGAGTCTACTTTTGTACTCATTTAGAAGTGGTGTTCTGTAAATGCCTCTTAAGAAAGTAACACTTAAGCAGAGAATGAACATACAGAAAGGGTTAGTTATTCAAGGATATGGGGGAGGAACATTCCAGGTGGAAAGCAAAGTTAAGGGCAGAAATAAGAAGGCATAAGAAGATCATGGTAGATGAAATCTCCTGAACAAGGGAGAGAGGGCAAGAAATGAAACTAGGTTGTAGGCAATGTTCTGAGCACAGGGCAAGATGTCAGAGATTTTAGTCAGGAAATCTGAGTTGGGGTTTGAAAGATTATTTGGTCTGATTTATAAAAAATAAATTTGGGGGAGCAGAAAAGGATGTGAGAAGATCTGTTTGGTAAGGGACCAAACTGGGGACAAGGTGAGAAAGAGAAGAATCAAGATGACTTCTAGGGTTTTGAATTTAGCAATTGAGTGAATGGTTGCTAGTAAAGGAAAGAGTGAAGACTGTGGGAGAGTCAGTGCTCCAACCAAAACCAACTCACCTGCTGAATCCTTCCTGGAACAGACTTGGATGCACAAGAGCTATAAATAGTGCTGGGTACTCAGTACTGAGTGCTGGGTACTCAGGAGATGATGTAGTCCTTGATGTCAAAAAGGTAAATAGAAATTTATATCTAATTTGATAGAAAAGTGAACAGAACAGAGAAGGAAGAAACTTTCAGGGTTCTCTTGACTTCATCATCAAGAGGTGAAGAGTTTTAACCATGAGCTCAACTGGATGCTGCAAGCTCTAGGAGTTGAGCATTGTTACCACTCATCTATTCTGTCTGGAGAGACTGGCTTCTATTTAATCCTTCTCAGACGTCTTATTTGGAAATACTGGATATCAACCATCCTGGTAATTCTCTGATTATCACATTATAGCACATGATGAAAAAACATGAAAGAACTCCAGTGGATTCCTCTTTCCTCTACAAATTAACACTGTGTTTCCACCCCTATCTCTTTTCTGTCTCAGCAGCAACCAGGATCTAACAAGTGTTTCTCAAGGGCCCCTTGTGAGCCAACTACTTGTTTCTTTCCACATTTCTTTGCTTTCTGGCACTTTAACCTTTGAGTATGCTAAAATTGCCAGCTGTCATTGAAAAAGCATTCTTAGACTTCCTCTCTTCCTGACTCACTGTTTTATTTTCTTCACATCTCCTGTCTCTTTCATCTTGTTCTTTTTTCCCTCCATTTTGCTTAAGTCACCAATAATGCCCCTGTCTTTGCCATGCTTCTTGTTTCTCATGATTTAGACCATTCCTCTTGTTCCTTCATGCTTGCTTATTGTTCTCATTGCCTATTCTTTAATTTGAGATTCTATGTTATTCTTAGTTATAGTTCTCTTTATTTTTTTAGGTTGCTCTGCCCATATCTGTAACATTCTTTGCTGCCTACCATTTGTCCAGTAAATCTATGTTAAACAAATTTACTCTGTGAACTTTTTATGCACTTTTCAATGATTCAATATGTTGGTTGTATTAAAGGCATTCTGAATATTATCATGAATGATTAATCCTGCCAAAGAATAATGTCTATATATTTTTCTCCTTCATCACTGGGCTTTCCATTGATGCTTTTTGTAAAAAAACAAAAAAAATGTTTTTAAATATTACAAAAAAGCAACTGAAACAACTGATCTATTTGACTGGTTTTAATTGGGCAGGGACTCAGTAAAGATTATAGTTAAGTATGATCCAATAGTTCCAAATCAAAACTCAAACTGAAAGATTAGAACATCTGATTTAGGGAATACAGCATAAATGAAAATATACATGAAGAAAAGAGCAAGGAATGAAATACCTTTCCAAGGTTCTTACTTCTAACTAACAGACTTTTGAAAGTCCCTATTAGATATTTATGTCATTATAGGTTCAGGAAATTATACTTTTCCTTTGAAACTGAACAGATTTTCCCTTTTCCTCTACACTGCTAGAAACACTGAAGTCAAATTAGTGCCTCGGATTAGTTTTAAAAACAAAAAACAAGTACTATACTATAGACAATTTTAGGTTCCAAAACATTTTGCTTCCTTATTTATTGCCCACTTTTAATCCATTATCTTGTTGCTTATTTTTTTATCCAAGCAAGCTACCTTGATCACTTCTGATGTGCAAAGGAATATAAACACCTATTATACATAAAGAAAGGGTGTGTGTGTGTGTATGTATATATATATATATATATATACACATACATATATAGCCATTTGGTGTCACTGTTCACCCTATTTCTTCCTCGGTTTAGCTGAGGAGAATATGAGCCATTTGGTTAGAAAAGCTGTCACATTTGGAAAGGAGCAGCCAGTCGGAGGGAAATTAAATTGTTTTTCTTTGTCTGCCTGCTGTTCCAAGTCTCGGCTGGCGTTGCCAGTTATTTGGAGGGAGAAGTGTGGGGCTTGTTCAGCTGTCAGTGAGTGTGAAAGGAGGAGGGTGGGTTCACACCAGCCTGTTCTTTTTTGCCATGAAATCAATTCTCAAAGGCTGGGTGGGCACTGGGGCAGGTTCACCAGGTAATGTTCTGAGAAGCTGATGCTTTTTCTGAGGAGAGAAAGCTTTCTCACTGTTGGGAAAGTGATGATGCTGGTCTAAGAGGCAAAGCTCATATTTTCCATTTTTGTATCTTTGGCAGAAAGTGTCTTTGTGGACAAAACAACCCCAAGGAGCACTACTCACTAAAGTTGAATTTGCCATGAGGTTAGTTCGGTCATCCAACAAGGGCGAGATGCTGAAATAGTAGGAATTTCTTTGCCTGAGTCATTCTCACTCTTGAGGAGTACTAGGTCAGATCTTTTGTGTACGTGTGAGGACAATGATGAGGGATATAATAGAAGAGCCAACACATATGTGATGTTTAAAATTTTGCCAGACAGTGTTAATGTGTATTTATTATCAGACCTATTGCAGAAATCGATGACACATTTGATAAGGTATTAATCCAGTGGTTTTAAGATTGTGCACTTTCCTATAGAAAATGAATTAGGAAACTTATAGGAGGAAATTATGCTTTCCTCTATCTTCATGTTCAGTGAGCAATTGTCTACACACCATGCCAAGGACTTTGAATGCAGTATGTCATTTAACACTTCTAACAAGTTTATGAGGCCACAATTTTATCACCTCCATTTTCTGAATTAAGAAATTGTGGCTGAGAGGATTATTGAAGTAACTTGCCCAAGGTTATACAGCTGATAAATGATGGAGCCAGGTTTAAAGCCAGACATCGGTAAATTTGTTAATTATTCATTATGCTATGTGCATTTCAATACTGATACAAATACAGAAAGAAGGTGGAAAGTTATCTTCCCCTTAAAACTGTTAGTCATGTGTAGATGAACACATGGAAGGATGAACACATTGACAGATTGCTAAGGAACTCATGAGACGGGGGAAAACCACTCCTCGGATAGAAGTTTGCATGACAATGTCAAACATGATTGCCATATAAAACAATTTTTATGCAGATGGTGAAGGTAATAAGTAAGGTAATAAGTAAGTCTCAGTATTGAGACTTGATTGTGTAGTAGGCCCAAATTTATCCTGTTTCATGGTTTTAAAAACAGGCTGTACCACTGACCAGCTATGTGAATTTATTCACTTTTCTTCATTTCTCTGAACTTCATTTTTGCTCATTTGTTCAAGGAGAATAACTGTACCGACCCCATAAGGTTGTTGTGGTGATTAAATGAGTTCATATATGCAAAAGATGGTCTAGCACATAAAGAATTCTCAAATGTTAGTTGTTAGCTACCATATTGTCAACACCACAACAATCTCACTGGATTTCCTGTCACTCTCATGGCATTACCCACCTTCCAGGCAGTACTCTAAATACTTTATATTTACTAACTCATGCCTGTGATCTGTGTGGTGGGCATTGTTGACATCCCTACTTTATGAGTAAAGAGGTTACTGAGGCATATCTGGCTCTGGAGTCAGTCTTCTTAGACATTGCCGAAAGCTCATAGATATATAGTATGGCTTATACTAGAGCAGCCATTCCAACCTTAGGCAGCTCAAAAGTGCCAGAAATGGAATTCAGGCTAATATTTTCCCACTCTGAAGTCTAGACTGGATTTTTCAGTATAATTTAGGACTGATTAGAGTTTCAAAATTGAAAGCAAGATTCTATGTGACAATCAGAGATATACTTATACTGCATGCCAATACATCAAAACCTTCTAGCTATGCCCAAATCAGATTTTTCTGGAATAGATGAATTAAATATGTTTAAAAAATTCATAAATAAAATACTAAAACTGGGCAACAAGATAAATTATTTTTAATGAAATAATATAAAATAACAGAATGGATCAAAGAAAAACTGATCAGAGACAGGTTATTAAATGTAAACCATAACAGGAAAAACTGTGGAATGAATCTGATATGACTTCTCCATGCTCATATATGAATATACAACCAGTGTTAACTCCACATCACGTTCAATCACAAGAATGGAATCAAAATTGTAATGGGTTACATCCACATTTATATTATGTCAAAATACACCCTACTTGTCATGTGTATCTAAAAACAATAAATTAAAAAGAGAAACCCTAAAAATTCATTTTAACAGGGCAAAACAAACCAAGAACAAAATGATTGAATTGTGTTTATTAGTTATTATGCTTTGTTATTCTGGTGATTTTGACTATTTGCCATCTTGCAACAATCTTACAAAGAGATAAAATAATTTAACAATTTGAATTATTTTATTATTTTGTTAATTTATTTTAAACTGATACATAACAATTGCACATACTAATAGGGTATCATGTAGTGTTTTGATCCATGTATACCTTGTATAATGTTTAAATGACAAATCTACTCAAACATTTATTATTTCCTTATGGTGGAAACTTTCAAAATCCTTTCTTCCAGCTTTCTATAATATACAGTACATCAATATCTTTAGCCACCTTCCTGGGCAACAGCACACCTAAACTTCTTTCTCCTACCTAACTGTAGCTCAGGACACACAAATCAGACTCTATCCCTCTTACCCCTTTACTCGGTGCAGCTCTAGTAACAACCATTCTACTTTCAAATTCTATGAGATCAACTTGTTTAGATTCCACATGAGTGAGATCACACAATAGACTGAAAATAATGATTTTGATAATAACAATAATAATTATAATAATGATGCTACATGATAGGTATTATTTATTTACTGAGGACTTACTCCAACAAAGTACAATAGTAAACACATGATATACCTTCTATCTTTGAATACTCAAAATTCATTCAGAAAACGAAAAAGGCTATCAAATTTTGAGATTTGGTAAGATGACCTAATGGTTTACTCAGGAAAGTGGTGGAAAATGAGGGAAGAACTAATCTGGAGAAAAGTCGAGGTCAAGAAAGTGGAATGTTGACTTTGAGACTCCAGCAGGTCATCCCAATGGAAATGCCCTGTAGCTTTTTTTAAGAAGAGGAGGAGTAGATGAGAGGTGGGAACTGGGAATGGAGATTTGGGGATGAGCCTCTCAGAGGAGAGAATTGAAGCAAAGAAATTTGTAAACTCAGTGATTCAAGAGGAAGCGGGTAGTATGATGTGTAGAGGACAGGCCCTTGAAAAACAAGAAAGGGCTGGGATGATGAGTAGGTCCTAATGAGGAGAGAAACAATGTAGTCAGAGAAAGATACGGAGACAGAGAGTGTTCTAAAAGCAGCAGAGTTCAAGAGTAGTAAAGAAGTCATTATTTTTAGGTAAGAAATGACTGATAATACTAAAAACACTTTAGGGCAGAGGTGAAGTGTGTGCAGAAATCAAATTGTGAGAGAAAGAAGGGTATAGGTAGGCAGGAAATGGGAGCAGAGAGAGGCTCCTAGCTACCCTGGTACAGAGGCCACTCTAAGAATAATGTGGTGCCACTCTGATCTTGTGCAGTCTCTGGGTAGGTAAGGCTGTTGAAATAGAAATTGGTGGTGTTAGCTCAAGGAAGTCATGTCCTAATGAAATACTGAAAAATAATCCTTTTCTGTGGGCTGTTGTTGGCTTTCAGAATACAACCAAACACCTGGAAGAGACCTCGGTATCAATTCTTGAATGTAAATGGAGATATTGGAGCCCTCCAATGTGAAAACTTTATTTTCTCATCTCTCTTTACCTAGAGATTTATCATTGCTGTCAGTCAGAAGGGAAAATTCTCCCCTGGTAGGTAGCAGGGCTTGAAGCAAGGAATAAAATGAGGTAAACTTAGTAACAAAGTTGCATTTGAATTTGTAAAATATTATTTTGATGGGAAAGAGTTGGTAATTTGTCAAGCAGATTAATTTCAGCAACGGAAAGTCCTAATCAAACAGTGAACACTTTAATCTATCTATTAGTTAAACAGGTTGACTGTGGACCTGTAATTGCCCTGGGAGTGAAAGGAGACACACAGTCTGCAATACTGTAATAGATGGAAACTATGATAAATTTGGAGAATCTGTATAATTATATTTGTTCAGCATTGGCCTGTTCCAGCTTTAAGTAACACAGTAAAACAAGCAAAAAAAAAATTGCTCATGGAAAGAGCAGACTGTGTGTACTAATGTAACATTCCTTTAATTTCTCTGGAGGTTGTGCATGGTTAGGAAATGTAGAGAAATAGAGTGACTTTTCTTTGCTCAAATTTTATTTATTATTTCAAAACAGAGAAGAAATGAGAAGGAGGAAATTCAAAGCAACACACAAAATCTCAAACATTTTCTGAAAACTTTAAATGACACTTCAGTTGCAGCTACATTGAGTGGCAAGCTTGTTCTAATTATTCTCTGAAATTCTGATCTCATTGGGGAATCCTTCAGGAAATATTTGATATCCACAAAGGCTTTGCTTTAAATGCTGGTTTGTTTTGTATGTAATTATCAGAAATGGAGGTAAAGGTAAGTGACTCCAGAACACTGAGATATTTGGCCTCAATAAGGCTTAATTTTATAGCTTTAAGGTTAATGTCAACTGTGAATCCTCATGACATTTAATGAAATGCTTTATGGGTGTAGGTAGTCACAAAACATAGTTATCGCATGAACAGAAGAATTCTGTTGTCTTTTCAACTGTAATAAACACTTTAAAATCCTATGAAGAAGTCAAATGGATAAATTTAGGAGTTCACTATATATTACAAAGTATGCTAATACTTTGTATTAAGTAATTAAGTATGTACAAAGTATGCTAATAATTACAAACTAATCATTGCCCAAATCCTAGCTATTGATGAGTTGAGCATCTTAAATGACTATTTGTAATACTGACAGATAATATCCAGTGTTTCCAGTTCGGCCCTGAAAGTTCACTCTATCTGAGTAATGAAGTCTCTGGAGCACAGGGAGTTGGGGAGTCTATGGAAATACAATAGCTACGTGCTGCCTAAAATGTATATAAACTGCCACTGCTTTATCAAACTGTAATATCTCTCCTTTCAGAGTCTTAGCCCAAGTACGCCATCTGCTCTTTGTCTGTATTCCTTCTGTGCTTTTCTTAATCTAGAAGAATGGGTCTTGAAATTCTTACAGGACTCTTTAAAACGTTTGCCACATATTTTGAGAAGCATCTGGTTGGAAGAAGTCCCGCTTTCTGTATTTGTTCCCAGTTGTCTGGTGTGTGCCATGTTTCTTAGAGTCAAGTTTTGTTAACTTTTGGGGTAAATTCTTTTGCATTTGCTTCAGCATGTATTTAGGGTAAGACTAATAGCCCAAAGCAAGTTGCTAAAGTTTGTATAAATGAATGACTCTGTGTCAGGAAAACTTGATTAATTTACCTGCCATCTAATATGCACAAGGTTATCTGGAAATTGGTATTTGTTTCTTTTGCTTGATGATTTCAAGACGGACCTTGTCTCTTTAAGGAATCCTGGATACCTTGAATACTTGCTCAAACATCTGCTCTGGTTTCATCAGGGAGACTTTGGGGTAGCTATAATTCACATAGCTTTCCTTCAGCAAACAAGGCACCTGCCTGTCAGTAAGACAAATTTTCCAAGGAGCTAAACAATGGAGAGTGTTATAAAGGCACTCAGAGCACTTACAATCTTAATAGGGATAGAACAGTAGTTAATTCCGCTATGAAAGGTTATCTATTGCTGGACACTTTTTGTAATTTTCACAGTTTTTAAAAATATCAAATAAGCATACATATGCCAAAAAATTGGAAATTTTGAAACACAAAGAAGGAATTAAAACCATACATGCTCAGAAATCATCTATAGTGAACACTTTTGTGGGGGCTTATTATGTAACCAGCACAGTTGTAAGACTTTAGTCATATTATTTCCTTTAACCCTGATGATGATTTAAATGAGTTGGATATGATCATTGTTCTCAGTAAAGAGATAAGGCAACTGAGGCATGGGTTTTGTTACATTCCTGAAGTCTCTCAACTAATAGGTGGCATGGCCAGGATTCAAATGCAGCCAGTCTAATTCCAAGGTCAGACTCTTAATAGCAATGCCACTCGGCCAACCCTTATTCACTATTGATGACACCTACACAAAATTCCTTCCAGACTGTTTTCAGTAGAGTTTTTAAAACAAGGCTGAGATCACAGTACATGTGTAATTATTTTTCTTAATTGGTTTACTTAATCTTGCAACAAATTTCTTCCCATACTACTTGTAAACTTTTGGTAAACATCTTGGTAAGGAAGATATTTGAATTCAGAAAAGCTGCAGAGGCCCGGTACTCCAGGTACCTGTTTATATAAACTTTCTCAACCTACAAATATAACAGTGCAGGAGAAAGAGTTGAGTGTCAAGACAGTGTGGGGTGAGTCTGAGTGGATGGCCTGAGGCAAAACCCTGGGCCTCTTTAAGTCTCAGTTTTCCTAAGTATAAAACAGGGTTTATATTGGTAACCTGGACAATAGCATCATTGGGTTTACTGTGAAGTGTGCCAGAAAAGTGTACGGCCATTTACAGCTATCAGTGATGCCTTTTAATAACAACCAGTAATGACAAGCATATGCCTGATTAGGAGTGACGACACCAAGAGAGAATTTCTCCACAAAGAGGAAATAACATCAAACATAAACAAAGCAACGGACATAAAACATTGTCAGAAACTATTGAAGAATACTTTCATAATGGTGGTAGAACACCCAAAACCCAAAACCAAACTCAGAACACCAACATAAGTAAAATCCCCACGTATTTCCTTCCAGATTTTTTTCTGTAAAATTTTTTAAAGCTTATCATTTGGTTTCTTTCTGGTCAACAAACCTTGTAGACCAACTGCATTTTCCTCCCTCTTTAATGCACCTGCCTTATCTCTCCCTTTATTTTTCCTTACCTGCTTACCTTATCTCTCCCTTGTCTTCTTTTTCCTTCCCAAGTCATCGGTGTACCAAGTGCTGCTGTTTGTAGATGAACCAGGTGCTGGATCAGGACCTGGAGTTGTGCAGGGAACCAGTGGGAAGTGCCTGTTCATTCCCATTCTCTGCCTTCCCACAGAACCACTGGCTTCCCATAGAACCACTGCCAGGCAATTTCAGCCACATAAGGATGTGCATTTGTTATTTTTTTAAATTATTTTTTATTTTTACAGATTACATTTTGGTTCATTGTACACAAATGGGGTACATCTTTTCATTTCTATGGTTGTGCACGATGTAGATTCATACCATTTGTGTAATCCTACATGAAGCCCACAGGGAAGGCGCTTCTGACTCTTTGTTCCACAGTACTTCAGCAGCAGAATATAACCACTTGCATAATCAACTTGATTAAATGTATTGTTTTGTAACTGGCTTTGCTGAGCCACTTCAGATGGAGGAAATATTCAAAATGTCAATAAAATGATAGTTGGATTTTTTAAAATTTAGTTTTTTTTTAATTGTTTGAAAATATCAAAATTGCACTGACAATGCAATGAAGCACTCTTTATATGAAGCACTTTATATGAAGCACTTTAATTCTCCAGTTTTTACCATTTTGAGCTCCCATCAGAAATAATTCAGCACAGACATGTTTTTGTTTTTGTTTTTGTTTTAATTTGGGGCTTGGCATTTGCACTAGGAATTTTAGCAAGATTGAATGGCACATTCGACAGAGGTGAAATACCTGCCTTGTAAACTTGTTATGGAGTATACTTGAGAATATGTAGACAGAGAACCTAAGTTCTGAGCAGATTATCATCAGTCCCTGCCTCAAAGAATGTGCCATAGAAAATTCTGCAGGGGTAAGTCTAGACAAATTATTTTTGAATGCTTTAAGCATATCCCTCCAGATTAAATACTGCTGCTAAGGGGTTAATTGGACTCAAAGATCCCTCCCCATGAGGTTTGAGAGTCTGTGATATAAATTCCATCTGTTTCTTGAAGCGGTTTATGGGTTTGGCAATATGATGTGTTGGCCTGACAATTGCTTAAAAAATCCTTTTTAGCCTGATACAGGTATACTTTTTTTTATAGTATTCAGATTTATTTTCTTCACCATGTAATTTTAAATTAGAAACCATTCCAGCCCTGTGTCTGGTGTACCAAATTTGTTCTAAATTTTGAGTACCATACAGCCATCTCTTGACCAAAAAGACATAACTTGCATACTGTAGTGGAGGAGTAGAACATTGTTCCTCATAGCTTTAAGGCTATGAGAACTGGAAGGTTATAGTGAAAGCAGCCTTACAGTGTTTCGATCTTGGTTTCAAGAGATTGTATTCAATGGAGTCTAGGACCTGAGACAAACTCTAGGCTTCTTGGATAGGGCATATTCATTTTCCATGAATAATATTCATATGGGAAAATCCAGGTTTAAAAAACAAAAGAAGCAGAGATAAGCTCAAAGGAATAAGCCAGCCTAAAGGAGGATGAAAGAGAAAAAAGAGATGTACTTCCATGTCCTTACCTCCTCTGCTCCCCTTTAACTTTCTCATCACACAGGACCCTGGCCTTGAATTTTATTTACATAAGGAGCTGCCTTGGCTAGATCTATTCTTGGATAGGGATTTACTTCAGGCAAGTCTGCATCCACCTCCTCATGTTCTGTGAATATGGCCTTTTATCATGCCTTCCCTCCTCTTAGATAGACCTATTTGAGCATAGTAAGTCTTTGCAAGATAAGATTTCAGATTATAAACCTTAGTTCTGACTTGGCTTTCTTTAAAATCTACTTCTAATCTAATACTTACTGGCCACTCCACATACCACCATTGTTTGCCAGGGGTTCTCTTCCCTCAATCTGTACCAACTACCCAGGAAACTTGATATCTGGGCTGAAATCAATATTTAGGCTTCACCAGTATGAAGAGAGAGTGAAAAATATTCACTAATAGTTGTTCAATTGACAGGCCAGTTGACAGTGTTTGTGCTGGAGTAAGTCAGAGTTCCTGGTCTGCAGGCATGACATACTAGCCTAACCCTTGTCTGCAGGCATGACATACTAGCTTCTGTACCTGTCCAATACACCAACAGGAAGTGGAAGTCTTAGGCCACCCTCTACCCCAGAGGAGACATCATGTTCCATTATTTAGAACTAAGGGCAGCAGTCTTCTGTCTCCAGAAGAAGATGACAGCGATCTCAGGAGAATTAGGTAGTCCTGTGAGCTGAGTAAATAAACCTGTATTGTTTGGGAAAAAATACTTGACTTTAACTCCTTAGAGATACATGAAGGAGTTTTATCCAAGACGATGACCCACTGTGCTCATGGCCCCTTTTGTTTTTTGACCTACCTCTTTGGGTCATAATTGGATGCTTTAAATATTTCCCCATGATCTTTTCAAATTTCAGAATTCCAGATTAATATATTTGTACTCATCACAAAAGAAGTTGGGCTTGGAATGTGGCTCAGTGGTAGAGTGCTTGCCTGGAGTGCATAAGATCCTGAGTTCAATTATCAGCCCCACCAAAAAAAAAAAAAAGACAGAAAAAAGTAAAGAGAATGTACTTAATTTTGTGGAGACTCCTGGAACCATGACAGACAGCATCTGATGCTGCTACTTGCTTTTGTGAATACCTGATACCCTGGGTTAATGTCTATTCCAGTAGCTGCCCTTTGTAATAGGCCCCGAGTCCCAAGAGCCTGATAAAAAACTCCCTGTCCACCTGCCTTTCCACTCAGAATTTTCCTCTGGCTCCACTCCCCACTACTTCCTCCAAATCTCTCTCTCATTAGCCATCATTGATCCCTACGCTCTTTAAGTTTCACCTTCATTCCTTTTTTGTTTTGTTTTGTTTTCTTGCCCCTCTTCAAAAGGACAGCTTGGGTTGTGCCTGCCCTGCTGGCTGGCTCTCCTCTTGTATCCCCCTTAAGTGGTATTTGGGGAAATGCCTCCAGCAAGAGGCCTCAGAGCCATGACATTATAACTATGGCCTTGGCTTCCTTACAACTTTAGACATTGCATTCTTTTGATAGCTGACCAACAAACATAGAGCTGACAGTCATATGGCAGGTTCCCACCTCTAGAAGGAAGTCACAGTCTACCCAGGGCACTGGTTCTGTCTGTGTGGCCAGCGCTTCCGAGTGTCAGGGATTTCCATATGCCCATCACGTGATAGACTGACTCAGATGGTGCCCACTGAATAGCTCCTGAACAAATAAACACACCCCAGGGACAATTCATGGGCATATGAGGAACTTTTAGTCTATATTTGATCAAAAATTCCACTATGAATTTACAAAAAGATGATAAAGTTGAAGTTCCAACTCAAGTGAAATTGATACACATCAGACACTAAAGTAACTATGAAACAGACCATCATAGGCAACATTACAATTGTCTTAAAATTAAACCCAGGATTTAATTTATTAAAGCATAAACCTGATGACACAGACAGGTCAAATGATGTTGAAATAAATTTTAATTAGTTACATTTCCTGAGAGAGGGGGCATTTCTTGCTGTGCAGGACCACAGGGGACACATCGGGTTTGGGTCAGGAGGCCTAGGCCTGAATTAGGATTTTTATGAGAAAATAGGGGCAGAACAGGGGAAAGAGGCTAGTCTGATTCACCTCAATAATGTCAGCAGACTGTTCTACAGAGGTGGTCTCTAGTTGTCTGGTTCCTGGCCCTGGATTCTTTAGTGCAGGGGAATTACTGACTTGGTGTGAGTTTGATTAAGAGATGGGCAGGGGTATGGGCTCAGTTTGCATGCGAAAGACATGCTGCCAAGTGAGTTGTTTCCTGTCTTCATAAATAGCTAGTCCTGGGCGGTCAGTCTCAGGTTAGTACGATTCCTCAAGATTTTGTTCAAGCATCATAAAATGCAGACATTTTTTAAAATCATGAATAAACAACAAAGGAGATTGTTGCTCACTTGTTCTATGAATTTGGGTCCCTCCCAAATCAGAGATTGAAGAAGAGGTTAGAAAGTAGTTTTGAAGATACTTATTTAGAAAGAAAACTGTTACCATAAAATGATCCTCCCTTGCCCCCCACACATGCATACATGAGAGGTGGAAAGATTAAAGAGTAATCTAGGCAGGGTAGAGGTTAGGTACAGAGAAATAGAGAAAAAGCCACTCATAGAACCCCATTTCTACCACAAGCGTCTAGCCTAACGCATACTAGAAACCTAGTTCCAATTAACTTCCTGGCAGAACTTTGCCAGTTTTCGAATTAAAATTAAGACTATTTTTTTCAGTGACTGTAGCACTGTCCATGACCTAAGAACAAGCTGAAAATCCACAAGAAGTGTTTTCAAGGGACCGAAAAATAAAAAGGACACAGGGAAATATCCTGCCATGTAAAACAGGGACAGGGTCATAGAGCTGTAAGCATAACACTTCGGAAAAGACTTACCACAGGAAAGATAAGAAACTTGTAGAAGTTTCTCCTCATATCTCCAAAGAAATAACCAAGAAAACATTATCCCTTTGAAAAGTGGACTACATTGGAAAGACAAGTTGGGATACAAGTTGAGAGAGATAAGAAAGGAGTATAAGAATCAACTGAATAGTCATAGAATTAAAATACCAGAAAATCACAAAAAGAACCACAGTCGCATGGCAGAAAAACAGAATCAGTGGTTAAAGGACTCTAGGCTCCTTTGAAGAATTCTCAGGAAAAAAAAAAAAAAAAGCATCAATCGCTATTGTTAATGAGTTCGTACTTAGTGAACACCAAACACATGTTATAGAGGAAGAAGCTGAGACTTGGCAAGACCAGCTAACATGCCCAGGCAAACAGCCAGTAGGTGACAGAGCAGAACTCAAACTCCAATCTGTCAGACTCCAAAACATGTCTGTTAAGCATTACCCTGTGCCAAACACAAGGATAAGATGATATTTGGATCTGAAGAATGAGTGAAGAGCCAGCTCATAGATGACAGGTGTTTAAAGGGGAAAAAAAGCAGGACAAATTGAGTATAACCATAAATAAATATAAAGTAGAAGAATGCCGATAATATCTCTTAAGCTGAAAAGATCCAAATGAAAGGTCTTATACAGTTAGGACACTGGACAATTGAACAAGAAGAATAAGAACTGATTCTTCATACAGAAATGGGAATTGGGAAGATGAAAATCAAATAGTTAAAAATTTGGCAAAAGTAGTGGTGTTTACTTCTGTTACCGTGGTAATGTGGTGAGGATGGGCAGAATCACAGCCTCAGGGACAGAGTCCCTGTGTGAAAAAAAAAAAAAAAAAAGAATGTGGTGAGACAAGTATACATATTCCTGGGAATATCAAGTATTATATAAAAAATACATACCCTAAGGAAGTAATTTGAAATGTAGACAAGAAGTCATGTAAAGGAGCCATTAATAAAATTGGGAAAATGTTCCAAATAGACAAAAAACAAAAACAACAACAACAAAACCTTTAAGCTTGGAAACAGCTCCAAAACATTTTAGTATTCAGTGTTATGGTTTAAATCTAAAATGTCATCCAAAAGCTCATATCTCCAATGACATGATCCCCAATGAAACAAACTTCACAGGTAAAGTTTTTAGGACATGATTAGATATGAGGACTCTGACCTCATCACTGGATTAATATATTTGATGGTTTATAACCTCTGCCCTCCCCCTCCCCTGGCTATCATGTACTAAGCAGTTTTCCTCCACCACAGCCTTCCACCATGATGTTCTGCCTTATCTCAGGCCTGGAGCAATGAAGTCAGCTGACTTTGGACAAAGACCTCTAAAATCATGAGCCAAAATACACTTTTCCTCCTCTAAGTTGTTCTTGTCAGGTGTTTGGGTCACAGATATGCAAAGTTGACTAACACAGATATCAATTATTAAAATAGGAAAAAAATATTTGTTTCTTATAGACAGCCTAGCAACTAAGGCTTTTTGTCAATGGAAAAAAATTGTGATGTAATTATACAAATTCTAGGAGGAAACTATGGACACATTGAATACAAATAAACCAAGACAGTTAAGACTTTGTTGAGGTTGGCAATAATCTTTGAATTCCTCGAAGTAACTCTAGAGACACAGGATAGGACAGCAGGTGGCTGGTCTCTAAAACAGATGTGGGTTTTATTCTGGATCAAGGATTTACTGACTTATGCACATCAGTTTCTCTTTCTAAATCCTGAACCCTCAATAAGTATTTCTTGCCCAAGGCACTGGCCTAAAGCCACATAGGTAGTAAGTGTTGGAAAAAGGAAGGTTTGGTGGAAGGTTTTCAGTCTGGCTGAAAGATAATCAGAGGATTTAGAAAGGGAAGAAATTTCAATTAGAAAGAACAAAGGGAAGAAAAAGAATGGTATTGAGATCATATAGAAAGCTGGATTTCCCAGCCCATACAGACAGAATAGACAATATAGTAATATATCAGGGTTATATCATGTTTTACAATGTAATTACTTACACATTTTCTTATTTGGTCTTCCTGAAGGTCTTTGGAGTTTGGAAGAACTAGTTAACATATCATTCTCCACCCCATCCTTGAATTACAAATAAAAAGACTGAGGGGCAAGGAATGTAAGACATTTTTTTCCCAAGCAAATAGAAGAACAAGTGATTCAATTAGTGACTCATAATAATTTGATGGAAAATACTGAAAGCAATAAAACTGATTTAAACTCAGCATTGAAAGGGTTGGAGATTCAGTGTACTATCCCAGAGAAATGATTGGCAGATAAGGAAGCAGTGCAGGTTTATATAAAAGGGATTTACCTGCTGAGACTTGGTGTCAGAATCTGAGACTATGGATAGTAGTAAAGGAAAAACCAATCCCCAAACAACATCCTAGAAACTGGGTGGTAAATTAATCTCTCATGGTTCAGAAAGTACAAATGAAACAAGTAGAACCATTCAGAGGAAATTGACTTGGCAGTGTTCCAAACCTTAAAGGCTGATGATTTAGGGAGACTTAACCTCAAGGCAAGACCACACCTCAACTATTCTGTATAGATAAGAATCTTCCTTAAGAAGACATCAAGAGTTTTCTCAACCTTAAACGCTTCAAACAAGTCTTTGTTGGCCCAGACAGATCAGAATGCTCTGGGGTCTGCCTGTTCTACCTGAGGGTCAACCAGTAGCATCTCAGGAACCAGCTCAGACTGGTTGATGTTAGATGCCAGAATCCTGTCGAACCAAGAGTGTCATGGTGGAAGCTCCAGAACGGGCAGGGTGGACCTTATGTGTTTCCTGAATCATAGCTGACTCTCTTATTTGTTTGTAAAGGTAGCTTGGAATCTGAGACCCCCATTTTTCAGTCAAGGGCTCATCTACCTACTTGGAAGGTATCTTAGACACCCGAGGCACATGTGCAGTTGGTTAATTTCACAATGATAAGAGAATGCCAGCCAGTATTAAACATATTTTGAAAAAATATATTTTATTTATTTAAATGTATACATTTGTACTTGTAGTAAAATATCAATAGAAAAATAAGTTTCTAATTGGGTTTTAATAATTTCAATCCACCTACATGTACATAAAAAGTGTGCTCACATAGAAGATATAGTGGAAAGATGGCTCATTTCAATTGCTAATTGCATATGTGCTCAATGACACATCAAATCACTCCCCTTTTTCCATATTAATTTGGAGCCAGAGAGGGCAAGATGCGGTAGGGTTATGCCACTCATGAAGGTATGGGAATTTCCCATTCTCTGTTTCTTACCAGGAACTCTCCAAACAGGTGATTTGCTGACCAAGTTTCTCTTCTCCCTTTGGATTGCTCATATCCTTCATTCCATAGTCTCTGGAAACACCCCTATCATCACTTTAAATAATAGTTTATTTGTTTGTTGGTTTTGGGTGAAGACATACTCTTCTTAGCACAAGTCAGTTCAAATTTGGTTCAAAGGAAAATCATAATCTTGTTTGATGTTTAGAATTAAGTAGCCAAGCAACAGTTTTCCTCCTTACTAATGATACAATGGATTCTTTTGAGGTATCTCAAGTAAGTGCTTGTTGCTTTGTATTTCCTGAAAAGTATCTTATATCCCAGACTTGATCATATTTCTAAGATTGAGAATCTCCTTGGAAGTTCTGAAACTACATTAGAGGTTTCATATTAACCCCTTATTATGATATATCAGTGCCCTGAAACCTTTTAAGGCAGAATTCCATTATTTCTAATGACTGAATATTAAACCAGGCAAACAAACGGATGGAAATAAATAAACATCTTGTCTACTGTTTGTTCGTTTGTTTCTCGAAAATTTTCATAGAGTTGGAAGCAACAGAGAATATATGTATAAACATAGAATCCTCTAAATCTTGGAGATGATTTTTATGGTTTCTATGTGTTTTTTTTTTCCCAAACTCTCCATTTTCCCCAAACATAAAGTCCAAATTGCTAACCAGGTAAGATTCTGCTATAAGGACAGTCAGCTATTGACTTTTAACTTTAATTCTCCATTTATACCTTTACAAAAGGTTTTAAATATTTATGCTATGTCTGGCTACGGTGTAATGCCCTGCATAGCAACGTGTGTGAGGGGGTATGGAAAGAGAACTTAAGGTGCTCTGGTGTGGAAAGAGTGACCGTGACAACAGCAGCAGCAGCAGCAGCAGCAGCATCAGGTAGAGTTCCATTCATCAGGTGAGGAAACAGCCTTTACCTTTTCTCACTCCCAGAAAGAGATTAGCTATAGATCAGCTCATGTCAAAATCTTACCAGGTCTGCAATGGTACAGAACAGAAGACACAGAGACAAACCTACATAAATACAGTTATCTCATGCTAGACAAAGGTGCCAAAAACATACATTGGAGAAAAGATAGCCTCTTCAACAAATGGTGCTGGGAAAACTGGAAATCTATATGTAGCAAAATGAAATTAAACCTCTATCTCTCACCCTACACAAAACTCAACTCAAAGTGAATCAAAGACTTAAGGCACTAGAACAGAAACCCTGCACCTAATAGAAGAAAAAGTAGGCCCAAATCTTCATCATGTTGGCTTAGGACCTGACTTCCTTAACAAGACACCTAAAGCGCAAGAAGTAAAACCAAGAACCAACAAATGGGATGAACTCTAAGGAAAAAACTTCTTCTCAGCAAAGGAATCAATAAGGTGAAGAGAGAACCTGCAGAGTTGGAGAAAATCTTTACCACATGCACCTCAGATAGAGCACTAACCTCTAGGCTATATAAAGAACTCAAAAAACTTAATACCATTTGTGTACAATGAATCAAAATATTTTCTCCTGTCATGTATAACTAAATAGAACAAACAATAAAAATAAATAAAGAAAACAATAACACACGCACACAAAAAAATCCTAATACCAAAAAAACAAATAACCCAATCAATAAACGTGCTGAATAGATACTTCACTGAAGAAGAAATACAATCCATCGACAAACATGAAAAAAATGTTTAACATCTCTAACAATTAGAGAAATGCAAATCAAAACTACTTTAAGATTTCATCTCACTCCACTCAGAATGGCAATTATCAAGAATACAAGCAATAATAAGTGTTGGTAGGATGTGGGGAAAAGGTATGCTCATACATTGCTGGTGGGACTTCAAATTGGTACAACCACTCAGGAAAGCAGTATGGAGATTCCTCAGAAAACTTGGAATAGACCCACCATTTGATCCTATTATCCCACTTCTCGGTTTATACCCAAACAACTTAAAATCAGCAGACCGCAGTGATGCAGCCACATCAATGTTCATAGCAGCTCAATTCACAACAGTTCAACTATGGAACCAACCCAAATGCCCTTCAACAGATGAATGGATAAAGAAAATGTGGTACATACACACAATGAATATTACTTAGCCTTAAAGAAGAATGAAATTATGGCATTTGTTGGTAAATGGATGGAACTGGAGAATATCATGATAAGTGAAATAAGGCAAACCTAAAAAACTGATAAGTGGATTCTGACCCATAATAGGGGTTGGGGTCGGGTAGGGAAAAATGAAGGAACTTTAGATTGTGCAGAGGGGAGTGAGAGGAAGGGAGGGGCTGTCAGGATGGGAAAGATGGTGGAATGAGAAGGACATTATTACCCTATATACAGGAGTGATTACATGGCCAGTGTGACTCTGCACCATGTACAGACAGAGGAATGAGAAGTAGTGCTCCATTTATGTACAATGTGTCGGAATGCTAATTAGACACATAATTAGCATTATGTCATAAATAGCTAATTAGAACAAATTTTAAAAATATATAAATTAAATAAATAAAAATAAATCTTACTGGATCTAATCTGCCATTAGTGTCTAACGTAGGCTCTAACTTGGTCTAAATATTTATTTAAGAAGGAGAGGTTGGTGCCTGATAGCTTAGAACACAATTTTCCTGTTGAAGTGATGACTGATCAGAGTTATTTGACCATTATTTTTATTTTGACAGTTTTTTTTTTAAATTTGCCCTATTACTCTTTGAGGTCATTTTGCGACTTTGTTTTGGAATTTTTGGCAGTAACAATATGGTAAAGAGAACATTGGGTCAGGAACCAAGAAACTTGAATTTTTCTTCAGGTTCTGCCATTACCCATCTAGATGAACTTCAGGGGAATCATTCAACCCTAATTGTGTCTCAATTCTCTCATCTGTAAAATGAGTGTGTTGGGCTAGATGACTTTTCCAGAAATCAAATTCGATGATGGGGCACAATCTCACATCACCCTTTGTTTCCACATTCTGTGCTCTGGCAAATTTTAAGCTACTATTTAAATAATTGAGATGATAAAAATAACATACTTATTTTGTGGAGATTTCCGAAAATTACAGAAAAATACAATAATATAATTTAAATACCAAAAATCAGTCCTGCCCTAATCAGGGATAACTACTATTAACACTTGTTATATTGATTTATTTGTTTTCAGTGCTTTTCTTTCTCCTTTGTTATTTTTGCCAGTTCTTTTCTTTTGCATATGCACATGTATTTTATTTTCATTTTGTACATATACAAACATATGTAATTGTAAATATATTTTGTAAGTAAATAGAAGTATATTTACAAAACAGGCATCTGCACTGTTTATACAGTTTGTATTCTATTTTAATGCCATTATATTATGACTTTCCATTTTGTTAAATATTCTTCGCAAATATTATTTTAATGGATTTAGTGTGTTCCCTCCTAGTACAGTGCCTGAAGAAAGAAAAGAACCAGTGAATTTCCTTTCCTTTATATACAGATATGTTATTTTATATTCCTCTGTGCTTTTTCCTTTAATTTTTTATTTTGGCACAATTTCAAAGCCTGCAGAAAAGTGACAAGAATAGTAGAAAGAATTCCTCTGTGTGCTTCATCAAGTTTCCCTACATTTTAACATTTTGCCACATTTGTTTTATATTTCTGTATGTTTGTAAATTTTGTTTTGAACCAGGTGAGAGTAAGATGCAGACATGATGCCTGCTTATCTGTAAATATTTCAGTGCAAATCCAAAAACAAGGTCATTCCTTAATAACAAATGTAGTTATCAAATTAGGCAGCTAACGTTGATTATCTAACCAACAGTCCTTATTCAGAATTTTCCAATTGGTCCATGAAGGCTCTCTGGAGCAAAATGAAATCCCAGGCCACATGCTATGTTGGGTTGCCACTCTGGAGTCTCCTAATCTAGAGCAGTTCTTCAGTCTTCATGTTTTAAGACATTTGCATTTTTCGAGTTAAGCTGTTGAATAGCCCTCAGGTTTGTCCATGTTTGCTCATGACTGACTTCCAGCGGGAAGAGCAGATATGACATGGTGTTTTTCTGAATGGATCACATCAGGAGGCAGATGCTATTGATTATTCTCATTGCTGGTGGTGGGGAATTTGTTTTAAATATAATTTTTTTTTCCTGGATACTCAGAGAATGGTTCTAGATGGTAAAAACATAATGGGATGGTAAATAGTTCACATTTCTTCACAGTGAATTTATTGCAACCCTATTTTTGTTTTAATTTAAGCTTTTTTACCTGGAATATTCTATTTTCTACTTATTGAAGCTTCTATGTTTAGTTCTGATTCCATCTCCTCCAAGGACTCTTCTCTATTAACCCAGAAGTATTTTTTTTCCTGAATTGAAATCTTCTAATGATTGAATATAAAGAACCTAGTACAAGGAGCTCGGTATGCAGTCCAGTCTCAGAGCTGCAGCTTAGCACATGTAAGGCCCCGCATTCAGCACCAGAAAAAGCAGTAAAACAAAACAAACAAACAAACAAAAACACAAAAAATGAAGCTAGCATGAAGTTCACACATTGGACATTTTCTCTCTACATTTCTCCTTTCTACTTTTCACTTGTCATTTCGCAGACACTGTATTTTAAATATTTATCCAGATCATGGGGTTTTAGCTCGGAAAAGAAAATCGATCACAAACTAATCTCATTTCAGTCTTATATATGAAGAAATTGAACAAAGATAGTTTACAAAACATTTTGATGTTAAGAAGTTGAGGCTTATTGGCACCAGAACTGGTGTTTGGAGTTCTTAGAATCAGAATTTTAAAACTGAGGGCTTGTTTCCATGGAAATGCTGCAGGGGTAAAGGGGAAGTTTTGGCAGTTGTGAATCTAGGTTCCTGCCACCCAACTTGACAGAGCTTGTCTGATTATACTTGTTTTATACGTTGAATGTCCACTTAAGAATTCTAGTGAGAAAGGAGTCAGCTGCTAACAAGTAACAAAAAATAAAAATATGAAAACAATTGCTCTGCCCCTTGTCAATTCAATGCACAAATGCCCTGCGTGGAGGTCCTCTACTATACACTTCAGATCCTAGAGATGCAGAAATTGCCAAATTTCCCTTCAATAAATATTTATTGAGCACTTTCCATGCTCCAGGCATTTTGTAGACATTGGACAATACTGAGCTTAACAGACATGAGAGATGATAGATTTGATACTTAGAAACTCTTCCATGTATCAAGCTGAAGTCTATTTCTAATTCTATCTTCAGGGTCCACTAAGAAAGAATCATCAGCCTAATCTACATAAAATCTTCAAATTTGTCAAGATAGATAAATATTATATTTTCTACTAAAGAGTCTTTCACCTGTTTAGTGAGGTGTCCAGTCCATTTATGCACCACTGGAGAAAGCCATGTCTACTATGTTCCTGTTTTCAACATACCTCTGAAGTGTGGTACTTAGAACAGCACCCAATACTTCAGATGCAGTACCAGCAGACAAAAGAAAAAAGCCAGTACTACTTACCTTACTTTGCGTACTATGTTCTTATCAATGCTGAGTAAATGCCATTCATTCATTTACCATCAAACAGAAACACACTTACTCATGGCCCTTTACAATTTTCAAAGAACTGCAATTATTTTATTCTCATTCATTTTACTCAACTATAAATATCCAAGATGATGTTCTTGTCATCTTTCAACCCAGAATTGTATAGTTGATTTCTTGAATTGAAATACAGACTTTATTACTCATTTACATTAAATTATGTTTGATTTTCATTCTCTTTTTTAGTTTCACATATACATTAATTATGAACCATATGGATGTTTAGGACAGCAGATGGCATATATGATGATGGTTTTATAGGATTATATTTCCTAGTACTGTCATAGCTGTTGGTTTGTGCAAATACACTCTATAGTATCACAGAATGAAGAAATTGCCTAATAATGCATTTCTCAGAACATATTCCTGTCATTAAATGACACATAACTGTATTTTGGGGTGTTTATTCTGTTTTATTGATTATTAACTATCTTTCCATGCTACTTGTTATCTTCTAGTTTGAGTTAGTTTGATGACTTCGAAGACATTAATAAAAATAATTTGACAAGAATAAGGTGTAGAGAAAAATCTAGTAGACTATTATCAAAGACTTCTTTCCTAAGCCATAGCTAACCTCGTTCAGTAATTATCTTTGTCTAAACCTATTTTTCTCCATTTTCCCCATTTGAATATTTTTCAATGTATTTATTAAATTAAGATGTAGAATATTTTTGAGTTCCCCAGCCTATAAATATGATGAACAATACAAAAGATAAAGGTATTTTAGTATTACTTATTCTCACTGAATCCCTGATGATTTTCTTATATGTCTAATACTTCTCTTACATGTTGTTATGGTTTGGATGTGAAGTGTCCCCAAAAGTTCACGTGTGAGACAATGCAGGAAGGTTCAGAGGGGAAGTGATTGGGCTGTGAGCGTCTTAATCCAATCGGTTAATTAATCCTTGATGGAATAAACTGAGTGGTGACTGAAGGCAGGTGGGGTGTGGCTAGAGGAAGTCATTAATTGGGGGCGTGGCTATGGAGTATAATTTTGTATCTGGAAGGTGATCTCTCTCTCTGCTTCCTGATCACCATGTGAGCTGCTTCCTTCTGCGGCACTCTTCTGCCATGATGTTCAGCCTCACCTTGAACCCTGAGGGATGGAGCCAGCCTTCTGGAGACTAAGACCTCTGAAACTGTGAGCCCATAAATAAACTTTTCCTCTTTTAAAATTGTTCGGGTCAGATCCTATAGTCACAGCAGCAAAAAAAGCTGACTAAAACATATGTCATGAATTTTTATAAACCCTGTAAGATTTTAGAACACATTATAATTCAACAAATAGTTTTCACAGTGCTGGCCACTGAGCAGAGCAATCAGGCAATCTTCTGGCGAGAGGGACTCCACTCTGTAGACACCGTACATAAAGATATGAGAGGCTAGAGGAAAACAACTTTAAACAGCTGTCTCCTGCTCCAGTCCTAAGAGCCTCAGATCAGTTTGTTTTTCCCATGTGCTTTCTTCAGAGTGCCAATTGCAGCACTATGCTAATTTGCTAAATAAATCATTGAGGCTGGATGTTCTACCAAAATTCAAGAAATAAGCATTTTACTTGTTGAAAAAGTGAAGCTTTATTTTTAATTACATGGGGTCCTGCACATAGAAGGTGGTCAACATAATTCAACAATCAATATTTGTTAAAAGACTGTGTCTTAATGTGTAGTCATAAGGTTTTGTAATTCCAGCTGAAACACAACAGAGGCATTTATTGAGAGAAACACTGTATGGAGATCAGGACATTTCCTTGTCTGTCTCAACATCTATGCTGTATATACAAGCTATATTTGTGAGTCAAGGTGTTGAGTGAGGTTAAAAGACAAAAATCATTTTGGTTCAACTTTAGCATGTCTTATCCTTAACATAGGTGAATTAATTCTGCTAAATGTTTCTGTAAACAATTTCCCTAATTGTCCTGGAATGAATAAGAGTTCTTTTTAATCAGAGTTTGACAGCAAAGAATTTCACTATATCTTTCTTTCCCACAAATTGTTCTTTATATGTCTCATAAATCATGCATACACATTGGAAATGGCTATTTTTACCAGTCTAAAAAATAGTCTTTTGCATATTATGTAGAAACAAACAGATGACATATCACTTTTTTAATTGCTTATAGGATTCAGGAAATGAAAAATAAGTTTTACCTAAAAACATATGTTTCAAAATCGTTTTTCCTTCTTTTTGACATGTCAGCAGAGTATATTTTGAAATATTATACATATACAGAATAAGTATAACTTGTTCCAATTAGGATCCCACTATTGTAGTTGTACATAATGTGGAGTTACATTGGTCCTGTATTTACTTATGAGGATAGGAATGGTATGTCTATTCATCCTATTCCTGTCCTCCCTCCCTTCACTTCATTCCTCTTTGTCTAGTCCAAAGAACTTCTAATCTTCCCCTCCCTTGTTGTGGGTTAGCATCCACACATCAGATGGAACATTCTACCTTTGGTTTTGGGAGATTGTCTTATTTCACTTAGCATGATAGTTTCCAGTTCTATCCATTTCCCTGCAAATACCATAATTTCATTCTTCTTTAAGGCTGAATAATATTCCATTGGGTACATTATCCATTCATCTTTTGAAGGGCACCTAGTTTGGTTACATAGCTTGGCTATTGTGAATTGAGCTGCTATAAACATTGATGTGACTGTGTCACTGTAGTATGCTGATTTTAAGTTGTTTGGGTATAAACCAAGAAGTAGGATAACAGGATCAAATGGTGGTTCCATTCCAAGTTTTCTTAGGAATCTCCATACTGCTTTTCAGAGTGGTTGCACCAATTTCCAGTCCCATCAGAAATGAATATGTAAACCTCTTTCCCCACATCCTTGCCAACATTTATTGTTGCTTGTATTCTCAAAAATTGCCATTCTGACTGGGGTAAGATGAAATCTTAGTTTTGATTTGTATTTCTCTAATTGCTAGAGATGTTGAACATTTTTTCATATATTTTTTGATTGATTATGTTTCTTCTTCTGTGAAGTGCCTGTTCAGTTCGTTAGCTCATTCATTGATTGGGTTATTTTTTTGGGGGGGGAGTGTTAAGTTTTTTGAGTTATTTGTATATCCTGGAGATTAATGCTGTCTGAGGTGCATGGGGCAAAGATTTTCTCCCATTCTGTGGGCTCTGTGTTCATGTTCTTGATTGTTTCCTTTGCTATGAAGAAACTTTTTAGTTTGCATCCATAATTTATTGATTCTTGATTTCACTTCTGGAGTTCCTAAGCCAACATGGTGGAGAGTTGGGCCTACTTTTCCTTCTTTTAGGTGCAGAGTCTCTGATCTAATATCTAGGTCTTTGATCCACTTTGAGTTGAGTTTTGTGCAGGATGAGAGATAGGGTTTTAATTTCATTCTGCTACATATGGATTTCCAGTTTTCCCAGCACCAGTTGTTGAAGAGGCTATTTTTTCTCCAATGTATGTTTTTGGCACCTTTATCTAGTATGAAATAACTACATTTATGTGGGTATGACTCTGTGTCTTCTATTCCGTATCATTGGTCTTCATGTCTGTTTTGGTGCCAATGCCATGCTGTTTTTGTTTCTATAGCTCTGCAGTATAATTTACAGTCTAATATTGTGATGCTCCTGCATCATTTTTCATGCTGAGTGTTGCTTTGACTCTTCTGGGCTTCTTATTTTTTCAAATGAATTTCATGACTGCTTGTCCTACTTCTATGAAGAAGGTTATTGGAATTTTAATAGGAATTGCCTTAAATCTGTATAGTGCTTTTTGTAGTATGGCCATTTTGACAATATTAATCCTGCCTATCCAAGAACTTGGGAGATCTTTCATCTTCTAAGGTCTTCTTCAATTTCTTTCTTTAGTGTTCTGTAGTCTTCATTGTAGAGGTCTTTCACCTCTTTTGTTAGATTGATTCCCAAGTATTTTTTTTTTAGGTTGTTGTAAAGGGAATAGTTTTCCTGATTTCTCTTTCAGCAGATTTGTCATAGGCGTATAGGAACACAGCTGATTTATTGGTGTTAATTTTACATCCTGCTACCTTGCTGAATTCACTTATGAATTCTAGAAGCTTTCTGGTAGAGCTTTTTGGGTCTTCTAAGTATACAATCGCATCATTGGCAAATAGGGATAGTTTGACTTCTTCTTTTCCTATCCATATCCCTTTTATTTCTTCATTTTATCTAATTGCTCAGCTAAGGTTTCTAGGATGATGTTGAATAAGAGAGGTAAAGAGGGCATTCCTGTCTTGTTCCAGTTTTTAGAGGGAATGCTTTCAATTTTTCTCCATTTAGAATGATGTCAAAAACTGTTTTTCATGGATACTTATTAAACAAAAATTTTTCTTAAAGTAATCATGGATGATTTTGATTTTTGCTATACTTTTCAAAGAAAAAAGTTAACATGAATGAAGTTAATTGCAAACTTATTTAACTCCTTGATTGACCCAAGTTCCACCAACTCTTTCATACAATTGCCTCGCCTTCCTCCCACATAAACATATGCTACTTTTTTCAGTTCAAGCTTCCTCATTTCTAAAAATTATGCCATTCATTTCTGCTTGGTAAAGATATAAGCAATGAAATTTACCTGTAAAAATAAGTATAATTCTACCCCTTTGGCAGATGTGTAAACAAAGACGCCAAAAAGCCCACAGACGGCAAGGAAAGGACCTGGAGAGCGGACATCAAATCTCCTGCTTTCAAAAAAGGTCATTAAATCGTCCTCACCTGTAATTGCATGGAAATGCATCAAGCACAACTTCTTGGGATGGGGACTGGCTGGCAGGGGTGTCAGGGCTTGATCAAGAAGCAAAGCTGCCTTCACGGGCTTTCAAAGTTTTTCCCTATAAGGAGAGTTGGACCCCGGGCGAAAGGAAATACTAAGCACCCTCTGAATTTCCATCCCTGTTAGCAGGTGCTGTTTCTGCGAGGAGCACCTTTCAGGGTAAAATTCAGGCGTTTTGCCCAGGCCTGCTGTCTTGAATACAAATGTGAATGATTGACTGATTGCTTATTGGCAAACTGGAAATGTTCTGTAGGTATTTACTGGCATGGTATCATTCCTAGGAGAAAAAGGAAAAAAAAAAAAAAAGAAAGTGGTGGGGGGTGGGGGAGAGCAGGAGAAACTTGATTGCATGTTTTGTTTTTTATTTTTAATTTGTGTTGTGACTTTTTATTTAGTTTCTATTTTTTTGTAATAAAACGTTGCCTTTTTAATTTGAATTTGTCTTTTTTAATCTATTGGTCTGAAAGGCATTTCAAAGGAATTATAATAATATATTGGTGTAATTCAATTGGTGCAACATGCTTTAAGGCTTCGGTTAAAACTGGTTTTTACTCATTTGATTGGTTTGAGAACAGCCTACAGGGAAAAAGAAAAAGCTGGATAACCACCCAAAGTGTTTGTATTTTCAATGGAAACTGACTTTTTTTTTTGTTTCTGTTTCTTATTTTTAAATTAAATAAATTGCAACGAACTGAAAAAAAAAAAAAAACAAGATATAAGCAATGCAAGCCAAAGAAAAGAATATGCTCTGGGGTAGGATTGTGGCATTATATTATGGATTGTATTCTACTCCCCCACAAAAATGTCAGAATTATAATTCCTAGTACCTCAGAATATGATTGTTATTGGTCTTTGGACATAATCAAATTAATACAAGGTCTTTAGAGTGTTTGCTAATCCAGTATGACTTGTGTCCTTACACAAAGGAGAAATTTGAAGACAGAGATGAACATGAATAGAGATATGAAGAGATACAGGGAGAAGATGATCATACATGTGCCAAGGAAAGAAAGCTAGAGCAAATCTTTCTTACCATTTTCTGATAGAACTACCTCTGCTGACTGATTACAGACTCCAGGCCTCCTGAAATGTGAGTCAGTATATTTTTGTTTTTAAGTCACTCATTTTTGGCATGTTGTTACAGCAACCCTAGTAAACTCATGCTGGTTATATGGAATTGTTCATGAGTATAGACATGCTGATTGGAGCTAACACTTAGGCATGTCTACATGCCAGGTCATTAGGATGACCTAAGCAATTCACATGTAACATCTCATATAATCTTTACAACAGCCCCTATTAGGCAGCTACTGTCACTAGTACCTTTGATAAGGAAACTGAGTCTCAGAAAGGCCTATAGAGTTATCCTCAGTCACATGACTAGTAAGAGGTGACGTTTGAACTTGCACTCCTGAGTTTGTTCTCTTAACACTGTATTGGATACTACACATTGCCCAGAGAGAAGTTACCAAATTATAGCATGATGTTTCCAGAATTAGGCAGATTCCGCTGTAGTTGGTGAGATTATCAGTGTTTTTATTAGTTTCCTCTGGCTGCTGTTACAATTTTTCACAAGATGGGTGAATTAAAATAACAAAAACATATTCTCTCACAGTTCTGGGGGCTAAAAGTGTGAACTCACAGGTCACAATTCCCCGGAGGCTGCAGTGGAGATTTTGGTTCTTTTTTCTTTTCCGGCTCACGGTGGCTGTTAGCATCACTCCAGTCTCTTCCTCTATGATCACCCTACCCCTTACACTTCTGCTGTATCTCCCTGTTTGTCTCTCTTTTTTTTTTTTGCAGTGCTGGGGATTGAACCCAGGGCCTGTGCTTGCAAGGCAGGAACTCTACCAACGGAGCTACATCCCCAGCCCCTCCCTGTTTGTCTCTTATAAAGACTCTTTGACTGCTTTTAGAGTCAAGATCCTGAACTTATCATATCTGCAAAGACCTTTTTGTTTTTCTTCTAAACAAGGTCACATTTATATGTTTTGGGAATTTGACAGGGACATATCTTTTTCTGGAACCTCTACTCAACCCACTATAATGCTGTCTTGTATTTTTAAGTCAGTGTACTTCTTTTGTGATCATGGTGAACCCACATCATTTACATCAATTAAGGAAGAAAATGCAATGTCAGGAAAAGAGGGAGAAGGAAGGGAGGGAGAGATTAAAGGAGAAAAATTACCTCTAGGGAGAATGAACATTTCAAATTGCTTTCTGAGCCTCTTGAGAAGAGTTTAAGATAAGTAAAAGCTAATAATTGGGGGAAACGTGGTTATGTGTTTCAATAAATATGTAGGGGAAAGGATTTTTAGGGGAGCCGAGATGATCTATTTTAAAATTAGGAGTTTTTCAAACTAGTATTATCACAAAGAAACAAAAATTTAAGTCAGCATCACAATCTTCAATAGACTCCCTACCCCTGTTTCTATGGCAAACAAAATATATCAGCATAGTAAGAAAGAGTTTTTCACGAGACTAAGGAACAGTTTATCATTGGCAATTTTGTGAATGCAAAACAATACAGTCTTCTGCATATGAATGTTCATAAGTTGCTGAAAGCTTAAAATCCAGAGTTGTAAGAAATTAAAGTGTTGTTCATGTTAAGAAAGTCAAACTTTCTTAAAAGTTTTCACCCCCTAATAATAGTATAACAATAAGCATGAATAAGTATTTTACAAAGAAAACAGAGTAAATAGAAAAAAAAAGTTCAAGGTCAATAATACAAACAAATACAAGTTAAATGCTTCTTAACCAACAGACTGGCAGTGATTAAAAAGAATAAAACCCAGTATTGTAAAAGATGAGAATGAAAGGGCGTTTTCATGATTGCTGGTGGAATGCAAACCAGAACCAATTTTCCTAAGGACAAGTTAGATACATGGACATGGAAGGCCTTTGAAATATGCAGATATTTGACCCCAAAATTTCACAACTAGGCAATGTACCCCAAGAAAGTAAAAATACATACACTCAAAGATGTATGCGCAGGAGGCTTATTCTAATGTCTCTACTAGTTACAGATTGAAGATAACATATATGTTCAACATTAAGGTATAGACTGAAAAATGTATCCACATAGCCATCCAGTTGCTGTGAATAATGATGCAGATCTGTATTGGCCTAAAAATGAATTGTGTTAATAACACTTTGGCAAATGAAGAAAGCTACGGAAGAATGTGATTCCATTTTTGTGGAAAACATGTTTTGTTGATATTTTTATTGAGATCTCTATTTTTCACATTTTTTACACAAAGAGAAATATGTGGCAGCAAAAGTCAATGTTATTGATTTATAACAATACATATTATGAACACTATATTACAAATTAATAATATTAATAATTATAAATAATATTAAAATATCTAGAAGATAGTACAATTATATTAAACCTTTTGTACTTTTTATTTTCTAATTTGTGATAATGGCTTTGAACCACATGTGAGATGTTTAAATATACTCTTTAATGAGTTCTCCATTAAAAAGGAACAATATGTTAAGCAATGTTTCACAGGCACATTTTTGAGTTTTGGCTCATTAAATTTTGCATTGTGAACATACATAGTTAATAGAAAACACACATGGACATTTTTAAGGTAAAATTTTATAATTTGTTGCCATAGACAGAAATAAATTTCCAAAACTAAGAACAAAATCCAATAATACTTTACTGCATGCTTTTAAAGGACAGACATTTGAAATTTACAATGGAGCTATAATTGACAAGTTAAGAATATTTATGGCTCAAAGAAATAAGGGGAAATAGGCAGATATTAAAATAACGAAGAGATTCTCTGCTATATGCTGTTCTTGCTGCTTTATATTCTAGAACAAAACATCGTCAAGACATTTATTCACATTCAGCTCAATTTTGGTACGTGTCTTTTGACCTCTCAGAAGTCACCATGTTCAAAAATTAGGAGGTCAGTAAACCAGTCACTGGCCTGGAAGAGATCAATTCTTGAGCCTCTCATAATGAAGCAATTTCCTGACTCATACAAAGGAGAAACTTCTCTAGTAACACCCAGAAACCCTACAGTTTTTTTTTTTTTTAACTTTAGGAGATTCTAAAATATATTTTATTGTAAATAATGTGGAATAAAATACTGTTTCATACATGTACACGTTGTAGAATGATTAAATAGAATAATTAGCACATTCATCACCTCACATACTTTTTGGTTGTGGTGCAAACATTTACAATCTACTCTTTTAGCAATTTTAAGTATACATTCTTTATTATTATTACCTTGCTGTATAATTGGTCTCCAGAACTAATTCCTCTAACTGAAACTTTGTGCTCTTTTTCTTTCATTTTATTTGTTCTAATTAGTTGTACATGCATTTATACTATTTAATAGATCATCTATAAATGGAATGTAATCTCTCATTTTTCTGATTATACATATTTCAGGATCACATCGGTCATGCAGTCATACATGAACATGAGGTAATAATGTCTGTTTCACTCTACTATCATTCCTTCCCCCATACCCCTTCACCTCCTTTCACTCTCCTCTACCTAATATAAAGTAACTCTATTCTTCTTCTTCCCTATCCCTCCTTATTGTGAATTAGCTTCTGCATATCAGAGGAAACATTTGGCTTTTGTTTTATGGGATTTGGCTTATTTCACTTAGCATGATATTCTCTAACCATCCATTTACCAGCAAATGCCAGAATTTTATTCTTCTTTAAAGCTGAGTAACATTTTCTTTATCCATTGATCTGTTGAAGGGCATCTAATTTGGTTCCATAGTCTAGCTATTGTAAATTGAGCTGCTATAAACATCGATGTGGCTGTGTCACTGTAGTATGCTGATTTTAAGTCCTTTGGGTATAAACTGAGGAGTGGGATAACTGGGTCAACATCTCTTCCATTCCTCAGCCCTCCAGGCCCTGATTACTACCTTTCTGATCTCTGATTCTGTGTTTGATTTTTTTTTTTTTTAGATTGCACAGGTTGTGAGATCATGCAGTATTTGTCATTCTGTGCCTGTATTACTTCACTCTAAGTAATGTCCTCGATGTACATCCATGTTTTTGCAAATGATAGGATTTCCTTCTTTTTTTAAGGTTGGATAGTATCCTGCTCAGTGTACATACTGCATTTTCTAATGCTCTTACCTAGCAAAAGTTTTCTTTCATCCACACTGTACTTGAATTGCATTATAGGCAGAAGAATGACATTAAAAACCAATGCTTTCTAAAAGTAAACGTGAACTCTCTGTACCTTTTCCTTCTTTACATTGCTCCAAAAATGTTATAGATATGACAGCTAACACCAAGCAAAAGGCTCTCTTTTGAGGCTGGAAAGCTTAGCTTTTAAATGACTTTCAACTTGATCACCAAGTTGAAGGTGTTTAAAACAGCAACATATCTGTAATCTCATAGCTTAGATCTGTTTGTTTAAAAAAATTAAGTTACAACTACATGTTAAAAAGTCAAATAGATCCAAAAGACTTAAAATGAGAGGAAAACACTGTCCCATCTTTCACTCTTTTCTACTCCCAGTGCAGATTCTGTAGAAGCAACTGTTTTAAACAAGGTTCGTGCAGTTCCCTATATGTTATAAAATAATACACCTTTTCATTACATTCTTTTCTTCTCATTAGGATATTGAGGATTTGTTCTCTCATACCACCTTTCAGCTTTATGCCGATTCTTTCAAAATAATCATATATGTAATCAGGTATGGTGGCGCACGCTTATAATCCCAGTGACTCGGGAGGCTGAGGCAGGAGGATCACAAGTTCAAAGACAACCTCAGCAACTTAGCAACGTCCTAAGCAACTCAGTGAGACTCTATCTCTAAATAAAACACAAAGAAAGGGCTGGGAATGTGGCTCAGTGTTTAAGCCACCCTGGGTTCAATCCCTAGTACCAATAAATAAATAAATAAATAAATAATATAATATAATAAAGGTCATATCATGTATATAGAGACAAGTCCTTGGATTATTAGTTTATCTATAACCCATGCTCTTGTTTCTGTTTTAATCTTCTGCTGCAGGCCACACCTAATCTGAAAAACAGAGTCCACATTTTCCTTTTCCTAATAAGTCTAAGCAATAAGGACACCATGCCCAGGTATTGAATTCAACAAATAGATGATCTCTAAAGAATTTTCCCAAACGATTTTATTTAAAATATTTCCTAAAATGAAATGTATTCAGAACATTTTCCCTTTTAATTTGTGAATTCCAGTGTATTTTAATGTATATTTAATCTGTATGTTTCTGACTCATTTGCATATATCTCAACACAATATTATTTTGTAAGAGTAGATCGATGTCAGAGAATTTTTTTTGGGGGGCAGGTACTGGGGATTGAGCTCAGGGGCACTTGACATCCCCAGCCCTATTTTGTATTTTATTTAGAGACAGGATCTCACTGAGTTGCTTAGAGGTTGGCTTTTGCTGAGGCTGGCTTTGAACTTGCAATCCTCCTGTCTCAGCTTCCTGAGCTGCTGAGATTACAGGCATGCATCACCAATGTCCAAGAATTTTTATGACTTTTGCTATTTACTCTTTTTAAGTCCTAACCTCCACTATCCCTTCCACCTTCCTACCCAGCCAAATCTGGAAATATAAATATTCAAGTTCTGCTTAAAGGCAAGTATTTGGAAAACTTGAGATCAAATGTGCATCTGTTTATGGTTGTATTCCATTTTGGTACCATCTATTGAATGAAGTATGTTTCAGAAAAGTAAGAGGGAAGGAAGGGAGGGAAAGAATTTCTTTTTTACCAAGACTTTGGTGCTCATATTTCCTGCTGGATCTGCCCCATATACAAGTGTGAGCAGGGAGACAGAGTGGGGCACTCCTTTTCCTTGAAGAACATGCTGGCATATGTATTTTTGTTGTAATTTGGGCTTCTGCAAAACCTGTGCTGAATCAGAAGAAGAAAGCAACAATGGAAAGTTTCAGCATCCTCCTGCCTTCCCTTCCTTTCCATTCCCAAGAAATAAAAATCCCACAGAGAATATGCTGCACATTCCAAGAGATTTGATCATTATTGTGCTTTAGCAGCCCTTGAATTTTATAAAAAATACCCAAATTAACCTAGTGGAGCCTCTAGTTTCATATCTTTTGACTTCCAATTATTCTTATTATTCCTACGGCCATTACCATTATTATTATTGCAGGCATCTCACTATGTTTTCAAACAAAACCTTGGCTTGCATTTCTGAAAATGTCATAAGAACTAAGCTCCCCATAAAACTTTAAGGAAACATTTTAAAACTAAAGCTGCACAGGTTCAATCTGAACTTCATTAATGGCTTCCTTGAAGCCAAACATGGTCTTGCGAGGCCCATTATTAGTGTGATCTGGAGACGCTGAAGACCCACATAGTTTCTTAGAGTCAGAAATGCCTCACTCAAGCTGGCATGGTTCCCCAGACTGTGCTGTTTGAGGCCTTTACTGGGTCCAGGTAAAATTCACATCTTGTTTTTCTCTCTTGAGTCTGTTAGTGATGAAGAAGTATCAGACAGTGCTAGCCTACCTGGAGAATAACAGCCTGATGAAGGGCCTTTATTGGCAAGACCAAGAGAGGCTTTCTGCATGCAGCATCCATTTAGCTGTTCTGTGGTGTAATCATTTGTGATTCCTTAAGTAACAGTGACATTTTATGGTCAAATATGTAATAAGCCTCTATAGGATACAGAATTCATCACAGGACCTAGAATGTTTCTGGAGGGGAAGATTTATGAAGAACCTTCTGTTCCTTAGGCTGATGAATAGACTCACTTTGAAAAGGTGTTTCCAACTCTAATAGTTTAGATATGAAGTGTTCCCCAAAAGCTCATGTGTGAGACAATGCAAGAAAGTTTAGAAGTGAACTAATTGGGTTGCGAGAGCCTTAACCTAATCAGTGTGTCATATGGATTAACTGGATGGTAAGGTGTGCTTGGAGGAGGCAGTTCACTGGGGGCGTGCCTCTGGGGTTTGTATTTTGTCCTTGGTGAGTGGATCTTTCTCTCTCTCCCTTTGCTTCCTGATTGCCACGTCCTGAGCTTCTTTCCTCCTCCACAAGCTCCCATCTTGGGTCTACCTCATCCAGACCGATGGAGTTGGCTATCTCTGGAGTGAGACCTCTGAAACCACAGCTCCAAATAAACTTTTCCTCCTCTAATTGTTCTTGTGAGGTCTTTTGGATACAGTAATGAAAAGCTGCCTGAAACAAATAGTAATGGCTTTTAATTCCTCATTCAGACAATGCTATGTACCAGGCACCTTCCTAGATGCTGGGAATACAATGGTGAATAAGAAAGACAAAGAATATCCCTCAGTGAACTTGCAATGGAGGGCAAATACACACACTGTTTTTTTAATGCTTTGGATTAAAATAAATGCTTCCTACAAACATCAAAGCAGGATCATAGAATGATGGGATGTGCATTTAGAAGGTATCTAGACACAATGAGAGAATGAACCATGGAATAACTGGTAGAAACCCTTTCCAGAAAGAAAAGATAGTAAGGGCCAGTGCCCTGAAGTTGGAATGAGTCTTCCATGTTCATAGAGCAATGAAAGTCAAAAATAAACAAAAAAGTAAGTAAATAAATAAATAAATAAATAAATAGCAACCAACATCACTACCCTATGTACATGTCTGATTAATGAATGGTGTGAATCTACATCATGCACAACTATAGAAATGAAAAATTGTCCCCCATTTGTGTACAATGAATCAAAATGCAGTCTGTAAAAATTTAAAAAAGAATCAACAAACAAAAAAACCAAACCCAGTCTGGATAGAAGGGAGTGAAGTAGAAGATATCATTAGAAAATAAAATTAAACTCTTCTCACTGTCTCATCAAGGGCAAAATGTGTCTCTTGTTCCTCAGTTTTGGGATTATCCACATAATCATCTTTGGCTGATGTCAAGAGGGCAGAGGTGATAGGGTACTGGCTCTGATGGGAAGCTTTAAGAGCTTGTCACATTATAGCTGTACAGATACAATATAGTAAGAAGGTTGAGGGTATGCTTGTAGGAAAAGTCTTTGGATCCACTGCAGCCTGAACAGTTGTGCCCCAGGACTAGACCTGTCAAATCCTTAGGTTTACAGGCTTTTAAATTCAGCATTATCGTCCCAATGTTTAGTCAATACAGGGATCTGATCATTAAGATCTTTGGGGCCTTGTTAAAAATTTGGATGGTTTTCTAAGTGTAATGGATAGTCATTAGGTGGTTTATAAAAGGGAATGGCACAAATTAAAATTTTAAAGATCATTAAATTTTAAAAAATCTTTACTCATTGAAGAGATGAGTAAAGAAGATGTCACATACTTTAGGAGCAGTAGTTTGAGAGAAAAATGTTGGTGGCTGAAAATATTCCATTGTTTATCAAAAAAATAAAAATAGTGAATTCTGATTTTGTCTTGGAAACTTGGTAATTACATGCCTGTCAATGAAATCAAAGACATTAATCTGTTTGTGTTGGGGATATGTGCTGGTTTTGAGTTTTGCTGCAGTATAATCTGTCAAATTTAGTAGAACTATTATTTTTCAAGTGGGAATTAGGGAACACATAGCCTGAAGTTAGGAAAAATCTTTTCTGGTACATTTTTAAATATAAGTGACATACTAGGGTGGGAAGAGAAGAAACCAAATACTTTTCATATAGCTGTGCAGATATAAAATAGTAAGAAGTGGGTATGGGGACATTGACATTATACTTGAACATTCAATAAAGATAACTAGTGTATTGCTATGATGTCTTCAAGCTTAAGAAGGGGAAATCTTAGACCTTCATTGGGTTTCCATTTTCCCACTAGAAAAAGAGAACATTAACTGTTTTGCCTTCGTATTAGCTCATCCTGAAAACTGTGTATGCTAAAGCACTTTGAAAAAAAAATTCAGTGCCATACCTATGAAAAATATAATTAAAAACTTGAAAGCTGGTCAAGGTCTTTGCTGGCAAAATACAATTAGTGCTATACACGCAAGAATTTCTACTGATTTATATCAAATGTGGTAATTACTAACACATCTAGGGAATGTCCATTTTTACAGAATTTAGGCTGGAGTACATCTGAGTGAGTGTGACTTACAGTGTCTGCTCATATATTTAAATTTCAAGCTAATATGACCCAATACTCAAACAGAAAAATATCAAACCTATTAAAAATGGTTTGCTATTTGTGGAGGGATTAGGGAAGGATTTGAGCTCTTCTAGGTCTTATTTTTTCTTTAATTAATTTTTTTTCCTCAGAAAAAAAAAAATCTGCTAAAATTACAGATGCTTCCCCAGCCTGGGAGCCACTTCACCCACAGCACACATGAGTTGTCTGTTCTGAAGTTTGTTCCAAAAGAAAAGACAAGAAATGGTACTCACTTCTCTGTAATCCCTGTATCATCTGATGGAAAGTTCTACTTTTCTTACAAGGAGAATTATAAAATCTTCATGTGAACTGACATTTTAAACCAAACTGCCCACTTATATTTTATCATTTGGTCAAAAATATTCTGGTCTTGTGTTCCAAATCAAACCAAAATAAGACCAAAAAATGGAAAAGTTGAACTAGGCAGTGAGGACATGGTCCAGAGGGAGCAATGAGGCCAACTGGCTTTCCTTCTCAAGTAAGAGGGGATTTCAGATTCTCAGGCAGAGGGGACTGAAAAGCAGAGGTTTTTTCCCCCTTTCCATTAGTTTCATGTCCAATAAGGTGAAAAGGAATTCTGGAAGGAGCCTACCTCCAGCCTGAGAGTCAACCCTCTAATTTGTCTCTGTATTTATGGCCCTTACAGGGGATCCTTGCCAGGGACAAAGTGGTCTTGTCCAAGCTGACAGTGGATTGTGTTGGTTCTAACTACCAAATAGCAACAAGTCCATCCTTATTAACATTCCGGCCTTCATATGATCAGATGTTGGGGGATATTGTGTATAAGTGAAACCATCTCTCTGAGAGCCAAGAGACTCTGCAGTAAAAATTTCGCCATGACTGCCCCTTCCCACCAGCAGCTGGGAGGTTGATTAAGGTATCACCTGATGACTTTTTCATTATAATAGTAATAGTTATACCCCTGTTTCAACTGAGTTGTTTATTTCTTAATTTCATACTTGCTTTAATCTGTCTTTACACTATTGTCTTCATAAAGTTTATGGAACTTAAGGAGAATGTATGGACAATTTTGAGTGTGTGTGTGTGTGTGTGTGTGTGTTGGAGGATTGAGAGAAGAAGTTTTCATGATATTCTCAAAGAAGCCTGTGATGCAAAAATGGATTAGCTTGCTAATAAAAGTGTCACTCATTCCCTTAGTTCAAGGATGCTAGCCTTAAGCTTCTAGGGCACCAGACCCACAGTGTTATGGGATAAAGTAAAATCTGGGCAACTACCTTGTGTTCTTGGGAAATTGTTACAGATTCCATCATTTTCGAGTCTGAGCTTTATTTCTACCTTTGGATTTCACGACTGTTGTCCTCTGGCTTATAGCCTGTAGACTCTTTTAAAAGCATATCACCTTACTAATGATAAGTCATTTAAACAATCTGCCACTTTGATTTGAGCCTTCTTTGCACCAGAATCAAAAGAAAGAAATGTGGAAGCACTAGAAAGGGGTTAAGGGAAAGAATAAGATACTAGAAACTTTTCCTTTGTTCTCCATTAGGCATCCTTAATATCACTTCATAGTCCTGAACCCAGAACCACAGATTTCAAGGTTCCAGGGCCTCTAACTATCTACGGAAGATATATGGATATATATAAATTTTGGTGGTTCTAAGAAGAAGGCTTTTTAGTTCTATCTTTCTTCTTCTAATTCAAGGCTCCACTTCTACCATCCAAGCCAATTAAGCATGTTTCTTTCAGTGTGTAACAGACCAAATAGGTTACTTTTCTCTTACTTGGTACTTTACTTGGATTGACCTTACTGGCCCCACAGGCATGTGCACCTGGCTTCCTTCTCTCTCTCTTTGGTACTGAGGATTGAACCCATGAGCACTTTGTCCATTTTTAGTTTTTATTTTGAGACAGGGTCTCACTAAGTTGCTTAGGGTCTTGGTAAATTGCTAAGCATGCCCTCAAACTTGCCTCTGCTTCCTGAGCCACTGGGACTACAGGAGGGAGCCCCCATGCCCAGCTCCTTCTAAGTCTTGGTTTATCCTCTTAAATACTTTATCAGAGAGGATCCGACAACAGCTGTCATCTGTCCTCCAGAAACATGCAGGTTTACACTTTCCCTTCTTAGTCTTTTCTTGGAAAGGAATCTAATGGATGGGACAACCACAAAGTATTTACACATTTCCTGTCTTTAGAAATTAATAAACTGTTAGTCATGAATTTAGCACTTCTCAGTGTCATTAAAAAAAAAATTCCAGGTACCAAAATGCACAAAGTTGGAATAATAATAAAGATTGTTATGAAGTTGGAGAAAAGTGAAAATGACTTTCTAATATATCACTGGCAAATCTAGAGTAAAATTTGTCCATATGATGTATGTCCCACAGGGACATTTTCCATATATTTCATGTAATGAGCACCTGTACTCTGAAGGCCAAGCCAAGAGTACTCACAATTCAGATTCTAGTTTTTATCCCATCATGCTGACTTTGGGGATCACCATGGGCCTTAATTTTTGTTTCTTTAGGACTCATGATCTTTTTCAGCTGGAACACTGTAATTACTCTACCTTTTGTACTTGTTAAATATTCATTAACACAAAACCCACTCTTAAACACATAGACAACAACATCTACCCTCTGTAAATTGTAGAGAAGGTACATATAGCTATCTTCTGAAAATCGACATGATTTTGTGAGAGTGAACCATTTTTGGAAGTTGTATTAAAGTTTTCAAGTTCCTCGGTTGCCTTTTAGGACACTGACCCAAGAGTGGCAATTTGGTAACTATACAAAGCCAAGAAACCTGGAGAGAGAAGGAAGCAGAAGACAGCATCTGTCAGTACCAACACGCATCATCCTGTTGACATGTTTTAACCAAATGTTTACTTCAGAGCGCTCTGTTCAGTAGAATTGAGTTGAAGGTTGCCAACCAAAATGGTTAATTGATGTCTAATCAAGACAGTGAAAATGAGCTGCTAGTTCTCATCCTGGAGAATGTCTCATGTCTAGAGTGCTTGAATGAGTTTGGCCTGCCTGGCAGATGTCAACTTGGGGTGGGCCATTCATAAGGCTGCAGTAAGTGAGCAGACACAGGACTGCTAGGACCTGGCACTGAACTCATCACTTGGGTCAGATGCTGCCATCCAGATCTCAGATCTGTTCCTCTACTAGGAGGACCTGAGACTCTGAAACAGAGATCATAGCCTGCACCCTGCAAACCTGAGTTTGCTTTTTAACATAGTCACAAATGCTTGACAGTATTTTAAGATAGTCTGTTCTTCTGTCAGAATTCTTATCTTACATCTGACATCTTCATCTGGCATCTTTTCTCTTTTTCCTTCTTTTCCCCCTTCCTCTCTCAATCCCTTCCTCCCTCACTCATTTTCCCTTCTCCCTTCAATCTTCCTTCCTTCCTCCCCTCTTCCATCCTTTGATCATCCCTTCCTTCACACTTGTTCTTAAGAGTTTCATTTCCAAAAGCTAGTCTTATTTTCATGCTCAAGGAAGGCACAAGAGCCTGTTTTAGAGATATATCATATTTGACTGGTAAAGAAAATAAGGCCGAGAAGGCAAACGAGGGGGAATGTTTTTTAGTATATTTTCGTGTTTCTAATAAAGAAAATCCTTTTACTCCTCAAACTTATTTTTCCTTTATAATCAAAAGCAGTATTGCTCAAAATCCAACATCTGTTGGGGTTCTGTGTTTAATTAGCATTTTTTTTTTTCAGATGGCCATGAACCTTTGTCTTCATGTGAGTTTCTCCTTTTCTCTTTTCAAATACCCCTTCTGGCTTCTTATGTTCTCCAGAGCTCTCTCCCTCCTGATATTTTTAAAACCAGAAATTTCTTTTTACTTTTTTTAGTTACCCATATTAACTTTCAAATACTTTCTCTGTAATTTATTTTGCCAAACTGTAGTTTACACTCTGTTTCTGGGGAGTCATATCAAATTCATGCTGTTTTCCCTGCTCTGAAGTGGTCACAAGTCCCTCATTATCTGATAACCCTCCCAGCATCTCACAGGGGTGCCTCAGCATCCAGCCTTATTTCCACTACACTTGTCAGGGTCTTTGGTGTTTCCTCTGCTCATGTTATTTTCTTCACTTTCTGTTTTTCTTTCACTGGGTATAACCAATCTTACTCCATAGTTTCTTGGAATTTGCTTTCTTCAGGACATTCCTGTAATGGTTTTGATACACCAGAATTGTAACAATTCTTATTATGCAGCATAACTCCTTGTTTAAGTTTCTGTGGTTCACATCATATAGTAACTTCTTAGCAAACAATAGAGCTGATTTCTTCTTCATAGTCCCAATGATGCTTGGCAATGATGTATGCCAATTGAATACTGTTACGGCTTGAATGTGTTGTGTCCCCACAAATCTCATGTGTGAGACAGTACAAGAAGGTTTAGAGGTGAAATGATCGGGTTATGAAAACTTAACCCAATCAGTGAATGAATTCCCTTATGGTATTAACTGAATGGTAACTGAAGGCAAGTAGAGGGTGGCTGGAGGAAGGGGGTCATTGAGGGCATGCCTTTGGAATATATATTTGGTATTTGGCAAGTAGAGTCTCTCTCTGCTGCGTGATCATCATGTGTGCTGCTTCCCTCACCACACTCTTCTACTGTGATGTTCAGCTTCACCTGGAGCCCCAAGGAATGGAGCCAGCTGCTTATGGACTGAGACCTCTGAAACCTTTTCCTCCTCTACAGTTCTTTTGATTGGGTTTTTAAGTCACACTAGCAAAAGAGCTGACTACAAATACCCTAACATTACATTGCTTTTTCCAATATCCTGATTTATTTCTTTGTGTTATAATCATAGTAGTATGCTATTACTAGCCCATACTAGCTAATGAGAGCTGATTATTAAACTTTGCAAACTTTGATATTAAATATTAAATAATATAAATATAATTAACTACATCCTACTTAAAATTAAGGTAATAACTTCTTAAAGCTCATCACTAGATATTTATTTTGCATATTTAACTGTTGTCCACACTCTTCAGGGTATATGTACCTACAGTATCTGTAGAAATGCTAAATCATGATCATTGTTGTGTATCTCTTCCCAACAATGACAGTGAGATTAACTGTGGTGGAAGTATTTGCACCACAAAAATTGGCAAATGCAAATTGGGGCTTGATTTATTGTTTTCTTGATTCCTTAGACACAGGAAAATAGTAGATAAGATGTTAATGAAGATTAAACTTTACAGTGTCTATAGATAAGACACTGTAAAATAGCATAAAATGTTGAGGAAATATTTTTCTGCTTTTCAAAAAGTATCATCAAGAAGTTTCTTACATAACTGGTAAACAAGTTAAGCTCCAACGAATACCTTCCTCATTTTATTTTTGTTTTATTTGTTGACATAAGTGAAAATGCCAACCTTCAGTGAAGTCCAAACTATACGTAGTCAATTACAATTGCAGGTTTGGCTACAGAAACAAGATTTATGTGAAAATCAAAGAAAGCATTCATTTTGTAAGAATGAATTATCTATATGAAATTCTAAATGTTATCACATATTTTATTTGTAAAATTTTGCTATCCATCCTCTATATCAACATGTTTATAATGAATGTATGTGAACATCTATTATATTAGGCATACTTTTCCCAGAGATGTTCCCCCATATATAACATTTAACTACTCATCTTTACTTTCATTTATTTCTGGTCCTATTCTCCTTTTGTTTCTTTAAGGAAGGTTTTATCCTTTTCCTTTTAATGGTAACTATTAGTATATAGTCTTTCAAAGAGTTAGTCAGTTGCATGGGGATGGTAGTAAGAGTAACAATGCTTTTGCATAACATTTATTTGAGTCTTGTTTAGAAAACAACTAATATACCAAATGCTGGAACTCATGATGATGTCTTTTCACCTAGATCATAGGCTCTTGTTAGTTAAAATTCTAAGATGTTTGTACCTCCAGGATTATTGTATACCTCAGATATATGCTACCTGTTCAGCATATTTTTTCTCTGCAAGAAAGAAAATACGGAAAGTGGATAGGATATGTAGTTTTAGAAATGGAGCTAGGCAACATAAGAGAATTTCCTACTAGAATCATTTTTAATAACTGATCATGACATCTTGGGCTTGAGAAATGAAAAGTCATTGGCCCACATTTTACTTGATATTACACATTTAATTAGCAAAGCTTCCCTAGCAATCAGGTGTAGATCTAAATTTTGTGGAACATGAAGCTTATCTTTAAATCAAACAAATAGAAAACACAATTAGGTATAAAATATTTCAAAAGTGAATATTTATAATAAAAAATGACAACAAATTATAGATGGCAAGAATGGAGGAAAGATAGCTAGCATAGAGGGAAGGGAGGGGTGAGGGTGGGTGGGGGGTAAAATCAATAACAGAGTGTGTGACAAATATCATTGCCCTGTGTACATGCAAGAAAGCACAGATGGTGTGACTCTACTTTGTGTACAACCCTTGAAACAATAGCTGTACTCCATTTGTGTTCAATGATTCAATAAGTAAATAAACAAAGAAAAAAATAAATAAATAAATAAATAAATAAATAAATAAAAAGCTGACACATACCTCCAAATATCACAACATCAGAGAAAAGAACATAACAGTTCATACCACCTTTTGTATTAATTAAAATTTTGTAATAATATCTTCTGTACCAAAAACATATGATTTAATCTTTCTTCTAGAATGACTGATAAAATTTTCTTTTTTATTAGAAAATTTTCTTTCAGTTCATAAATTGCTATTAAAAATGTCATGTAAATATTTAGGATTACTGTCAAATTTGGGAAAAGCTCTCTTGTTTCTTTGAAACATAAATGCAAGATTTCTGGTGTTTTTTTTTGTGTTATAGTAACTAATTGTAAATATTCTTTAAATTGATGATACTTATTGACTAACGTGTCATTGAAAACCTCATTGTGGTGACATGGGTTTTGCATTATCTTTGTCAACATCAGCAAATCAATGACAAATTAATAAGAACCAGTATAATATAACTGACCAAGGGAAGAGAGTAATGAGCAAAGGTACTTTTCAGCAAAGGTAAGGAGTGCAGTTTGTGTAGGGTACAGCATGTGATTAAAGAGGAGAGGACACAAAGGAAGAACAAAAATAATTTGGAGACAGAAGGGAAAACCTGGTTCTACCTGACACACATTGAGGACAGATGATTGTAAAAGGTCTGCTGATGTATCACTAAGCAAATGAAGATCTGGCTAGTGGAAATCTTACAATCATTAGACAAGCAAAGCTAGTGTGAGTCCTCCGTCTGCCACCACTACCATACTGGCCCTGCTGCCAGTAACTTAACCATGCATGGACAGGACTGCAGACCACATACACCTATCCCACTAGAATAAACTAAAACTGTCTTCACATCTTCCTTAGCCATATTCCCAAATGCTCCTAGCTCTTCTAATACCACCCAACATGAGATAAAGTGTGACAAAAGAGAAGCTAGAGTGGAAAGAGTCAGCAGGCTAAGCAAATTGCTGTGAAAATATCTTATATTTTGCCACTTTGCAATTTTCTTTTAAAACATGTTTCTAGAGCCTCTTGTGGAGTTTCACCATGAGCTGTGCAAATAAGAGGCCCAGAAGGATGAGTTTTATCCACTTCATAGCAAATAAACCTCTGCTGGCAATGTCATGGTGGGAAGGGCACTTTGAGTGCTCTAACACAACCATGATAAGCACAGATTAAGGTGAAAATTGAGGGTAATACATGTGGCTCCAACTCTTGCTCTTCCTATGCACTTACAGTAAGATCACCTTTCTGGAAATGATCTGTCTTTCAACAATTCAAGAAAATGAGAAGTCTTCTTATTAGACAACTGAAAACAGTTTCCAGAAAAGTCAGTAGTCATTTGCTGCTTCTGGCAAACTGCAATTTTTTGAAGAAGGCTGAGGAGCAGTAGAGAGACTATAATAACATATTATTGATAACATCTGGTCACTCTTAAAAACGGTCACTCTTAAAAATGGCACTATGAGGAAGGATAGACATTTACAAAATGAAAATAAAATGTCTTATTTTCCAAAAATTAGGCAAGAAAGAAGTATGTTTTTATAAGTGAGAAATACTATTTGCAGTCCAATAAGTTTGTATTATTGAATTAAATGGTGAAACTCCTAAAGGCTTGTTATACAGGCTTTTATCATATTACTGCACCTTTATATTCTTACTTCCTGAAATATGTTCTTTCCTCTGCCAAGCCAATGGTTCTCAGCTCTGGCTATAAAATAGAATCACTGGAGTACTTTTTAAAAATACCCATTTTATAGGCATACCCCCAAATATTTGCAACTTTAAAAAACAACCTAAATAATCTTGATGCATAGTGAGAGAAAAAATGTTCAAATAAAATTCAGGGCAAGACATCTTTAGTCTAAACTTTGCACTTCCATTACTGTGCTAGGATTTAGAAAAAGGAAATAGAGTCAGAATTCTGTTTATCCCAGTCTACAAGCATTATAGCTCCACCTACTGGGAGGATGGCCTTTAAAAGTTAGTATCTGCTCTGTTCTCCATAAATATAGTTGGTTCTGTTTCAGCCATTGGCAAAATAAGTTGTCTTGAATAATAACAATAACGACAAGAGTTTCTTAACTGTCTTGGCCTGTTTGGGCTGCTATAACAAAAATTCCTTAAACTGGGTGGCTTATAAACAACAGAAATTTATTCCTAGAGACTGGGAAGTCCAAGGTCAAGGTGCCACCACGTTTCTGGTGAGAGCTTGCTTCCTGGTTCATAGGTGGCACCATCTCACTGTGTCCTCACATGGCCAAAGGGTTAAAGGATCTCTCTGGAGTTACTTTTGTAAGGACACTAATTCCATTCATGATGGTGCTGCCTTTTTAATCTAATCACCTCCCAAATGTCCCACCTCCTAACACCATCACATTGAGGATTAGGATTTCAATATATGAATTTGGGGGGTGGGGGGAACAGAACATTCACATTATAGTAGTTACTAAATAACACATTTTATAAACCAATTAGAATTCTTTGTTTCTTGACCTTGACCGTGGTGAAGGGGAAGGCAGACCCTGACAAACATACAACATATTTCTGTAAATGTTGAAGGCTATTTGAAAGAGGCATTCCATTCTATCACTACTTCATCTCCTAATGTTATGCTTCTTACAAAATTTCAACTAATACCTATTGATGAATGAAACTATTTTACCACACAGAAATAGTTGATGAGATGACTAATCCAATACACCTTTTCCCTCTAACAATCCATTTGGACTAATTATTCTGACCTTCACTAGTTTGTTAAAAGTTTTGTTTTGAAAAAGAAAAAAGCTCTGTTTTGAAAGTCCCCTGGCTCTCAACTCCACTATTGAGGGACAGAAGCAACCTCAGTCTCTCACTTGGGCCAGAGCACAAGGGAATGATTATCAGAGTTGAGCCTAATTCAAGTATATCCAACAGGTATTGTATTATAGAAAATGTAAAATAAAAATATGATCTTTCACTTGGAAAACATTAACAGCATTTATCATAAAAAGTGGCAAAACATGTAATGAAGAGCACAGATTGTGAAGCCTGTTGACCTGACCACCAAGCCAGGTTTCAACTTCAGTTTACCCATCCAGAGTGGGTTACTTCATACAGAGATGCCCCAATTTCCTAGCCTATAAGATGAAACTGATACTAGTTACTGTTTTGGAGAGCTTCCAAGAGATCCAATGTGGGAATATCTGTTTAAAACCCCATTTAGCTCAGTGCCTATCATACAATAGGTGCTCAATTTTGTTAGCTGTTTTCAAATTATTAATAAACAATTATTTAGTAATTGCTATATGCCAGATAGTATTCTAAGCATATATTTCTGAATATTATTTTGAGATATTAACTTTTTCTTGTATTTTCTTATATGCCATTCTTAAATGTAATCAAGCAAAGAGCCTGTTTTTGCTTATTACCTAAGGTGGGGCATGTGATAGGAAAATATATGTGAAATATATATGCATATATGTAAATATGTATATGTAAATATATACACATATAAATACATATAGAGTTAGAGGACAAATAGATAAAACTCAGCACATGCATATAAGTGCATACACACACACATGCAAATAGGAACTGAAGGAAAAAACAAATACTGAACAAAAAATAATAAATAAAGCATAAACTAAGAAAGCTGTCATTTATTTGAACTGAGATCCAAATAAGATTGACACACTGTGGCTGGTTAATATGATTCTTTTTTTTTTAAATAGAATTTCCCTGTCCATCTTTTTTTTTTAAATAGAAATTTCCCATTTCTCTTACTAGATTTTACATCCCATAGTTTCCCACAGTCTGGATTTTGCTAGTTATAATCCCTGTAGTGTCACTTGATCTGCTCCTTTGTCCCCTGTGTAATTTGTTAATTCAATGTAGAGAATTGATAAGATTTATATGTAAATGTAAATATGTATAATTTCTTGCAACCCTATTTCCTATGTGGTGCCTTTTTATCAAGGGTGCATGATATTTGGTTGTCTTCATTTTGGGGCTGTTGCCATCCATTGATGATCCTTCATTTCAGTGAGATTCCTTTATTTCAGTGAGAGTGATAATGCCATCTTTTCTTAGAAAATTTCTTTGAAGTGAAAATTCCTCTCATCAAATATCTGTTTGAAGTTTGTATGGAAAGGCTTGGCAAACGCTTGCTTTTTTTGTTTCACTATCTTCAAAATAATGAATTTGTTCCTTAACATACTCAGAAGGTGACTAATGAGGGTCCTTTTTCAGAGCAAAATGAATGCATTAATTTAATACATCTGATGTATACCATCTTTTGTAGTTACTATTTTCATTTCTCTTCAGATTATTTCTATTGTCACCAGTGGGAACTTCTTAAAATTCTTTGAGCCTAATCCTAGTAGTCTTTTGGTACTTTTACCTCCTTACTTTCTGATATGACAAGAAGCGCAAATCTCATATTGTGTATTTTCCATCCTAGCCTGAAGCCTGGACCCTTTGTTACTTTCAGTGGAAAATGGTACAGACAACCATCAGGATAATAGGCATTATTTTTGCTATTGTTATTCTAGTCATGTTCAATGGATGGATCTTGGAAACTTGTTTTAAAGGTAAAATGTATCACGAATTCATATAAATATTATCCAAATTGTCTTTGGGGCTTCCTTTGTCATCTTGACTTCCATAACAATATACCATAGCCCAGGTGATCTAAACAATAGAAAATATTTTCTCACAGTTCTAGAAGCTGGAAGTCTGAAATCAGGATACCAGCATGGTCAGATTCTGATGAGGGCTCTTCTTGGCCTGCAGACAGCCACTTTCTTTTTATGTTCTCACATGGTTTTCCCTTAGTGTATGCACAGAGTGAGGGTTTGGGGAAGAAGAGATACCTGTCTTCCTTCTATAAGGGCATGGATTCTATCATAAGGGCTCCACTCTTGTGATCCAATCTAACCCTAATTATCTCCCAAAGGTACCATCTTCAAATACCATAACACTGGAGGTTAGAGCATCAGTACATGAATGGGGGGCAAATATTCAGTTCATAACAGGGCTATAAGGTTTTTATTAACCTTATTAATCTTAAGTATCCTAGTTCTCCAACATCAGAAATTCTTGTTCTCAATTGTATTATCAGAATAAGTCACTTGCTATAATAAAATCAGTGAGCTTATTCTGCTTTTCATCTAATTTCCCATTCTCCCATAGTTTTTGATAGTTGTGGTGAATTCACATTGTTAGCACATATAGTCACTACATAACTTTATATCAGTTGTTAGTCTGAAGCTTATTCTCTACAGATCCCTGAGAAAGTGCTTACAGTAATAGTATTCCCTGATTCCTTGCATAGTCTTAAAAGCTTTTTGGCTTTTGTGTGTGAGCATCAGTTTCAGTTAATATAAAGTCCTCTACTCACATCTACTTTTCTAGAAAATTTTAACCTTATCACTCCAGTGTCTTCTGGCAGAAAGAATTTCTATCAAAAATACATTGATGATTATTTTCTTACCTTTATGGGTATCTTTTCTTTGGAGATGGAAGCTCAAAGTGCTTATCTTTTTCATGAAAGTCCAGTAGTTTTAAGAGAATATATTTTTATATTAATTTAGGGGAGTTGGTTTTCCAGAAACTATTATATTCCCAGAAACTATATTCAAATAAAGTTTTAAATAAATTTTATTGCTGGATCAGAACAGTTTTCTTGATTTGTGTTTTTTAGTATTTGTTATATTCAATTTTTTTCTTTCAATTATAATTTGTGTGTGTTAATTTTATTTATCTTTTATCTTAATTCATACATTTTGCTTAAATGGTTTTTCATTCTCACAATATGTTTATTTACTCTTATTTTCTACCTAATTTAGCCTTCAATTCTGAATTTTTTTAATCATTCATAATTCTTTACCAAGTTGTCAGTTCTCTTCAAATCTGTCTTCTCTTCAGTTGCCTCACTTCTGAGTTTTCCTGATTCATATTTATTTCATCATTCCTAACATTTTGTTTCTGTAAGAAATTGTTGCAAAACACAGTACTACAGATACACATGTCTTATTGTCATGTCTTCTTGTGCTTTTATTGTCAGTACAGATACTATTCTATCATCTATTTATTTTTGTTGTAATACTTTTGTTTTGAATTATGATGCAATCCTTTCAATTTTAGGAGGAATGAAGTTTTCTGAGTCCACAGGAAAGTGACCTAGTTTAGCGTCTTAGTCTGTTTTGTGCTGCTATAACAGCTTACATAAAACAGGTAATTTATAATGAACAGAAATTTATTGGGTCATGGTTCTGGCATCTGGGAAATCCAAAGTAGTGGTGCTGGCATCTGTCAAGGGCCTTCTGGTTGTGTCACCCCATGGTGGAAGAACAAAGAGAGGGTAAGATACAAAAGGCAGCCAAACTAATCCTTTTATAAAGAATTCACATACTAGAGAACCCATTTTTAAGATAATGGAATTAATCCATCTTGAGGATGGAACCCTCATGACTTTGATCATCTCTTCAAGGTCCCATCTCTTAATATGGTAATACTGGGGATCAAATTTCTAATATTTTAAATCACATCAGTTAGCTTCCCTAGCTAATGGATCCAGAGGTTCCTTTCCTGTGTTTTATTTTTATTGAAGAACAAATTTCTGTTCTGTACAGACTTCTGTTATAATGGAGTTCCCTTGCACTAACCCCACCAACCCATGAATTGAAGCCTGTAGAAGCCCGTCCTGTTTCTGAGACTGTTCTGAGGAATGGCACCCCTGTGCTTTTGCTGGTTTGAGGGTTCTCCTGTCTCTTTGACATCATATGCCTTATTCACTGCCTCATGACATTCTTTTTTACACACATGCCAATACTGAGCAGTTCAGGCAGCACTTTATCTCTTAGAGCGCATGGGAGGATAACTTGTCCCTAATTTTGTGGTAGATGTCATCTACTTTTCATTTGGCAATCCTTGCCTTATATATTTTTATGGAGAGATTTTCACAGATTCAAAATCACCCTAATCCATCCTAGGCAGAGTTAGCTCTCCTTAAGCACACATCCACCACAAGAATGAAGTAATTCAGACTTTGGGGATGATACCTGAAGATCTCAGAAATGACTATCTCCCAAATTAACAAGTGAATTACAACTTTGACAGAGAACACATGGAATGCAGCCTTTGAATCACTTTAAAATTCCCCTATTAGCCCTGATGGACAGAATTGGTCTCTGGGATAGGAGTCTCCTATGTTTCTCCTTTGCTAGCAAATAAATACAACTTCTTTTTCCTTTTTCTCAAAAAAAAAAAAAAAATCACCTCAACTACAACTACTGCCTTCCTAGAATCCTCTCTAGCAACTAAATCTTACTGCTATTAACATGGTATAGGCTTCTAACTCTTACTTTGACATTCCTAATCTTTTCTGAATCAAAAAATAATTTGCACACAAATGTCTCTAAGATAGAAACTCCTGGGTGATGATGTCATGGAGAGTCCTATAAGAAACTACTTGCATAGTGATTATGAGTATGGATTCCAAGATCAACGATACCAGAATCAATCACACAATCACTAGCATGACAGAGTGACCTTAAACAAATCACTTAGCCTTAATTTCTAATTCTTAATTTCCTTATGTGTGAATTGGAGGTGTGTTATGTTCTAAATATTTGTGTCTCCACCAAGTTTTTATATTGAAATCCAAATTCCCAAGATATTGTTATCAGGGATTGGAGGCTTTGGGGAGGTGATTAAGTTGTCATGAATGAGATTAGTGCCCTTATAATAGAGACTCCAGAGAAATCCTTACCCTTTCCACCACCTGAGAATAGCTGGAAGGATCAATCTGTGAACCAGAAAACGGGCCCTTGCCAGATACTGAATCAGTTTGGTACCTCGATCTTGGACTTCTCAGGCTCCAGAACTTGAAGAAACTACTGTCATTTGTAAGTTACCCAATTTATGATATTTTGTTATAGAAGCCTGAATGGACCAAGACAAGGAGATAATATATTTAAAAATTAAGAATGTTATGGATCCATAAACAATGCATGTAAAATAGGTGGCACAGAAGATACAGAGAGACTTCAACACATTAGTTTTTAATTGTGATTTGAATATCATTAAGATCTGGTTTGGCTTCTAATTGGTTTTTCTAAGAATATATGATTCAGATTTTCAGGGTGGTGATGAGAAGAAGCATGTAGACAAATAAGTGTTACTTTATATTTATTTTGTTGCTCTATGAGGTTCTGCAAATATCTGAAGTGTGTGATTTCTTAAGTCATATGATTAGGTAACTGAAGATAGTTTAAATGATATAGATGTAGGATCCGTAAAGGTCATATTGTTTGGTGGAATGGATTCACTGAGCAAGTCACTTAATCATTTAGAATCTTGGGTTCTCAATGTAAATTGAAGCAGTAGGACAAAAATATTTATTAAAGACATTTTTAGTCTCCAAATTCTTTGACACTGTCTTTTTCAGTGTCCCTTCTTTTATTTTTGACCACAGCTTTTCAGATTTCTGGGAGTAAAAGATTGAAAGAGGGAGGGTTGAAAGATGTAGTGGCACTTGCCTATAATCCCAGTGACTTGGGAAACGGAGGCAGGAGGATTGCAAGTTGGAGGATAGCCTCAGCAACTCAGTGAGACCCTGTCTCAAAATAAAGAATAAAAAGAGGCTGGGGATGTGGCTCAGTGACTCAGAAGCAACTCTGGATTCATCCTTAGTATGAAAAGGGGGGGGGCCTGTTAATTGGGAAAGCTATCTCTCTAATGTAGCTAGGACATAATGTTGTCATGAGTTAAAGATCTGTGTACTTAGAAATGATGAAGAAAGCTGCCATGCCTGAAATATAGACCAGTCAAAATTATGACTGTTTGATTAGAAATCATGAGTGAGTTTTAGACATTAGATAGGGGTACAGGAGAAAAGAATGTTTTCCATAGAAAGCAAAGGAATTCCTTGTCTTGGAGAAACAAGCTCCTTAGAGTGTCCCCCTAAAGTAGCTTCATAAATTCTTTAGAATTGACCACAAAGGGTTATACGCTTATAGTTAGGTTTGTTAATTCTTATTTATGGTCTAAAAGACAATTCAAGTTAACCAAGTGCCTCACAAGGAATGACATAGCTTTTTAACTCATACAGTGAAAATGAGGATTTTTTGCATTCAATCCACAAACATAAAACTACAAATCTGAAGCAGGTATGTAGCATTGAATTAGGTCCTTCAACTGAAAACTTTCGGAGTATGCTCTTTAATGTTATAAAAATATCCAAGATGATTTGGGTTTCAAGAGTTCTTGGCTAGAAGCCATAAGAACTTTCTTTTGTAAATCTGGCTTTGATGGATTTGGGCTATCCTAAAGGGGAGCAAAATGATGTTCCTTGGCCTGACTGACTGAACAGCTTTGTTATTATGTCCAAGACCTAGTTAGTCTTGATTTTTTTTTGTAAGACCCAGCTAATACTTTAACAAAAAGTTAAATATTTATATAATATGAAGATGTAATGGGTCATTTTGCTCTGCAGTACATCATTTTGAGCTATAGTAAAGAGATGTTTCCTGATTCTCTCTGTTAAGGAGGATTTACCATTGACTATTAAAAGGAATATACTCATAAATGCTATAGGGAAATGGATTATGTTGAGAATTAAGACTAAACAAACTATAATAGGATAAAAATTTGGAAATAGAACAAGAGCAAGTCTAGCTGTGGTTGCAATTACTTGTGAGACACCTTCCCCCAAAGCAATTACTGCTTGAACAGAGGGTAATACAGAGCCTAAGGTGCAGAAGAGAAGAATGGTATTCTGGCTCTGCTCTTGCAGTAATCATGTCCTCTCTGTATTTGAAAGTGTGCAAAGTTTCTGGATACCATGTGACTTGAATTAGCTACTCTGCAAACCCCTCTTCTTTTCTCTTTCTTTTTTTCTTTTTCTTTTTTTTTTTTTTTTTTTGTGTGTGTGTGTGTGTGTTTTTCCTGTTCCTTTTTCCACTTCTGGTGCTTTAGTGATCCTCATATCTGAACTTGTGAAAAGGTAGATAGGTGTTTGCATATTCCTTCATTCATCATTATGCACTTTCCATGTGTCAGACACTGTGCAGACATGGTAGGTTTGTTGGGAGTGGATATGTGGGAGGTTATTTGAGTTCCTTTCTCCATTCCCAGTTTAAGCCTAGAGGGCTGATGACTAAAAGGTTAATGAGATATTGGAAACCATTCAGACCTATCCATGTCTATGATGATCTGATCATTGGGTGAAAGAATGAAGATGAAAGAACAAAGAACAGCACTGATGTGATGTCAACAGTAACAGTGTAGTAAAGCCCTCCTAAGGCAATATAAGGGGAGGGAGGTTGCTAGCCCACCTCAAGCCCTAGTTGCACCTACCACTAAGATTCATGCAAACACAGGAAAACTTAATGAACTAATATAGTGGGTGGTCTAAAGGGATCTATTTGTGTGCCTTGATTATCATGGGAGGAAACTGACTGCCAACAAGAGGATAATGGGGTAAAATGGGCATGCAGACAACAGCTGGATTCCTGTTATAAATATTTATCACCTGGTACAATGTCATGGACTCTTCTGAGACTTAGAGGAAGAGGGACTTTAAACAAAACCCTGACCTTGGGACAATAGCAAGGGCTTCTTTGGCAGTAGACTTGTGTCTGGATGTGAGATAGGAGTAGGGAGGAAAATATTTATCACACCTCTGCTCGAATATGGCACCCTGAGATTGGTTGTCTCAGAGTATTAGAAGATAGCAGCCTTAGTGCCACCCTCAGAATTCCATGGGTTTCCCACTATGGTTTCAAAGTTAGATCAGCCTCAAATAACTGCATAGGCAGTAGGCCTCAATAAATGCACTGGAGCAGAAAGAATGGGTCAGATTCAGAGTCTGACCAAGGAGTCACCGTGACTGAAAAAATAGTTTGATACCAGTGACAGTCTCTGACATAAATAGGCAATGCTATATAAGAAATGAAATTATTTAAAATTCAAATCATTGTATTAATATGAAATCAAACTGATACCACCTGGAAAAATTTGGATCATACATGCAAAAGTTCTTGTACTGAAGGATAGAAATATTTGGTGTGTTTCAATTTAATTACTTATCAGTTTTTCTCTTTTTGTTGCATTAGAAAGATCTGAATACTCAAATATCCTTACTACTTAATATTCCCTCCCCACCTTCTTGTTCCTCTGTAAGGACCAAAATGCTGTCTTCACTGTTGGAAGCATTTATTATTAATTAATGAATTAATTTTGCAGGGCTGGGGATTGAATGGATTGAACTCAAAGCCTCACACATGCTAGGCAAATGCTCTACCAACAGAGCCACACCCCCTGCTGGGAATAATTGAAAATTAAGCTTCTCTCTGTCTTCAAGGAAAGACAGCCTCTGAGTAGTTAATGATTAGGGTCTGGTTATAATGTGCCATCAAAATCTATTTAAAAAGTAGAGATGAGAATTAACCTGGAGGTAAGAATAAAAGATATAGATCCTCTGACAGGAAAACCAAGCAGAGAACTGTGGGTTGTAGTGTAAGGGGAAATAAAAGAGGAAGACCTGGACTCAAAAGTCTGCAGAACTATTCTGGAACATTTGTCCAAGGGACAGAAGTAGAAACTGAGAGAGGGAGAGACCACTGTCTAGCAACTCTTAGGTTAGTGAAGTAGACCATTTTGAGGGATATGCCACTTAAAAATTATAAAACACACACACACACACACACACACACACACACACACACACACACTTAGTGGATGCAAGCAACAATCCCCCACTCCCAACAGGGGATAAGTACCTAGTCAGTTCTGAAGGTCTGGAATGGGCCTAGCTAATTCCAGGTAGGCTTGCTCATAGGGTTGAAATTAGCTGTTAGGTGGGCTGAAGCTAGTTGTTTCAGGAGCACCTTGGCTGAGATGACTCCTCCACATACCTCTCACTTCCCTCCAGAAGGCTAGCCTGATATGTTCCCATGTCAAAGACAAGGAAAAGGAAATGTGCAAGGACCTTTTTTAAGCTTCTCTCTCTCTCTCTCTCTTTCTCTCTCTCTCTCTCTCTCTCTCTCTTTAATCCCACCATTGTTTATACACTCGAAACAAATACAGCAATTGGTTTGGGTATGGAGAAACAGCAGCCAACTATAATATTAATATTTAACACTGTCAAAATATATACTATGTCAAATGCTATTTTAATGTGTTTATTCTTATTATATTAAAATACCCAAACATTTGTCAAATGTTTTCATGTTTGCATGTATTTTGTTTCTTATTTTTTATTTCAATTTTTTTATTTTTACAGATTGCATTTTGATTCACTGTACACAAATGGGGTACAACTTTTTGTTTCTATGGTTGTGCATGATGTAGATTCATACCATTTATGTAATCATATATGTACATAGGGTAATGATGTCTATCTCATTCCATAATTTTTCATACCCCCTCTCTCTCCCCCTCTCATTTCCCTCTATGTAATCTAAAGTTCCTCCATTCTTCTCTCACTCCTGACCCCCACAACTCAATTATATATCATCATCCACTTATCAGGGAAAACACTTGGCTTTGGTTTTTTGGGATTGGTTTATTTCACTTAGCATGATATTCTCCAATTCCATCCATTTATCTGTGATAAAGGTTGTACTGCCCATTAGCCAGAGCATGTCTCGTCATGAGGCAGAGCATTCCTGTGGGAGGGTGCTGTCCAGGGCATGTGTAGAAATCGGGCATCATTCAGATGTCCAGGAACTGTGTGGAAACTGAACCCCTTTTTGTTTACACAATAGACAGTCCCTCACCACTTCCGCTCTAGACCTACTCCTGGCATGACTCCCACTCTTGGGGTGGATGTGGGAAGAAGCTTGGCTTGGTTGAGATTTGTTTCTTACATTTTCCCTCAGCCCATAATGTCTAAAAGTTTTTGGTAAATATTTTGATTAAAATAGTTTAGTAAAAACCAGTCAATGTGAACATCATAACATTATTTATTTCCACTCTACTTGGCTGTCATGGGAAATGAAGGTAGATAGATACAGCAAGTTAATTTTTCTTAGATTTCAGATTAACAAGGGGAATGGCTATAACTTGGTGATTATTCACTCAAAATTTCTACTTAAAACAATGGAAAAAGAGAACATAAGCAATATTCTCACAATTACATGATTATTCACTCAAAATTTCTACTTAAAACAATAGAGAAAGAGAACATAAGCAATATTCTCACAAACAATTACACACAATGTCAGTAGGACAAATGGCAATCTAAAAGAGTGAATCGACCCTGACTGCTCATTAAATTGAATTTTATCTGGAGCAGGAGAAAAGATATCATGAAATATCTCAACACCACAATCCCAAGTAATTGAGGGATTAGATGAATGCTGTTCGAGAGCAGAGGAAAACAAACCAAGCACTCTGGAGGCCATGGCAGATGGTTCACTTCAAAACTGATCACAACTGGGAGGCAATTCTTGACTCCTTGGTTCCTATGGAGAGCCCCCTTATTTAAACAGATGCTTTAAAGGAACATATTTAGAGAGACACAACTGCCTCTGTATAATACTGAAGTTTAGCTGAATGAATTCCTCGAGGACTTGACAATAAGGAAGACTCTGGTGAAAGGCAGACTGGGACCCTGACCATTAAGAATTAGGTAAGAGAGATGTCTTTGGAGGACAGTTACCCACTGGTTCATAGAGGTCAACAAAGAAGGAGGGCCATTATGGGAGTGGTGGAACAAGACCTCTAAGAACTCTTCTTCTGAAGATGGCTTTCACTCTCATGCATTGGTCCTTTGTCAGGAAAGAATACAAGTGTGTTTTACTTTGGTAAACTCCAAAGGTTCTGAAATCTCATGCCATTCTTTCCCACTGCTCTCAAATATGTTCTCTTTCACCCTCACATATACACACCTTCATATAGGAAGCTGTCTACTCTCAAAAAGATTATGAGGGCTTAGACTAAAATGGCTCTCTAGACTATTTTTTAAATCACTTTCCTTTCTGAGTCTCTGAAATTTTCCAAGTGAAGGAAGATGAAATGTGAGATTTTGGGGGACTTATCTCAGCACCTTAAGATAAAAGTTATGGCATCTGACAGGGGGAACACAAAAAGTCTTGCTGCTTCTTATTTCCAGGAGTTGGTGAACCTGGTGAGAGGGAACTAAGCCTGGTGATGAGACAACTGGAGATGGTCTTCCTAAAGCAGTGGCAGACCCATCAGTGGCTCTTAGTGGGATAAGGATGATAGTGACTCTCGGATCCACTCTTTCTTTGGCTGTGGCAGCAATTTCTGATACTCCAGGGTCCCTGTCAGGCTTAGTGTGGAACAATGCACATGAAAAGGGCACATCTGTGCCATGGAAATGACTGCCAGTTGGCACTGACACTGACTCAGGATGAAGTAGGATAAGAATTTCCAAAGGAATTGGGCTTCACTAGAAGTATGAAGGAAACTTGAACCCATATAAGCAACTAATTAATCATGAGCATATGTGGGACAGAAATCCCCTAAGTAACAAACCTGCTTAAAAAAAGAAAATAATTCTTAGGTGTGGACTGCTCGAAGAGTAGCTGTGACAGGAACTTGGTAAGGGAGGGTTGGGGTACGTTGTGATCAAATGCTTTCTCCTCAATGATCATAGAAGTAGAAAATATTGCCAATCTATGGGATCTGGGAAGACAGCACCATGTTTTCTGAGGCAATGCTGGGAGTGTTGCCAGCAGGAACAGGAACATCAGGAACCTCTCCATTGCTGATACCTCTGTTTGTGAAATTCTTTCCCAGCCCCAATTCTAATATTTGGTGGTCCCAGCCAGACTACAAATAGAGACTGGTCTGTGACTCGACCCTTTCTTTTCCCACCTTGTCTCTATCACATACTATGAAGAATGTCGTACGCATATATGTGGACACCTTGCTTGTGAATATAAGCTCCATCACAACCCTTTCCACCAAGTACATAGTCTCTTAGTACCCGTCTGACCTAGGGGAGCAGGGCAGTCCACCCTCACAGGAAGGAACCTGAGAAATAGGGCTGTGTAGACCCTAAAATAGGCTCAAGACCATCTGTGCATCAGAGAAGAAGGTATGGGTGCTGTTGACCCTCTGCTTGTCCCCATAGACTCCTTGCTTAGTGAGAGGAGGAGGACTGCCAGCTCTGGGGGTCTCTCAGGGTGCAGAGCCCAGAGCAGGACCCTTGCTGCTTGCTACCTGCTCTTCCCCTGGTTGTCCACCTGGTTCTTTGCCTCACTTCTCTTACTTTCTTCAAAGTGCAGGAAATCAGCATAATTTACAATTGCTTTTGAGTTTTTCATTTCAGCTCTGGAGGTATTTAAAAAAGACATAGAGTTTGTTCACATTCTATAGTAAATACATCTTTCAGAAATTAATTTTTTTCGCAACTGGGGAGCACAATAAAGAACTATGAAGTACGTGTCAAGGGAATTGGAGCACAAAAGAATATGGCTTGGTGAAAGGAAGACATGGGGTCTCCATGGGGCAGCAGGACTAATAGGTGAGTACCTTGGGCTGTGAAGGCACGTTTTGCATTTTGGAAGTCTTCCTTGCCCTTTACCCAAGGAATAGTCATGGTGAGGGAGAAAAGAGAGTAACATACCCTCTCTGCCAATGATTCAATGTCAGATAGAACCAACTCACAGGCACTGGTAAAGTTCAGGAATTTTGCAAGCCAAAATTGTGTTAAAAACAAGTAATGTGAAAAACTAGATGAAATAAACTTATAATTAAGATTTTTAAAACAAGGGTGGTAGGTATTAAAACTTTCTAACTATTTCACCATATTTGATTATTTTCTACGGTTTAGAAATTGTTTATATCTGTTATATCTGAATCTCTAGCATCGTAAGTGTAGCAGCACACTGTAAAATGATGTTCTCATCCTTTTTCCAAATTTTTATGATAACGTTAGTGACTTGAAATTGACCAGGGTGGAAGTATTCACATCAAAGAAAATGGCCAATAATGCAAATCAAGGTTGGTTGGTTTGTTTCTCTAGAGACAGTTGTTAGATATTCACATTTACTACCATTCCTGCACAAGGGGCTGAATTAAGGCAGCAGATATGCACTTAGGTGAAAATCCCTTGGTTGTTATTCCATGGGAGAAAGGGGTTAATGGAAAAATTCAAGATTATTCTCAGGTTTTTTACTTAGGCAACTCTCATTAATTAAAAGAGGTAGGTATGTCGTGTGTGTGTGTGTGTGTGTGTGTGTGTGTGTAGTGTATACATATATAATCATATAACATGATTTGGATTAGAAATTGTTTTGCATATATTGTGTAGAAGATCATGTATCAAATTAAGTAAAGTACATAATCAAGTTTGGAGCCCTTAGGACAAGTAGGGGCAGAAAATATAGATGTCAGAATCATGGGCACAAAGGCATTAGTATGAGTCATGATAAGGTAGTTGATAAATCAGGGAGAGAGTGTGCAGTGAGCTGGGGAGAGGAGGAACTGATGCATGGGAAAACTGGAGTTTCTGTGCTGAGTGGGAAAGATGGGCCCTCTCCATCATGGCCCAGAAGCTGATTTTGGAATGGCATCTTGTTCTCTGCTGCAGATGGCATGGCATTGTCACAGAACAGTGGGATCTATGTGTGGCTCTCCATGAGCTCCACAAAGCATCCTTTCCCACAGTGGATACGTCTGTTGCCCTAGAGTCTGTTAGTTGTTCAGCCTATACAACCAGATGTTCATACCACAGCTTACACCTAAAAGCTGTTTTTGTCTGGCCTTGGTCAAAGCTGGTAGCCTTCTGAGTCACTCCAAAAGTGGGCTGGAGCAGGATTCTCAAGAGCAGAACAAGTTACCTCCATAAAGTGAACAAGCTTACCAACACTTCATTACTTTCTTTTGAGAGGGACTAGCAAGATGCAACAATTTGTTCCCTAATTTGGAGGGTACATCACAGACCAGTGAAGCCCAAAAGATCACTGATATGGTAGATTTATCTCCTACCTTCTAAAGTATATATATCTTGAATATCTGGTTTAACATGTTGTCATTATTAAGTGAATCTGTGTAATGTTCTAAAGAATGTTCAGACAATTAGATCCTTTTGACTATATTAAAAAAGAGGGCAAGAGAAATAGTACAGCCTTAGGGCAAAATAATAGGTGCATAGTCTTGTTCATCTCACATGAACACAAACTGCTTCTGATCTTCTTCCCTGGTAGGGATGGAAAAAAGCAAATCTAAAGAATGAATTGATGGATATTACATGTTAAAGCTGTTTTAACTTGTTCTCATCAGGACACGATATTTAGTACAACAAAATTGGGGTGATTTTGCTTAAGCTTTCATTCATCCATCTTTATCTGTCATGATCCATCTGGATATTGTAAGGGTCAGACTCATGAATTATGATAGGAGCCACCCACTATCACTTTTTACAAATCTTTAAATATGGAATTATTATCTACTATCTATTCTTTTCAGAACATAGTTAGGTTTTTTGGTTTTTGGTTTTTTAAAAATAGCTTGATTGGAGCTTAAAAATAGCTTTATTGGAGCAGTTTTAGATATATTAACTTAAACTTCACCACTAGGATAGTTCTTTATAGGTTGTGGCACTAACTATATAGAGGTTCTGTGAATTTCCAAATATGTTCATTTCAATGTGTACACAGTAATCCCTAACAGGGAACTGAAAACTGAGATTCTTACTGCTGTGTTGCAGATCACAGGTACCTATCTCACTTTTATTTTAACAAATAGCCTTCCAGTTAAAAGAACAGATCTCTTATTTAAATGGCAGTTATTAGTATTGTGATCTCTGTTTTTGCAAAATCATAAGGCAAATTTAACTAAAATATCATGTAAGCAGAAAAACATAAGATATGAGGACAGAGACACAATCTCTTAGAAGAGGTATCAAATGGGAAACAATGAATTCATGACTTTATGTAGATTTATTTATAGACCTGAGTGTACACACTTTTGGATAATTAATACTAGATTGCTTTTCCCTTCTCATTAGCTCAAATAAATTCTTTTTTTATATTTATGAATTACTTTCTGTTTCACAAGACTTTTTTTTCTTTCTAGGTTGAATGTATACAGCATTTATTTTACTTTATATGTTGGGAAAAATCAGAAACATGATTTTTTAGGATAGCAATCATTCATTGTATCTTGATGAACACTAAATTACATTGGTAAAAGCTTGGACAGAAAGTTCTAAGCTCTTACCTTTTTTTATTTTTTCTATTTCCATGAACTTACTGCAATAACATCTAGAAAGATATTGAAGTTAATTTGCATTTTTGCTATTTTGCCCATTTTCATTCCCACTGCAATTTAAGCTTTGTAGTCATTTGAAAAATGACTCATTATAAAATCAATTTCCCAAGTGTTCACAACTTAAATATAGTGTATAGTAACTTCAACATTTCTAGAGTTTCCAGAGTTTGGTTCCTAGCACAATAGATCATAGCGAGATGTTTAGCTAAGGAAAATATCTTAACAGGCTTAAAATCTGAACATAACATTAATTTCAACTAAGATTATTTTAGTGCATTTAACTAATCATCATTTTTCAGTCGCAAGAGAAATTGTGAAAACAAAATACTGAATCTAAAATATTTTTAAGAAAATCTTGTGCAACACAGAATAGAGCTTGGTATTCCTTTATTATTCATTTTCACATTTGACCAACTTGTAATGAGCACTTTGTATTTGCACAGGCATGTTAGGATCAAGAGTGTTTATAGACTTTTAGGACAGAAATGATATATTCCAGACATAAAAAAAGTGGGAGCTATTAAAAGTCTAAAAATTTACTCCAGAATGAAGATTAATGACCCCAGGAGAAAGTAATTGAATGAGAGAATCAATAATGATCAATCAATTAGCCAGTCATGGGCACATGCCTGTAATCCCAGCAACTTGGGAGGAGTCTGAGGCAGGAGCATCACAAGTTTGAGGCCAGCCTCAGCAACTTAGTGAGGCCCTAGGCAACTTAGTGAGGCCCTGTCTTAAAATAAAAAATAAAAAGGGCTGGGGATGTAGCTCAGTGGTGAAACACCCCTGGTTTAAATCCCCAGTACCAAAATAAAAAACAAAAAACAAAAAATGAACAGACAATTAATATAAACTTACTGTTCATCTTCCTCAAGTATTGATGGTTAAAAAAATGAACAAATAAAAGAAATAAAAGCTTTTTAAGTTATTGACATGTTCTGGGAGAGGTTACAGACATAGATACACTGTAGATATTAGGAAATAAAGAATATGACCATGCATATTAATTCTGTTTAAAAGTAAACATTGGGGGAATAAAAATGACATATCTAATATCTTACAAAACAAAGAAGACAACCTTTCTAAAAAAGGAGGAGAGTCAAAAGAACTTGTAGAAATAGGAAACAGATTAAAATGTTAGAAAAATGATGACATAGCACATACTTACTGACAATAAATGAAAAATTTAAGCTCAAATACCTGGAGTTGTACCAGCATTTGAGAAACACAAGGAAATTTCATCACTGCCATTCAAAGCCTTCATGTTAGGAAGTTACTGAGCTGACTCTGGAAACACCTATTTCCAGACTTGGTAATTAACGATAAACACCCTTTTGCTTTTGCCTCTCTGTTGAATTTTTAAAAAATTTATACTTGTGAACAAAATTATTCTCTACTAAAATAGTTGAGAAGTAGAAGACAGAAAGAATAAGTATTTTTAAACTCCCATTTAAAATCTGGATTATCTATATTACAAAAAGTACCTAAGGTTTAAAAATTCTCTTAAAATATATTGTGATATATTCATATAATATGACACATTGTTGCCCGCAACTGCTTTACTTACTAAAAATTATTTCATTGATTGACTTTCACTAATTAATTTAATGGAATAATAAACATTCTTCATTTCCTCTGTAAAATCTAATTCTGAGACCTGTCTCGTCCTGAGGGCTTGAGGATTATAGTCTTCTCTGTCAATCTATGCATGACATCTCCCACTTTTTGAGTTTCAGTTTTGTTTCCAAACATTTTATCCCACTTGTATTTACTACTACTTCTATTATTATTATTACATGACTAACTATTTGTGAAAATCAATGAAATATGAATGGGAAGCAGAAGAGAAATATTTGTATGAAAATTAAGTTAAATGCTTTGGAATGACCCAATAAAGAGAAACAGTTAAAAAATGTCAAATTGAGTATAAGCAAGATATTTAGGGAAAAATATTGTAAAATCATGGAAATCTAAAAGGATTTGACATGATTTTTGCTTCACCAAAGTACTTAAGTTCCTTTATCCTTTAACACACTGAAACTGGCAATCTTAACATTATGAGTTCGATTTATATGAGAAAAGCCATGTGAAATTCCCATCAGGGATAGAATCTCAGTGGAATGGCTATTGTCCTACATTGAAATATTGGAACTTGAATGCACATGTATTTATTTTATATTAACATAAAAGATAATTATTTAGTAGGTGAAAAAAGTCACTTCTTTTGATTCTGTTCCTCCAAAGGATTTGTGCCTGATGGTTTTTCAAAATTTATCTTGAAATGTTCTGAGAGTCCTACTTGGAGAGTTAGTGTATAAAGACAAAGTATGGCCAGGTAATTTTTTGTGTTGGCAATATTTACAATATGCACCCTTTATATACAATTATAATATGATGCGTTCATTATTTCTTCAATTATTTGAATTCTAAAGCCATTTCTCCCCCCACATGTAACTAATTTACCTTCATTTTACCAGCAGTTGGCTTATGATTAGCTAGTTTTAATAACAGTGACAGGAGGCCTCAGTCTTGCTTTGGAAAACAATAGTTAGCTTTGCATCTGTAAGGACAAGGAAGTCTACTGGAGACCACCCTCCTAAATTACAACTGCATTTCAAAATGTTTGTATGATTTAGAGTGTATATGTGAGTATTTTTTCTGATAGAAATAAAGAGCAGATAGCATCTCAAATGCAGGGAAAAATGATTTGAACAACCAATGACTTATGGTAGCCTGGCATATATTATTTGCCATTCAGAAGGTTCAGAGCAACCATGTGGGTACCATTTGTTCTAAAAATCAAGGGGCTCAGTTATTAAATACACCATAATGCATACTTAACCAATTATGGTATTACTAGAAAAGCTAACTTCCGGAAGGAGGCTACAGATTTTACAGGCTATGTGGTAGGGGCATTATCAAACTGGAGTGTCTGCTCCAAAGTTTAACTCCTAACTTGCCAGACTAGGAAGAGCTTTATCATTTTTCTCTCCTTTATTTCTGTGTTAACAATAGAAACAATTCCCATATGGCCCAAACCAAATCACTGCAGAGGGTTAGAGAGCTACAAGAATTGGCATTCTGACTGTAACCTATTATCCCATATCCCCACCCCCAAATTAGCAGATTTGGGCTTAAGGTTTGGAATCATATCAAATCATGTTAATGATTCTAACCATTCTCCTCTTTTTGCATGTGTAAAAATAGGCAATATATCTTAAGTACCTTCTTTAAAAAATCAGTGGCATTCTGCAGATACGTATAACCATTCTTATGAATTTTTTACTTCTGAAATATATTTAAAAAGTAAAAGATACGAACTGATGCCAGGGGGCCACTTCACAATCTGCCAGTGCTCTGGGAAGCTGCTATGTGGCGTGAATATTGGATAGAGGAAAGGAATTTAGGAGTTATGAAATTGTTAAAGACTGAAGGCTATTTAGGAACAAATAACTTTGCCAGGTGCAATAAAATTCTAAATATTTGGGGGCCAAGTACATATAAAAGTACATGCTGGTAGGTGTGCAATGGAATAGCAGTCAGTAAATGGCTGAGATAAAGAATATTTCTTATGTCAGAGGAAGTAAGGATTGGTTTCTGAAGTAGCACTTATATTTTCTAGCTTTTTGATTAGATAACAGCCTGAGCACATGTCAGGGATATCATTCACCACATTATATTGAAGTGGCCAGTAGTTCTGCCTAGAGTTTAAGAACGTGGACTCTGGAAACAGATTGCTGCTTGAGATGGTTTTGTACCTCTGGCATCTGTCATTTTTCTGTGCTTCAGTTTTGTTAACTGCAAAGTGGAGGTAATAGTCTACCTATCTTGAAGGTCAAGGGGAGGATTAAGCGAGTGATTTGTAAGTCACAGAGTTGGCCTGGACAACGCACTCCATGTGCAGTAGTCATTATCCACAGAGGCTCATTTCCTCCACTAGGACTGGATTGGGAGCCTTTTAGGGCAGTTGCCCTGCAATCTTCTTCTTTGTGTTCTCAGTAAATTGTCTGGGCATTAAAGAGTTTTGTTTTTAATTGGAGAGACCATCTTGTATTTCGGGTTTTCTTTCCGGTTTTTGGCATTTGGTGGAAAGTGGTGCTGTGGTGGGGATTAGCAGGGGAGGAGTAGATGAGAGTGACATGGAAGAAACAGCCTGACAGCTTGATGCCCACACTGAAAAGTTTTCTGTTTTCTGTCTTCCTCCTCCGCATGCCTGCTGTGCAGCTCAGAAAGAATAAAAGAATAAAAGAAGGAGGACAGTGGCCTCCGGGTTGAGATTGAATGCGTGGGAACGTGGGAGGTAATGTGAGAAAGAGAATGGAGAGAGTTGGCTGTTAAAAATCTATAAATGAAATCTGAGAAGCATTGCAGCTATTGATTTCTAATCTAGCCCCAGGGACCAATTAATCTTGGTGAGATTTCCCAGCAAATTTGGGGTTAATGGATCCCCTTGGAAATCAGATAACTAGAATCGGAAAGTTACAATTAAATGCCAAGCTTCAGGAGCATCGGTTTTAAAGTCCTAAGTGCTTCAACAGCATTTGTATCATCTATATTTCTATTATGTCCCTCTTATTTTGTATCTGTTTATTATAATATCTGTCACAACAGAATCATGAGATCATGACTTTCTCATCTTTACTTTCCCAACATCTCGCATGATATCTTACGAACAACAGATATATGATAATTGTTTGAAGAAGGAGAAATAGGAGGAAGAATAGGGAAAAGAAAGGAAAAAAGGAAGGCCAGAAGATAGGAAAGTAAAAAGGAAGGAATGGGGGGGGAGGGAAGACCAAGCATGGTTATTTTTATAGTACTTGTAAATGACTGCAGACAAATTCTTTTCTTAAAGAGTCCTAGAAAAGAGTATCATATAATCTTTCCCTATAATATATCCCAGAAAGTAATAGAACTATTTGAACAGAGAAGTTATGAAGACCACAGATCGTTATATAATCTGATCATTGTTCAGGAAGACCAAGTTTTAGAAATTTAAGATATGTATTAAAGAGATTAATCTGATTAGATTTAGACAGCAGGTGTACATTTAAAAAGCCATATTCAGTGGTTGGGGATAAAAAGGTGATAATATTCAAAATATTTTTGAATAATGTAATTGATGAATACATATATGAATGTATGAATACATATACATACATACATTATGTTTGAATAATGTAATTGAGTTGCCATTATTCATAGAGTCCTTCTGAAGCACAAATATGGACTTTTCACCTATTTTTAATTCTTTGATACATTACATAAACTAAAATGTTGCACTTTTGCTAAACCAGAACTCCTTTCAAACCTTTCTTAGCCTCTTGAGGTTGATGAATTGTTCATTGTTAAGCAATTTGGTTGCCAGAAGGAGACAGTCTAATGAGAATTTGGAAGCCAAATATGAAAAGTCTCATGAATTTGGAAGAAATAGTGTACTTCACTTGTTGAGAAGTGATTTACTCACATTCAAAGACTGGCTCAGCAATGTGCCATTTTTTCACATATATTGCTAGTATCTTAGTAAGCTCAACTCATAAAGCAGAGGCTGCCAACACTTTCCAATATTATTTCTGTCAGCACTCAAGGAAAACAACTTCTAAAAGAAGTTTGATATTGTTAAATATCTGCTAGATATAAAATGGTGATGAAAGGAAAAAACACAATTCTTCATAAATATGTTAATTCAAGCAAGATGTCAAGATTTGATTGATAATAAGGAAAACATGATACTCAATTTCAGTTCCCTTGGGTACTAAGAACAAACATCTTCTAGATTTTTTGTATGATTTTTAGATTGACTAAGCAAATGTGAATGGGCTCAAAAATATTTTAGCAAACTCTAAGTATAATGTTTACTTCTCTAGGGGTTGTGAATACAAATGTCCACTTACATTTCATCTTTCCTTCTTATTTTTAGGAGGAAACTTGAGGCTTTCCTATGATATGTATCTCCTAACTCTATGCTGTGACATGCATCTCCTCTCACTCTCTCTCCCTCTCTCTGTCTCTCACACCCACAAATGCACTCAACTTTTTAAAAAAAATATATATACATAGTATACTATATAGGTATATATAAATTTTAATATATATATTAGTCGTTGATGGACCTTTATTTTATTCATTTATATGTGGTGCTGAGAATTGAACCCAGTGCCTCACACATGCTGGGCAAGCACTCTACCACTGAGCTACAACTCCAGTCTGCACTCAACTTTAATATGGATATTTTGGGCACCCCAGCAATGCCTGGCACATAGATAGCATTCAATAATTGTTGAGTGAATTTAGTGGTTAGCATTCACCCAATGTCATGTCACCCAATGGATGGATGGATGATGACCCACTTGGTTATCATCTGTCAATGATACCTTTTGTTACCTGTCAATCATTCAGTTTGCTTTAGCATGAAATATCAGATCAGTCAGTCTTAAAGTCTGCTATAGAAATAAAATGTTGCTCTTTTAAAATTTTGTAACTATATCCATTTCAGGAACCATAATACATACTATGTAAAGCAAGTAGTATTTAATGAATGAAAAGTAGAAAACACAAAACCTTACAGTGATCAAGCATCTGCTTTTCCTAAGCAGAGAGTCTTGGACATGACTTTTTATATTCACCAATAGCAATGAAATGTCAATTTATCATTTTTAACCTGGAGAAAAGTTTATTTTCTTGGAACTCCAAGGTTTTCAATTGATTTTCCTCATACTTTTCAATACAAAAAATGGGCAGGAATTGAATATGGAATGTTTCTGTTTAAATTTTTTTTTTTTAGGAGTAATGTCTAACTGGGCATGATGAAATCATATTCTCACTGTACTTGTGTCTTTGTATGAGACTTCCTGGGACAACTTCTTATAGGTAGTATCTTACTGGCTTTGAGGTACCTTGGTTAATAATTGCCTTAGAAAAGGTTCAAATTAAGACTATCTTGCTGATTTCTATTGTATAGCAAATGGTGTTATGTTATACGTTCAGACCCTTAGTAACATTAAGTGGACGACACAACAGATTCCAAAGAATGCTAAGCAGGTTAACACAGGTTGTTCAAACTGAATGGACCAGCAAATGCCTTTTGAAAATGATTTTAGTTTATAGTTTGGGAAGTAAGTGTAGAAACATTCTCACTTCCACCAAATTTTCAAGAAAGTGGCAACAAAAATACTTTAACAGAAGAAAATTTAATAAGGAGGACAATGAGTCTGTTCATCCATGAAGAGGGAAAAGAGCAGAGTAAAAGGACAATTTAGAGTCAGAAAGGACTCTATATGTTGTTGCCAAAGCATGGAATCTTTGATGAACTTTAGTTTGGCTCCTGAACCTTATTGGAGGCCCATCTGTGCACTTCCTTATAAAATTCCAGTTTTAGTAAGAACCCTGCTGGATCAGTTTAGCAAGAACCATCCTCATCTTAGATTTCAGATCATTCTGAATCTCTAATTGAGTTCCGCATCCTCCATATTCCCCCAGGTGCTGTCTGGTCACCTGGGCCTGTCTCCAGCAAAAGCTATGTTAGATCAGTTTAGCCAGAATACTCCTTATTTCTGAAGCTCCCTTTGTTAATTTTCTATCTACCGATCCCGACCCTCCTCTATGCCCATAAATTCCTACTTGACCATGCTGTATTTGAAGTTGAACCCAGTCTCCTTTCCCCCACTGCAAAACCCATTGCCATGGGCCCTAAACCAATCGTGGTGGTCGTGAAGAAAGTCTACCTTATTGTGCTTTAAAAAATAACAATTTGTGTTACCAAAATGAACTACAGAGAGACAAATGACTTGTTAATTTTGTCTGTGAGGAAGAAAGCTGAGACTTCAATTCTGAATATCATTTTACTTTTCTATCATAAGACTCCCAAAGGTAACATAACCCTAGGCATCCTAGACTTTTTAAAGAACTAAATGAAACAGAGCATCTAGTCCTGTTGTGCAAATCAGGCCATTCCTCACTGTTATTATGTTAGAGCTGATGGCAGAGACACCTGTGTTTAGAGCAGGTGATTGGAAAAAAGTTATTTGCTGCATATGATGGTGCATACCTGGAATCCCAGCAACTCAGGATGCTGAGGCAGAAGGATGTCAAGTTCTAGAAAAGCCTCAACAACTTAGCAAGACCTCAGCAAAGTATTGAGAACCTGTTTCGAAATAAAAAATGAAAAAGGACTGGGTAGTAGTAGAGCATCCATGGGTTCAATCCCTAGTACCAATAAAGAAAAAGAAAAAAAAAAGGATTCTAACATAACTTAAAGATTCAATAGTAGAACAGATTAATTGAAAGCCTGACCTCCTATGAAGAAAAGGTTAAGTATAAAATGATGCTGCATTCTCTTTAGTGCCTTTTGTGGAAATAATAGATATGCCCTCAGTATATGGGTTATATTAAGGGAGAAGGATGGTAATTCAGTTCTGGAGAGGGTAACTAGGGCATTTAATTATAAAACTATTTTTACTTTTTAATATGACTATGTTATTCTTTTAACTTGTATGAACCTTAAGTATTGCAGTCACTGTTTTCAAGGTTATGTGGGAACAGTATTCAATTGGGGAAGTGCCTATAGACTTCATGCAGACCTATGCTCCTTTCCTATTCCACCACCCAAATACAGGTCAAAGAGACAAAGATATGATATTAGTGTTTATGTTGTTAAAACTTAGTGCTTCATATCATGAGGCTGATCTTCAGACCTCTGTCGGTGGTGTCTCCTCTCACTCCAGTTCTATGTGTCTCACCCAGGCAGATCTCTCCTCCCTAGGCAAAGACTCTGGCACCCTTAGGCCTATGGTCTCAAGCAAACCCAGACTGATAGACTGTCAAGTTTCCTTCTCAATGGTGAGGCGAATCAAGGGGTTCAAATTTCTCCTGGTATACACTATATAAATTCTAATTTTTTAGCAAGCAATCTATATAATACAATTTATATAATTCCTACTGGTAATTGCATCGCATCTACGGTGAAGTAAATTGAGTATTTTTAGAGTTGCAAATGTGAAGAACAATAGGAATAGTCACAAAAGACTCCCTTTTAGTAAAAGTGATAGCTTATTAATTAACCCAGGGAACTAAATAAGCATATGGTTTTATTTTCACTGAAATCTTAGCACTCTGATAAAGTTCCATTGAATTAATGTTCTGAGAGTATCTACTTGGTACCCGGAACATCACTAATCCCTTCCGTTTGATTTTCTTTTCATGCTATGACTAAGTTATCCCTTCCCCCTCACTCAGCTTCTATTGTATTTGACCCACTAGAGGGAAAAAAAAAAGAAATTCTCACAACCAAATGTCTGTCCAGATTTAAAGATGTTATCATGAAGATTCCTGTGTCAAAAAATCTCTTGCAAGAGATCATGAAGTGTGAGATGGTGTCAAAGCATGTGGCACTGCTGCTTTCTCAGTGCAGCATGGTGGGGTTCTGTTCCAAGGTCAGAACGTATTCCGTGCTTGAGAGTGGGAGTAGAGATGGAGGCCAAGCTTGTACCATGGCAGGAAGAAAAAACCTAGTTGCCAGCATAGACATGTCCCAAAAGAGATACCAGACTTTGATCTCTTCTATCAAATCCAGCACTAAAGCATGTGCCACAAGGCCAGCAGATACCTTGCAAAGGAGAGAGAGTTTAAAATCCCAACTGTGGCACCGCAAAGCATGTCCAGTGGCAGAGTGAGACATTATAAACTCTGGAAATTGCTAGGAGTACATGTTCTGCTTTAAGATTATGCACGTAAAAGAACCAAAAGGGTTCCTTTTTCCTGATTGGCTGTCACTTTGAGACTTGACGTTAATGAAATAACTGGAGATGCCCTCATTTCCCCTCTGCTACTCAAATGCCATTTGTATGGAGATGATTTTCAGGGGAGGCATTCCTCTTTTATGATCCCATATTATTTTGGCCGAGCATCATAAAAGTGGCATCATAAAAGTCTTTACTCAAAACAACTGGTAGCTTGACCACAGAGGCTTGGACTTTTCACATTGCCAGCACTGGGAACTGGGAGGAGCACTTGGGAACTGGGTTTGATGTGGACTTCTAATGGGATTATGCTGGATGAGATAGGGTGTCTTGGATACCTACCCACAGTAGCTTTTTAGCTTCAAAACTGGGAGCATCATTCAGGGGGCAGCAAGCTCTGAGAAAGAGTCCAGTGTCCCTCTCTGGTTCCTTTGATGTCACCTCAGGCTAGTTTTCAGACAGAAATATTAACAAGGGAAAGAGGTGAGTGACCACTGAAGCAAAGATCCCTGAAAATCTTCTCAAGCCCTAGGCTAGTTTTCAAATTGCACACGTAGGGACTGTGAAGAGGTCCTATGATGACGTATGAGGAGGATGGTTTAGACCTTGTAAAGTGTAGGGTTTTATTTCTGAAAACTGTTTTTCTTTAAAACTCTGCCTGTTTATAAGTTGTCTATTTTCCCTTTTATGTTTCTATATTTATCCTATTGATTTGAAGTTACATGTTTATACATGTATATGTTTGTTATTTTGTGTTGTGACTCAAAGCTACAAAATATCTACTAGTTTAGTCCAGGCACAATCACATATTCCAGTTTTCATAAAAACATTATGAAGATGTGATATTCTTATCCTGAATTTATAACTGAAATTGATCAGGAAGTTAAACAAGTTATCAAAAACCACAACAAATCTTACGAAGTGTCAGGCTATAACTAAATGATTTAATTATTTTAGTTGAACTCTTAGCTGTTAAAACAATCAGATATTTGTGTTCAGGCAAATGTCTCTCTAAATATTTACTTGTTTGATTGCTTTTTTCCTGTAATGGAAATAAAAAGTTGTGAGTAAATTGAAGAATGGATAATTGGAGAACTTTGGTTTTTTTCCCAGTTTCTGTCTTTGCACGTGCAATTTTTTGTTATCTGAATTTCTTTTCAATCCTTTTCAATTATAAACATTTTCCATGTTGTCATAAACTTTTCATAAGCATTTTCTGCATGATATTCTTTCACATAGTTGTAATAACAGTTACATTTTCCTATTCTGCAGATATAAATAATTTCAGATTTTTTCTCTATCACAAATAATAGTGCAGTAACTTAGTGGCTAATTGCCTGCATAATTACAACTATTTCCTTAGAATAGATCCACAGAAGTGAAATGAATGTGTTGATGGAGTCTGAGTATTTTTAAAATTATTGATGCACTCGCTAAGTAATTTTCCTATGTACTATAAAAATAATATGTGGATGTGAGTCAGTTGTGTTCTGTCTTGTAAATTATAAGGCGTAATTATAAATTGATACAAAATTAGAAATCATTTTCAGTATATTCGAGTGTAACTGAAAGAGTCAAATGTTGAATGACAAATGAAACCCATAAAATATTTTTTGATGATTGAAGAGGTAGAAAAGTGTACTTTTTAAAAAAGAACTAAAAGGATTCTTGATAAATGTGTTGTGTCAGATTGGCATCCACAACACTGACCAGGGATCTAATTTTATTTAAATGTTTACACCATGTTGGTAAATAAATCTGTTAATTAGTGGCAGAAAATTAGATAGTAGCTTAAAAATATTGGAACATAGACCACATACTGTTTCAGGTACAAAAGGGATAATTTGAGATGAGGTAAAAAATGTTAAAATATCGATGTAAATTGAACCACTGTGGGACTCATTCCCTAGCATTTTGTACTCAGACCTCAATTATCATCTACTAAATATGCCCCAAGCAGAATTCCCATCCATGTGACCTTGAAACTGCCTAGACAGACCCAGTCATTGTATGTAGTACTTAAACTTCTAAATCAATGGGTTGCAATAACAAAAAAGAATTCTTGAAAAACTGCCCCCAATGGTGATATATGCTACAGATTCAAGTAAATTTAGAAATTAAGAGGATCCATCTCAATAAAATGCCAAATGGGTGACCAAGAATATGGAAATAAGATGGACAGTTTAGTTTGTGTGTGTTACTTCAACTTTCATAAACTTCAATCAAATAAAAATACCTTTTAAATTTAGAATTCTTTTTACATTTACAACTTCTAAATTTTTCTCAAATTCCTATCATATAGAGATTATAGTAAATCAAGCCTGGAATTTATGCTCAGCTCAAACAACTTAGGGATGGGTATAGTTAACAATCACCACTTGTCCTTTATTGCCCATAAGAAATTATGGGATGAATTTTCATTTGTTTGCACATTATTATTATAACTACATTATAATGAGACTCTTCCTCATCTCTGGGAAATAGTGGCATTTGAAATGTTTTCCTTGTCCTTTCTGAGGCCCTAGATACTAAACATATGTGTCTCCTATAAATATACTAACACAAGATTAGATTATTCATCTTATTTCCATATTCTTGGTGACCTATTTGCTATTTTTTTGAGACAGATCCTCTTAGTTTCTAAATTCGCACATCATGTTTGGAGATAGACTTTCAAGAACTTTTTGTTTTTGCAGTACATTAATTTAGAAGTTTAAGGCTCACATGTACAGTAATTGGGTTTGTTTAGACAGTTTGAAGCTGTTTATACTAAACATACCCTGTCAGCCTTCCTGCTCTGCCACTGTGCCATGCCAGTGGGTTTCCAAGGACCTTGCTCCCTATTCCAGAGCTCTTCCTCCCAGGGAAGGGCAGAGTTTGTCCCAGCTTGGAATCACCAGACTTACATGTGTGTTTGGTCCTCCCTCTCCACACACATACACAGTCACAGTCACACATATCATGCCCCAAGGTGGCGGACAGTTAGGCCTGCCTTTGAACACCGACCAATGCCTCATTTTCCTCCTGTGTTTCAGCTCTCCTCTCTTGTCCTTAGGCAATGGAACCCTAACGTATTTTTCTCTCCTCCTCAATACTTTCCAACCTTGGCAGTTGTCAGGGGACTATGAGAGACACTAAGTGTGATTCTGGAGTTTCAGTAAGCCTCTCTCTCTAGGAAATCTGAGGACCCATGTTACTCCTGGATGTGGTGAATATGCAAAAATTCAATCCTCACCATCTGCACTTAAAAAAATTGTTCTAGTTTGTTATACATAACAGTGGAATGCATTTTGACACATCATACATAAATGGAGTATAACTTCTCTTTCCTCTAGTTGCACATGGTGTAGAATTACACAGGTTATGTAATTCATATATGCACATAGGGTGATAATGTCCAATTCTGCATTTTTTACAACAGACTATTCATTTTGAATTGTTTTAAATAGATAAAATTTTATCTATTTAAATTGTATGTATTTATCATGTATAATATGATCTTTTGAAAGGTACACACACACACACACACACATATGTTGTCAAATGGCTAAATCTACCTAATGAAAATATGTAAGTAGTTATTATTTTTTGTGGTAAGAACATTTAACATCCATTTTATTAGCATTTTTTCAAGAACACAAAATATTATCATTAATTATAGTTACCATGCCCTACCGTGATCTCCTCAACTTATTCCTCCTGTGTAACTAATTTTGTTTCCTCTGACTAACACCTCCCCTAATTTCCGCTGTGCACTCCAGCCTCTGGTGATCACTGTTCTACTCTCTACTTCTAAGTGATCAACCTTTTAGATTACATATATGAATGAGATCATGCAGTATTTGTCTTTATGTGCCTCATTTATTTCACTTATGTCCTCCAGGTTCATGTATGTTGTCACAAATGACAGAATTCCCTTCTTTTTACGGTGGAATAGTATTCCACTGTGTTTATATAGCACATTTTCTTTATCCATGGATCTGTTGATAAACACTTGGCTATTGTGAATAATGATGCAATAATCATGGCAGTACAGATATCTCTTTAACATACTGATTTCATTTCCTTTGGATTGCTGAACCACAGCTAGTTGTCTATTTTTAATATTTTAAGGAATTTGGAGTGTTTTCCAAGATGGCTATAGTAATTTACTTTGCTACCAATGGTGTACCAGGGTTCCCTTTCTCCACATCCTTGCCATCATTTGTTGTCTTCTGATACAGTGGATTGAACTTATTTCAAGGGCACCTGTGAAATGAGAGATTTTGCTTGATGATGAATGGACATTACAAACCATAAAATTTATTTTACTTGGTAAGCTCTCCCCCAAACTAACATGCCATCCTTCAATGGAATTGCATATCAAACCAACTTTCTCTACTAGTTTATAAACATTGCCAGGGCAAGAAAGAACTTTGTCTTATTTACCTCTGTCCCTAGAACAGAGAATAATTCCTGGCCCTTAGGAATACTCAGTGAATGCTTGTTGAATGAATGAATGAATGAATGAATGGGGTCTTCCTTTTTCCTCTTTTTTTTTTTCTTTTGTTTCTGTTATTAAACTACCTCCATTTCACCTTAGTGGAAGCTTTGTGAATCACTCTAACATGCCCAGGGTATACTATAAAGATGAAAGGAGATTGGACTGTTGATCACGAGACAGAGGAGGTGGGTTCAGCAACTTTAGTAACAAGGTCACATTTTTAACTTATTCTCTTTTCATAAACAGCTCCAAGTCATGTCACTCCTACTATGAAACAAATCAGCCAATGAAGAAAATTAAAGCATCTCTCCAGCAATATCAAGAAATAGGTTTATTTCTTTCACTATCTGTTTTGTCAGCTAGGTATAGAAATATTAATTTATATCACGAAATATACTAAGTGGTGTAATCCTTAGAGATTAGATGATGGTTTTTATGCTCTTATCCCATCTAACCTTAAAAGAGTTGAAGTTTAGGAACTCACAGTCACAGAGGTAAGGGTCTTTATCATAATGACACACAATCTGAAAGTGGTAGAGGTGAACCAGTTTTCCTCATTCCAAGTATTCTTCCCACATGTCAAAGATGCCTGACCCTAGGATGCAGTGTTCAAAGATGAATCATGCACAGGCTCCCCAAGACGTCCACAGTCCACAGGTAAGATTATTGGCTAGGACTCAAGGTAGAAAGTGGGGTTATCATCAAAGAGTTACACATCACTGGTGATGGGAGGATAAAGGAGTGAGGGCTTTTGCCTGGGGCATGAGAAATTCTTCATGGATTGCTAAATGAACAGAACTTTTAAGATGCTTAGAATTTGGACTTGTGGATTGTAGGGGATGATAATATTAAATTGAGGGAAGCACATAAGCAAGGCCAGGGCATGGATTGAGGATCAAGGAATGGTATGTGGCTTAGTTTGGCAGACTCATAAATGGGTGTAGTGCATAATGTGGTTGTAAAGGTCAATTGAGGCCAGATTGTGAAGGAACTTGAATTCCAGACTAAGGCATTCAAATTTATTATAGAGGCAGTTATTACTGAGGGTAGACATTTTCTGAGTGGTCCACTGAGATTGTTAAGCAGGGAAAATAATCTACTTACACTGTGGCCACTGTCGTGTATCCCCTTTATCACATCAAATATGTGTGCACCTGTTTCTTTGGCTGATGTCAGGAAATCCTTTGATATTTCCCCAGGGTACTATTTTCCTTGTACACCTCAAAAGGGGAAACTGAAGATCCTATGAGCATTTCCAAGAAATGGGCTGTCCCAGGGCAGTGAGCCCTGAGTTTTGCCTGACAAAACAGGTCTGCTCTGGGCAGAGTGTGCACCATGCACATTCAATTGATAGCAATGGGAAAAGCAGATATTCCATCTGCCCAGTGATCAAGCACATAAACTCACACAGGAATGTACAGTATGCTGGTTTGAACAACACAGGCATTTGCCTCAACCAGAGAGAAAAGACCTGCCTGTTTATATCCCCTGGTAAGGACATTAGTGAGGGAAAGCTTTGATGTTTAAGCAATCACATTATTGACTCTGCTGTTGGACCCAGAGGGACGGGGTTGGTTTCAGGAATGAACACCGAACATTTTTAATGGCACTATGAATAAAATGGAAGCGAACAGTGAAAAATGTTAAGCAGATAGACTATTATCTTGGAAATATTCTGATTATGCAGATTTTGAACTTCTCCTGTTAAAAAATCACATTGCCAGTGTTGCTGGATTTAAGTTTTAGGTATTATTTCCTTGGAAATCTTAAAACCACCACAACAAAACAACCCACAGATTCTCAAATGTAGTGGTCAGAATATTTTGTGCAAGTTTTAATAGGACAGGGTTGGTGGAAAGAACTTAGATGACGGCAGGAAGACACATCTGCCCCAGAATTTTTTGAGGAGAATTGGAGCCGATTCCTCACCCTTTAGTTCACCTCATGTATCCAATGAATTTGCCCAGTCCTATCAACTCTTTTTTGACAAAACAACAACCATCTGCTCCTTTCTGTCACCCGCTCACTTTAGGACTTTGTTGCCTTCTTTCTGGATTAGTGTGATAGTTTCCTTTCTGGTCTTCCTGCCTCCAGTCTCCATTCTCCTATCTAGTCAGCAAAATGTTCTCTTTTCCCTGTCCAACCTGCAGCCATTCCAAACCAACATTCTTAAAATGCTATTCTTACCATTACTTATGTGTTCAGACCACCTACTTGTTCTCCGCTGCCTACCCCACAACTGGTCATTCAAGGAACTCTTTTTTAATTTTTTTTTTTTTTTGATACCTGAGATTGAACTCAAGGGCACTTAATCACTTAGTCACATCCCCAGCCCTTTTTTGCATTTTATTTAGAGGCAGGATCTAACTGAGTTGCTGAGCACCTTGCTGTTGCTAAGGCTGGCTTTGAACTCATGATCCTCCTGCCTCAGCCTCCCGAGTCGCCAACATGCCAGGCGTAGGAACTCTTGACTGAGCTTGTGGAGTGGCCAGATCCTCCTATCCAGTTTTCATCAGCATACACCCTACATAGTGCTACACTACTGCCATTTTTTCTGAATGTGTCTCATTTTACTGAGATTCTTACCTGATCCCATTCCCATTCTTTTTTCATTAATACTCTGATTATTATGCTCTTTCCTCTAACCTTCCCCCCCATTAGCCTGAATCTCACCTTTTACATGGTTACTCTACTCTACTTTGGTTTCTAATTTTCAGAATGCCTTCCCAAATTTACATTAGAATTTCTAACTCTGGCTGGCACTAAATCACAGACGGCCTCATTTGGTTATTTAACTACTTCCCATCTGAGTATTGTCTCCCAAAGCAATTTTATGTGCCATGAGGACAAGGATCTTCTGTGACCCCACTTTTGAAACCTCCACAATGTTCCACAGTTTTACAGAGTCTGATAATTGGAATGAGTTATAAAGAGAATAAAGTTTAGAAAAAAGCTTTTTAATTTAGATTTCTCTTAAACCATATTACAGTACAATGTCATAGAAAAATAGGCTGACTACTTTGTCTATATTTTCAATGAAAACAAATAAGAGGAAAATTGATATTCTTCAAGAATGAGAGTTTTAGGCTGTAAGTGTTGAGTTTGGGAAAAAACTCTCTGATTAAGAATTATGGTTGTGGACTGGGTTTGTAGTGGTAGAGCGCTTGCCTAGCACATGTGAGGCACTGGGTTTGATCCTCAGCACCACATAAAATAAATAAATAAAATAAAGGTATTGTACCCATTTACAACTAAAATAAATTTTTTAAAAAGAATTATGGTTACATAATTCAATGTATCATACACAATACTTTCTGTGAATGTTATCAAAGAACCACCATGAAAGCTTTACTCTTCCCTTGGAAATCTATATGATGCTTCAATAAGAGAAAAATTTGGAGCCTGGTCTGGACTGGTGACCAAAAACTCCTTGGGACAATATTTACCTCTGTGAACAGACTTTAGGCTGAAAAGTCTCAGATGAGAAGAGAGCACTGGAGAGTGTCAAAAAGGAGGGAATGGGCTTTCCAAGAGGAAAGACTGCTGTTCTACTCTTGACTAGAAGACTTAGTCCAAGTCTGAAGAGTTTCAGCCAACATTTACCTTCCAAGCAGGGACATGTGAATAGCCCAGCTTAAAACAATAGTTTACAAGTCAAATGCTGTGGAATCGGTGGTGATAGGGACTAGTGAATAACCCACTTATTAAATCATGCACTCAAAGGTAGTTTTAAATAATACCTTTCTATACCATGCATTCTATTAGGGACAGGGACAGAGATTATAAAAAATATATTTTTACAAAAGCAAGCTTTGTTTCAAGAAGTCAATATAGTCTTTAAAAAAACAGAAGTAAAAAAAGTAAGTAGGTGAGGGGTAAATAAAGGCCTTACAAAGGTGGGTGAAATAGGTGCTACAGGTTTGCTTGATAAAAGGTTCCTTTCTAAGTTTTTCAAGGAGAAAGCAAAGGTGCTTATCCATTTAGCTCAATATAACCTAGTACTGTTCAGTCCTAATGGCAAAGGAAAGTATGGCCTATGACATTCATCAGGAACTCTGCAGAAAGCAATGAGTTGGAATCCTGGAAAAAATTAATTGGGCTGAGAATAAAGTCTACAGTTTTCTCATTTGCACCAGCCCTTCATGTAAGACATGAAATAGCTTCACTAAAGTATTTAATAAGATATCTTTCCTAAGAAAGATTAGTAAGTATGTTAATCAGCTTCCCATCACTATGACAAAATACCTGGGATAATCAACTTACAAGGAGGAAAGGTTTATTTTGGCTCACAGTTTCAGAGGTTTCAATCCATGGTTATTTGGCCTGGTTGTATTTGGATCTCTATGAGGCAGTTCATCATGGTGGAAGTGTGTGACCTGATCTGCTCAACTCAGGACAGCCAGTAAGGAAACAGAGAGACAGGAAGGGACAGGAGTCCCACTGTATCCTCAAACGCATGCTCCCAATAATCTACTTCCTCCAAGAAAGTAGGCTCTATCCCTCAATTTGCCACTACTTCCCAAGAGTGAATTAGGTGGGGAGCCAGGCTTCAGAGCATGGGCTTTGGGGGACATTTAAGATTCAAATCATAACATTAAAATAGAAAAGGGCCATTTTCAAATTGTAAGGATTAATTTAATTAATTTAACTTAATTCTTTTTCTGTCCCCTCACTATGTGACCTTTCTTTTAGACTTTCACTAAATTTCATGAAATTCAACCATGAAAAAATGTCTACATTTCTCCCACAGTGAAAAATGGAACAGAGGGGAATGGCCAGATTCCTAATACACACTGCTGTGTTAGGAGTGTCCTCTGCAAAGAGAGTTATTGATGTGCCCTTAGGGGAGCAAAGATTCTAATCACCAGGGAGCTGCTAAGTGGCAGTCATCTGCTATGTGTCGAACAGTAAGAGGTTAAATCCAAACTCTCTCAAAATAAGTTTGGGGACATAGATCTCAGATTCTGGTTATGAAGCCCTTCTGCCTTCACTTGTGCCATTTCCTTTCCTTAGAACTCCTTCACTCAAAACTCTCTGTGAATCCCAGTGGCTCTGGAGGCTGAAGCAGGAGGATTTTGAGTTCAAAGCCAGACTCAGCAATAGTGAGGCACTAAGCAACTCAGTGAGACCCTGTCTCTAAATAAAACACAAAATAGGGCTGGGGATGTGTCTCAGTGGTTGAGTGCCCTGAGTTCAATCTCTGGTAGCCCCCCAAAAACACTATCTGTGAAAACCCCATTCATCATTAAAATCTCACAATTCCATGTTGAATTACCTTAAAGATGTTCCTCGATCTGAGAACAACCTCTGAACCTCTAACCCTCCGCAGTAGGTATTTATATTTTTCATATAGAACTTACTTTTTTTTTTTGCTTTATTGCAGTGCTGTAAGCACATGAGGCTCCTTACTATAGAATGAATTCTTTCTGTGTAGACTATGCTTTCCCATCTTCCAAAAGCATATTTTACAAAGTTTGCAGGGTGGGATCTCTTGCATCAGAATCTTCTAGAATGTCTGTGGAAAGCCCGATTATTGGTACTCACCTCAGCTTTGCTGAATTAAATCTTAGGATGTAGGGTCCAGGAACCATATTTTTAAAACCATCTTTTAAGTGAGTCTTGTATTCACTGAAGTTCAGGAATTGCTGTCTGAGCATAGGGCAGTGGTTCTCAACTGGGGGTGATTTGCCCCTGAGGGGACATTTGACAACATCAGAAAACAATTTTGGTCATCATAGCTTGGACAGGGATTAGTGTTCCTGGCATCTAGAGGGTAGAGGGATGCTGCTCAACATCTCACAATCCACGGGACAGTCCTTAGCACACTGAGAAATGCTGGCACAGAGGAAATCATATTCTATATATGCAGATGGTCAATAGATGCTTTCTGAATAACAAGTTTGTTGTAACGTAGGTTGAGAACAGCAAAACTGGGTGCTCTTAATGAGGGCTTAGTTTCATTCTTTCTGGGACCTACCTCTGTGACTGTTTCACAGTTTTCAACCTGCCTGGCTGTGTGGGGCCCCAATGGGAATGGGGTCATGAAGGTCCAGAACTTCCTAAAGCCCATCCATTGCAGTGACAACACATCACACTTAGCAACCTTTATATAAGAGAAACAGATTTTTTTTCTAATGTTCACAACATAGTAATTTTTTCCTTTTAGTTTTTTTATGTGGTTCCTAAAATTTCTTTTCTTTTTTTAAAATTATTTTTTGATTCATTGTACACAAATGGGGTACAACTTTCATTTCTCTGGTTGTACATGAAGTAGAGTCACACCATTTGTGTAATCATGCATGTACATAGGGTAATGATGTTTGTCTAGTTCTATTATCTTTCCTTTCCCCCGCCCACTCCCCACCACTCATTTCCCTCTACACAATCCATTCTTTCTCCATTCTTCTTTAAAGACACCTAATACATGCTCCCTTAGGCAATCTCAGTACTTGTAGGATAGGATATAGCATCATTATCTGTGTTGTAGACAAAGAAACACACTGAAAGAAGTCCTAGGATTTGCTGGTTTTGTAGTGAAATGGCACTCTTATTAGGATTAGAACCTACTGTCTTCCCCACACAAACCACAAACCCACATTGCCTCTAAATACTTATTTTAACATCTTTGCTCTTTCATTTCAAAAGGAGTCTTCTGAAATCTAACAGCACTTGCTTGAAACATTTCTTCATTTATCTTTTTGATTGCTTAGTCCTGTATTAATCATGATCCACCATAACAATGCAGCATTTCCCCTCCATCTAGAGAGGATGCTTAGATTGCCTTTATAGAAGATGTCAAGTTCATTTTGACAGTGGTCAATTTGCAATCTCATAGCTGGCAATCTTAGTATGGGGGTTATTTTTAAAAGTAGACAATATGGAAATTTTACCTGTATTGTATTAGTGTGATAAGCAAAATTATTTATTTTGTAAGAATAAACTCCAGAGCATTACAAATGTATCAGGTGTTTATGTATGTATGTGTATGTGTGTGTTTACATAGATATAAATCTATAATATAGAAACTAAAGATATAAACATCCACTAAGATGATTTCAATAGACTTGCTTCTCATCTATTCTACCAACCATAATTCCTCTCTTTGATTTTTTGGGGGTTAAAAAAACACCCAGTCAATGCTGGATAATGGGATAGGTTATACGTGCATGGAGCAGGGGGTGATGGGAGAAATCTCTGTGCCTTCTGCTTAGTTTGATTGTGAACCTAAAATTACTCCAAAAAATAAAGTCTATAAAAAATAATTTTAAAGCCCCCAGTCTGGCTGCTCTGTGTTGAGGTTCTCTGGCATTTGGGTAATGCTTTGACTGTACAGCATCAGGAAAGAAGAGAACAAGGCTTCAATTACAGGTTTCCTTCTTAAAATAAATTCTCAAAAAAAAAGATATTTATGAAGCAACTTTTTAAGATATAACTAAAATGTTATGATGCAGTATAGATTCTTCTACAACTTCTGTGAAAAATTTGGACACAGAATTTGTTATTTTCCTCTCTCTCTTTTTTAAGTATTTGAGAAATTCAGTTCTAGTCTGTTCAGGTCAGGAGTAAAAATGAGTTTAAAAGACTGGAAAGTATTTAATAGCATATGAAAACATTTTTCTTGGGTGGTCTCCCATAACTCATCTTTTTCTATTTTCCTTCTTATCACATATAGTTGAAAACATGTTTCAATATCAGATAAGTTAATTAAGGAGAAATAATTTCTTAAATAAACATATGTAAAGAGAAGGGAAAGGAGAAATATAAAGGCTAATTAATAAGGGTGTTTTATATTTTCCTCTTCAACACTTAGTACAAGGATAACTTTCACTGCTGTCTAATAAAATGAACCAAAAGTGAAAAGTTCAAATATTAGACTTTCCTGTGGAGCTGGTTTCATGAGGGCTCGAGAGCCAACATCAGCGGAGTGACAGAAGGGCGTTCATGTTTCTGTCTAGTCTGTGGTGGACTGCTGAGATGGCTACTTGAGGGCACATAAAACCCCCAAACCAATATTTAACCTGCACCTCAGAAGTTCAGTGACCTCGGGTTAAAGAACTTTGCTTTAAGTCTCCACTGACTTCCCCTGCTCTCCACCAACCCCTCTCCCAAAATTGCCTCCTTAAAGCTAAACAAACAAAAAAAAAGGCAAAACACCAGACTTCTCAACAAAAGACATTTTGTTTCCTACCCAACTGTTGTATAGACTATATGAAAGTAGCAGTCATGGCAGAAGGAAACTTACATTAAATTAACATTCCCCAAAACAACTTAAAATCAATGGATGTGTTTTCCTCCAGAGAAATCCATAATTACCTTGGCAACAGTACAGCAGAAAATAACAGAGTATTGCAGACAGTTTTTTGAGTTGACTATAGTTGAGATCAAGGGCCACATATGCTGCAAATCTCTGTAATGGCAAGTAACCATAGGGGAACTACCAAGCCATTTTAGCAATTTAAGTGGTCCACACCAAAACTTCCAAATAGATTGGAACAATAAGTGTTCATTTCTCATGGTACCCTGAAATGACCAGTACACAACATTAAAGTAACAGCTTGGTGATTGAAGCCTCTGTCCTTACACTAAGGTTGTCAGATAAAATAGAGGGCATCCAGTTAAATTTGAATTTCAGACGAACAATTGTTTTCTGGATAAATATGTTCCAAATATCGCATAGGACATGCTTATACTAAAACTTTATTTTTTGTTGATCTGAAATTCAAATTTAATTCTGTGTTCTGAATTTTCTGAGTCTGGTAACTACTTTAGAAGATATTTTCAAACTTCAGTTTAACAAATCCTGTTACTAAACACTAAAATAGCTGGTAATGTATATGTATTTTAAAATTTGAATAACTATGCAAGGTATATAAAAAATGAGGAATTGAAGGCACAATCCATGCAGATAGCTTATAAATAAAATTAAAAGGTGGGTATTTCTTAAACTGAAACATACTTAACCAATCCCACACATAGGTTGGACTTCCTGGTACATAATTATGACATTATGGGTCACTGATATATAACCAACCAGAGATTATTCATGAGAATTGAACATTGAGTTTACCTTTGATTTCTTCACAGTTTAGTTGATCTAAACTTGACCAAGGCAGAATCATTTGATAACTAAAACTAACTACTTGTTCTCAAAAGATGTGCAGGTCTTGAATACCATTTTGTTTGTATGAGTTCCCAGTGATCATAGTGTTTGTTGTCAATATAAGATATTGCTTCAAGTACCAGCTCTACCATATGTTAGTTGCATGAATTAGAATATTTAATTTCTCTAAGCCTCAATTTATTTGTCTATAAATGAAAGTAAAATTGTAGTTCTTAATCATATGTTAAGATTAAATGAGATATTGTAATTAGAACAGTGACTGACACTTATCAGTTGTTCATCAGCTACGGACTCTATGGACACCAATGAAGCCAAGTCCTTGTCCTGGAGCTGCAGAGCAGTGGTCCTGGTGGGTGAGAGTACAGCTGGTAAGCAGGGGCTATGGCCACCGGGAGCCTGCCATGTGGGCTTAAGGCATGGTGAGCCAGCTCTGAGGCAAGCCGGTGCCTACCTCTCACTTCTCAGAGGCCTGGCCCTTGGATGCCTGCTCTGTAGAGCACCAGACCCCTGAACCATCCACGATCAACCAACTCAACCTCCTGTTTCCAGAGGAGTGGTGGGAAAACAGAAGTATGGCAGTCCTGAAGGGAGACTGCAGGGCTAACCAATATTACTGGTACTTCTCCAAACTCTGAATAGTATGAATTTGGGCCAATAACATTGACCCAAGTTCTATATAAATCCCTAGCCCAGCACATTCAAGCAGCAACTCTATCAGGTCTCCTCTCACATCATGAGAGTTCAGTCTCTATTTTCCCACATGAACTCCTACTCCTTTGCACTCAATCTTCCTATCTGTGAACTTAATTCTTTGAATTAATGAGAGAAGAACCTGGAAAGAAGTTGGTGGTGAGCTTCTGGGGTCTGCTGCAACACTGGAGGGCACAGCCTGCCATTAGGAGCTGCAACATTCCACTCAACAGGGTGGAGAAGAATCAGACTTTACTGGCTGTGACTCTCAGAGCTGACATAAGCAGGAATCCCGCCATAATTGGTTGCTAACACTTCAGCTGCAGGGGGCTGCAGTTCATGCAAACCCTACCCACCAGAAGAAGTGGAGAATCTAGTTTCAGCTCAAACCCAGGTTTCACCAGTACCTTTTCTGAACTTTTCACACCACGGAGTCAGCACCAGCTGCAATACTTGAAACACAGAAGGGGCTTACACAGTCATTGAGTGTTCCTTTTATAAATAACTGTAGTGTTAGAAGTTCTAGTAATTTACTATAGTATTTGATAAATTGAGGAATTAATATTTTAAAAGAGAATTGCCCTTTGTGAGTTGCTAGAGGATTTGAGTTTCTGGAGGTTCAGAAGCAGATTTTTTAAAATGAATGAGTATGCTTTATTTTAGGAAAATTGCCAGTAACATTGAGTTGTCCCACTGTAAAGCAAGTATCCATCCACTGGGAGGTATTATGAGGGCATCTTACACCTGAATATAGGGGCTACAAATTGAGATATTTTCTGTTCACTGCTGAAAGTTGGACATCTTTTTTTTCTGGATTTTTTTACTTTAAAAAATTAGTGTAATTATTAAATAAAATATGGATTTTGCTCCAACTGTAGACATCTCTCATATGGTATTGTTTAAGATTAATAACAGAGCTCAGAAAATATTCTATCAGCTATGATTATTATCCTGTGGGGCCTTGTAAGTCAGATCCCCACACTCCATAAACTATGAGGTTTGTGTTTTCTCTTGGAGAAACTGAATGTTCCCACCTTTGATTTTAATGGGGCAGGAGATAAGAGAGTTTTAAATTGGGAAAGAGGTGAACCTTCCTTCTATCAGAGTAAGAATCACAAGACTAGACTTGGAGACATGTAAATGTCCAAAATTCAAATGCCATACAACTTGTGGAGGTTAATCTGATAACTGCTGTGGGGGAGCTTCTTGGGATCTTAGGTAAGGATTCAAATTATGTCTAATTCCTGCAAAACCCAAACATATCCCTGCTTTCACCATGTGAGAAACTAAACTTGGAACTTCTGCTATCCCTTTAGAATTCAATGAAATTTTGTAAAACGTGGCAGTAGGTGTCTAGCCACATTTAAGGAATTAACCAAGGAATCTATGTCCCTGGAGAACAGGAGACATAGAAATTGGAGAAATTGGAACAGGGATAGAGAGTAGCCTAGAGAATCAAAAGAAATGATGTGATGTGACTTGAAAGAGATATGTAGTAAAGATTGGGTGCCTAAACTGGCTGGCAGAGTTGAAAAGAGACCACCAGATTTGATTCATAGCAAACATAAGAATTCCTCAGGATTTTCAGAATTCATTTGGGAAGTAGAGTTGAAGAGTGGACTTCCTGAAATCAATTTGGATATTTTAAAAAAGTGTAGCCTTTTTTTTTTTTCATCACAAGCTGGTGAAATCTGGGGACACGTTTATTATATTATGTTCATCTTGCCAGTCAGAAAGCTTAGTGCTGAAAGTATTGCTTAATTATAATAATTACCTCATCCGGAATTCCTAAAATCATTAGGAGCTACCAGGAAGGTAAATCCAAGTACAAATACTTCTCTCCTCTTAAATGTTTTATGACCTCATTTTTAATCTTTTTTCTTATGAAAAACTTTTTGTGTTGTACCAAGGGGATCTGGTTGGCAGGTAAGCTGGGATTTAGACATGCCTGGGCATTTTCAATGAGCTGAGGACCAGCCTGCAGGAGTCACTCAGAGGAGCAACAAGAGAGACTCCTGAGGAATAGGAAGTCAGTCACAAGCTTGGCCCAATAACAAAACAGCAAAGTTGGAGGGGAGAAATGACTCTAAGTGTCATCATTTGATAGCTCATTGGAATGGCTAATTTTTTTTTCTATTTTTTGTACCAGAGATTGAACGCAGGGTGCTTTATCACTGAGCCACATCCCCATCCCTTTTTAATATTTATTTAGAGACAGGGTCTTGCTGAGTTGCTTAGGACCTTGCTAAGTTGCTGAGGCTGGCTTTAAACTTGAGATCCTCCTGCCTCAGCTTCCTGAGCCACCGTGATGAAAGGTGTGCTCCACCATCCCAGCATGATGGTTAATCTTATGTGACAATGTGACTGGGTCAAATGATGTCCAGATGGGTGGTAAAACATTATTTCTGTGCATCTGTGGGGTGTTTGCAGAAGAAATTAACACTTGAATTGGTGACTGAGAAAAGATTAATACCAGTGTGAGTACCCTCCTGGATTCATTGAAACTTTTTTTTTTTAATTTTTTTTAGTTGTCAATGGACCTTTATTTTATTAATTTATTTATATGTGGTGCTGAGAATAGAACCCAGGGCCTCACACTTGCCAGGCAAGTGCTGTACCACTGAGCCACAACCCCAGCCCCTGATACTTTTATTCATTCACTAAAATATATTGAATTTGAAGTTTATTTATTAAAATGCCTTTCCTATCTATACTTGAAGAAATATTTACTAAATTTAAAATTAGGATATATATTCCAAAATCTGACAAGAAATAAGAAGACAAAAGTGGTAACTAGCGATTTTAAAGAATGATTCAACTGCTATTTTTTAAAGCTACCTTTGAAAAGGACATTCAAGCAGGATGGCAACAGGGCTGGACAGGGTCAAAACTCTGAGGCTTGCCAGGAGAGTGCAGGAAAACTAGAGCAAGCATCAGGTCCAATCCAGAAGCAGAGGCAGCCAAAGTCAAAGGCTGGAACCTTGCCAGAAGCTGAGCAGGGTGGATGCCAGTGGAGTAGCCAAGAGAACAAGCCAAGGATTAGTGAGTAGAGAAAACAGCAGAGGTAACGGGAGACAAGAACACAGGAGTCAGTTGCTAGGCCTATCACTCCTGCTTCTGGACAGGGTCTCTTCCATGTGAGAATGCCTCATTTAATGCTCTAAGCATGAGCTCACTACACAGTGTCTTCACACTAATTTTCTCTACCTGATACCACATAACCTTTAATCTAATCTACCCCTCACAATGCAGGAAACAAAGGAACATGGGCTTCAGAGTTATTGGAATTGCCATAAGGTATGTATGAAGCAATCTTTTGGGTTCATTTCTTAGACTTGTGTCCATTCATGTCCCCTGGCCACTGCCTTGGCACAGAAAACAGCCTGAAAAAGTTTGGAAAAATGTGATCATGTTTCTAGTCTATTGTTTTGGAAGTAGGAGATGTGGGATTCCAAAAGTACTCTGAAGTCCAAAGTTTTATAGACCGGGAACTTGAGGAACAGTGTGTTCATCTCAAGTCTAAAGGAAGCAATAGAAATAGGATTTGGTTTTAAAATCTCAGAACTCAGGAATGATCATGGCAATTTATTTAGTCTTTAGTAATCATATAAAGCAATGTATCAGCAGTAAGGACTAGATTTACCTCACCACTCTGACACCTGATGATATTTTACTATCTGTGACTATCATCTGTGCAGTGGGAGGTATATTGTCCTGAACTTATGTTTTGAGTCCGTGAGGTGTGTGTCCTTTTTTATTGACCCCAAGCTATTTTAGTGATCTTGAAATGGATGATGCTCAGGACAAATATTCTCACAGTCAGTGTTTCAAACAACTGTATTTTTAGGCTTTATTACTTATGCCAAAAATTGGAGGCCTCAAACCCAAGAAAGAGGGGCAGGGTGAAAGGCAAATGTAACATAAGTAGCAGAAGTGAGCATTCTTCTTCTGGAAGAAGGCAGTGGGCATCTCCTGAATCACTTGTGTTCACCAGAATGGTGAGTGGGTCAAGGGTTGTGGAGGAAATCACAGAAAGACAAAACTTGATCTCCATAGAAGCATGTGTTGGTCAGCTTTCTCTTCCTTCTCTGTTATACTTCCTAGGTCACTATGTTGGGGATGCTACTGATTTACACTTTTTAAATTTTCTACATCATAAACTAAGTACACACTGGGATCTGAAATCATCCTCTCTGCAATTTTCTTAAAGTGAGGATCACCTTCTTGATGAAAACACTTGCATAGAAAATAATAGGGTTTTATAGAATAAAAAGAAATAAAATTAGATCAACCATTCTATGCCAAAAGAGTGCTTGGATTTTATTTCTTATCTAACTAGGAAGGAATGAATGAAATGTATTGCATGGTGTTCAGGCAAGGAAATAGATTTCACTTTAGCAACTGACCTGCTAAGAGTTGTTTCTCATTTGTATGTGACGGTTGCTGAGTCAACAGATGTGAGCAGCATGGTCCCACACGCAGTGCCTGAGTATTCTTAGTGGAAATATAATTTTCAATGCAATGTGATTCTTTAGGGAGGAGGAGGAATGGCCAGGAATAAAGTTGACAGGTGTAGCCCTGTACGTATTATTATATTATTTGCATTGTATCTTTGTCCTCTGCTTTGGATTGTGGTTAATAAAAGGACAAGTGGACCTTTATTTGAGCCATGTGCTATAGTTTAGATATGAAGTGTCCCCTCAAAATTCATGTGTGAGATAATGCCAGAATTTTCATAGGTGAAATGATTAGTGTGAACTAATCAATGGATTAATCCACTGATATGGATTAACTGAGTGGTAACTAAAGGCAGATAGAGGGATTGGAGGAGGTAGAATGTCTCTAGGTCCATGTTTTCGAGGTTTATATTTTGTCCCTGGTGAGCTGAACTCTTTCTGCTTTCCGATTGCCATGTCCTGAGCTGCTTTCCTCCACCATATTCTTCTGCCATGATGTTCTTCTTCATCTTGGGTTCGGAACTATGAAGTTGGCTCTCTGTGGACTGAGACTTCCGAAATCATAAGCCAAATAAAGTTTTCCTCCTCTAATTGTTCTTGCTGAGTCTTTTGGTCATAGTGACCAAAAAAGAAACAAAAACAAACAAACAAAAAACCACCATGGTTTTTACTTTTTCCTGTTTCAATTAACCATGGTCAACCATTATCTAAAAATATTAAGTGGAAAATTTCCAGAAATTGTAAGTTTTAAATTGTACATTATTCAGAGTAGTGTGATGTCCCCTGCCACTCCACTCTATTTTGCTTGGGATGTGAATGACCCCTTTGCCCAGCATATTCCTACTGTCTATACTGCCCACCCGTTAGTCACCTAGTAGCCAAGATGGCTATCAGGCAGATTTGTCACAGTATATCAGTTTGACTTCAAATAACCTTTGTTTTGCTTAATAATGGTCCCAAAGAAGAATGGTGATGATACTGGCAATTTGGATATGCCAATGAGAAGACATAAAGTGCTTCAGTTAGGTGAAAAGGTAAAAGTTTATCATAGTGGGTATGTGCAATGTAATATATAGGGTTTGGCACTACCAGAGGTTCAGTTATCTACTGGAGGTCTTGGAACACATGCCCTGTGGTGGAGTGGGGCTACTGTACTATGGCAGATGTGGCCCATGGTGACCTCCAATGAGTCACATTCTTGTTTAATCCCCTGCTCTTGAGTGTGGGGGGAATCCTCATCCCACTTCTAACCAACAGAATATTGCAAAGGTGAAGAAATTTTTCAGATATAATTTAAGTCTCTAATCAGTTGACTTGGAGTTGATCAAAACTCCAAGTATTGAGCATGCTAAGTGGGCCTCATCTAAAAACCTTTAAAACAATAGTCTTGACCTTTCTTGAAACCAGAAACTTCAAGCTATAGAGACTTTTTTGTTCTGTTTCTGAATTTTGAAAAATGCTATAATGAATTCTATAGCCTCAAGGAAGTAATTCTGCCAATGACCTAAAGAAACTTGGAGGCTGATCCTTCCATAATGGAATCTGCAAATAAGAGTGCGGCCCCTCTGACACCCGGCTTCAGTCACATGAAACCCTAAGCAGAGGACCCAGCTAAGACGTGTCCAGACTTTTGACCTATACAAACAGTGAGTTAATAAATGGGCACTCCTTAAGGCCTCTAAATTTGTAGTAATTTGTTATGCAACATTAGGAAACTATGCAGACATGAAATAAGGCCTTCTGAAAAGGAATACTGATCAGAGATCCACAGTTCAAGATGATCTCTTTGAACTGGGAATCAGACATTTTTCTCTTAAAAGGATACCAGTCTGAAATGGTGAGATACAAGGGGATGATCACATGCAGAGAATAGATTCCTTTTTTTGTTGTGAACACATGTACTGTGAGAAGAATGGTGTCCAAATCCTAGTCAATAGTCAATCCCATTCTTTATCAGAAAGATATGAATTTGCATAGGGAGCAGAAGTTTCGTCATTCTACCATGGCAATCAGGGAAGGTGAATACTGGCCCACCAGCAGTCCTGGCATATCAGATGCACAGTTTCATGTAGTCAGGCCATTAGCAATGTGAGGGTTGGAATAATGGAGCATTTGAAATACAGGCACATATGTCCTTTGGCAGGTGGAAACATATGTATACTGGGCCTTCCAAGTGGGGCTCCCTAGAAGAATAAATCTAGTTTGGCAGAGATTAATGAGATGCCATGGGCAAATGGACCTGCCTATGGATATTCAAATAGACAAGAAGCTGAAGGAAATTGTCTGTGGTTCTGAAATAGGTGACTTTTCCTTTGGGGATAAAAGTAGTCTAGAATTTGAATTAAACAAAGAGCATGACTTGTGTTAATGTCTGAGTTTTGTCCATTTTTCTGGATCTTGGATCTCTGTCTTTCAATGGACAAACATGGCTTTTCAGTCTAAGATTTGCTTTTCCTATAAAGCATCTCTACTGAGGTTATCCAATTCTTTCTTGTCTCCAAGAGAAGTTAATAAGCATTGGGACAAGACAGCATATGTAGCTCCAATACCTTCCATGCACATGCTTAACTGAGTCAGGGATCTTGATAGTAATCCTCAAAACAAACAAATCATTCAAGAATGCAACAGGAAGGCACCCAGGACAGCTGGAAAGACATTATTATTGATGCCCAGAAGGAAAGCGCTCTCTCTCTCTCTCTCTCTCTCTTTCTCTCTCTCTCTCTCTCTCTCTCGGTGAGATTTTGATTTTCCCACATATAGGATGGACAAGGGATAAGTAGTTACTTTATTTCTACAACTCTGGTATCGTTTTGGGAAATAAGTCCTGTAGATGGGAGGAAGAGCCTTGCACCATCCCAGGGGTGGGTGCCGTTTACATTGGAGTCTGGGATTTCAATGGACTTATGGACTAAGTGAGGGGCTAGGTGGTGTTAAAGCCAAGGGCTGTGCAGAAATGAAGCTTTCATCTGTGATCTGAATAACTGACGTATCATGTTCTGTCTGTTAGGACTGAGACCCTGAGATTTACTGGGAGTTGTTAGAAAATGGGACACATCAAAGCCTTGACAGAGCGGCAGCTGAAAAGCATTGAGGGACAGCTGCCAACGTCACAAAAGGAAGGAATACAGAAAGTAGTCACAAAGGCAATCTGATTTGTTGTATCAGATGACATCTGTAATCAGTATGATTGTAACAGACCAGATAGAAATCAATATCTGACAGATACCATTTCATCAATGAGTTGATCATACTGTAGTCAAAACTAAACAACACAAACATTTGAATACATTTGAATTCATATGTTTGTCATCATTTAGTCAGATATAAAACATGGAGCATTGACATTTTTATTACCGAAAAACAATGAAACATTGGGGATGTGGTGGATTTATGCCTTTTTAATTACAGAATTCAAGAATGTGCTCTCCTTATAGTAGCAAAGAATGAGATATTTTCAGCTGTTCCTCGGAAACAAGAAATCAAATTTTCCTATTTGCATAGTCTTTCATTTAATTTGGGTGAATTTACAATTGACTTTTCTAAAGAAGGCATTTTATTCTAGAAATGTTACCTATCATTTAGATTTTGCTTATCGTGTAAGAAAGGATACTTTGGTGGCATCATGACCCAAACGACATGCAGGTAGCTGTGGTTGTGTGAAAAGAACTCCATCATAGTTTTCTTTTGCAGAATGCTTCTTTGAAAAAAATAAAACATGCAACCTATTGTTTATACAATATCAAGAATCATTTTTATTTTTAAGATGACACCTTTACAATAGGACTAACAGAAAATTAGTTTCTGAGGATAATTTATATCTATATATTTCCCCCTGATTTGTAAAATATAAAAATATTTACACATAACACCACCATTTCTTGTCCCCAAATAAAATAGTAAAAGCAAGCTCCTGGCTCTCCACAATCCAGTTTAAGAAGTTAAACCTACTACCCCTGGCTTTGTACAGTACATATTTGGCCCCACCTTCTTTTTTCCACCCAATAATTTTCTTTCTTCCTTTCTTCTCTCTCTTTCCTTTTCCCTCCCTCCCTCATCCATTCTTCCTTCCTTC
>JAJEJO010000851.1:111184-325936 GCA_020662805.1 Glaucomys volans | reverse complement strand
CCTTCCTTCCTTCCTTCCTTCCTTCCTTCCTTTCTTCCTTCTTCTCTCCTCTCCTCTTCTCTTCAAGTCAGGGTCTCATTAAGTTTCCCAGGCTGACCTCAAACTTGTAATCCTCCTGCCTCAGTTTCCTGAGTAATTTGGATTATAGGCATGTACCACTATGCTTAACTTAAAAGTTCCTTTTTGAGATTTGTTCATGTCACAGCTAGTGTTTTATTGCATTCATGAGTCACACATTTTCATTCAGTTGCCTATCAATGAACATTTGGGTTGTTTTCAGTGTTTTGGCAATGACTATTGTCTTATGAACATTTTTACACACATCTCCCAGGAAATACATTTATACATGTATGCAAGAATTTTTCTAAAATATTACTTCTTAACTTTAATTAATTAATTAATTTATTTATTTATTGGCACTGGTGATTGGACCCAGATCTTCACACATGCTAGGCAAGTGCTCTACCACTGAGCTACAGCTCCTATCCCTTCCCAACTTTTAAAATAGGACATCACACTTAACAGTTTTGGTCAACTTTTTGTCACTGTTACCAAGACACCTGACAAGAACAACTTAGAGGAGCAAAAGTTTGTTTTGGCTCATGGTTTCTGAGCTTCAGTCCATGGTCAGCTGACTTCATAGCTCTGGGCCCAAGGCAAGGCAGAACATCATGACAGAAGGGTGTGGCAAAGGTGCTTAGTACATGACCACCAGGAAGCAGGAACAGTCTGAATGCAAGCAGCCAGAGATAATATAAGCTCTAAGGGTACACCCCCAGAGACTTATTTCTTCCACCAATGCCCTTCCTGCCTATAATTACCACTCAATGATCCATTCAGATTATTGATCGATCAGAAGGATTAATGCACTGTTCAGGTTATAGTTATTAAGATTTAATCATTTCACCACTGAACTTTCCTACATTGTTCCACACATGAACTTTCAGGGTCACCTCCTATTCAAACCATAAGAAGAACATTTATTCTGTGGTTCACAGGAACAAGCAATGGGGATGCTCTGATCAGAGGCAATTGTCAAGGCCCTTCCAGGCATTCCAAGGTCTAAGGGGAACAATACTTGTCATTCTTGTCACTGAAGGCACACTGTTTGCCTCTGTTCTAGGGACAGTATCTAGGAGAAGAGTAGCTGGGTAGTGCATTATATTTAAACATAATATTGGGGTTCATTTTGCCATTATCCTACATGCATGGAATACAATTTGCTCTACTTCAGTCCCCAGAACTTTCTCTCTTCCTCCCTACCTCTCTCTCCCTGTTCCCCTTCCTCTACTCTACTGATATACCTTCTATTTATTTATAGTTTTTCTTAAAATGATGCTTCATAGATATACATAAGGTGAAATTCACTGCGGTATGTTCATATATGTACATAGGATAATTTAGTGAATTTCAAATAAGCCTTCAATTTATGTGCTCAAGTGGTACCAGATGAAATTATCCACTACTTGTCAACACACAGTATTGCCTGAGTTTTAAAATTTTGCTAGTTAGATTAGGTGGATGTAAAATGATATTTTATTGTGGTTTAAAATTGTTGCATTTATCTATTTTTCATATGTTAGGGCCATGTGTTGGTTTCCCAGCACTACCATTCAAATTACCACAAACTTGGTGACTTCAAACAACAGAAATGTATTGTCTCACACTTTTGGAGGTAAAAGTTTTACATTGAGGTATTTGCAGGACTTGTTCCTTCTGGAGGCTCCAAGTGAGAAACCATCACATGCCTCTCTCCCAGCTTCAGGTGTTTAGGGGCAATCCTTGGTGATGCTTGGCTTGTAGCTGCATCCTGCAGTCCCTACCTCTTCCCCCCAGCTTTCTTCCCTCTGGTCTTGTTTTTCTGTGCCTTCACATAGCCTTTGTAAAAGGATTTAGGACACACCCTAATCTATTATCACCTCAATTAATTATACCTGCAGAAATTCTATTTCCAAATAAGATCATATTCTAAGTGCACATGAGTGTTGGGGAACGCTATTAATTCAGGACAAGACATTTTCCCTATTAACTGTTCATACCTTTTGCTCATTTTCCATTTAATCATCTGTCTTAGGTGTTCATAACTGATAGTAGCCTGTTATGTTAATTACCAATATTTTTCCTAGTTTGATTTTTTTAATGGTGAACCTGGATTTTGAGTCATACTCCCAGGGGTTAATATTTTACACTTTTATCTCTGATTCCTTCAAAATTCATATTGGTGTACAGTTTGAGAAATGGATCTAGTTTTCCATATACCTATAGAGTTGTCTAATTCTTATTTGAAAATTCTTCTTTTCTTTTTTTTCGTGGTTTGAGATGCCCCCTTTATTATGTATTAAATTTCCATGTTCTTGTAAGCCAACTTTTGGATTTCTATTATTTTTCATTTGTCTATCTATTATTGTACCTAATATTACACTACTTTATTTATAGAAGAGAGATGTGTTAATAGGTAGACCCAGCTACACAATCTCCACACTATTTCCCCACAATATTCTTTTCCTGGAAATTCTTGCTATATTTGTTTTTACATATAAATTTTAAAACCACACTGTCTAGCTTTAGGAAAAAAGACATTAAAAATTTTGTATCATGCTACATTTAAAAAGCAATCTAGAGAGAATTGACATCTCACTGATTTTTAATCTTTTTGAAAAGAAGATTTTGTCTTTCATTTTCAGATACATTCTGTGTCTTATGTTTGATAGTTTTCCTTCTATAGAGTTTATACATTTCATGCTTAGTCTTGTACCTAGGTATTTTGCTTAACCCTCTTCTAATGGAAATAGTATCTTCTCCACCATTATTATCTTCTAACTGATATTTTTTAGGTATTTGGGGGCTCTTGATTTCATGTTAATTTTATTTATTGCAACTTTACTCATTATTTTATTGTTCATAGTACCAATTTATTATTATGGGCCATTTAAATATTCAATCATTTCATTTGTGAACAAAAGCAATCTTTCTTCTTCCTTTTTCATTATTATGCCTCAAATGGCTTTTATTTGATTATATTGGTTCAACCATCACTATAATGTTAAACAGCAAGACGGAAAATGGGCATTCCTTGTAATTTCTTCACTTGTGTGAGAATATCTCTACTGTTTCTCCATTAGACAAGATGCTAACTTCAGGGTTGAGGAATACATAATTTATCATACTAGGACGCATTGATTTTGAAATTGACACTAATTTATGTGAAATGCCTTTCTGGCTCATATAAGGACATAATCATATATAATATATATTTTCTTAATGTGATGAATTTTATTAATGTATTTCCTAATTTTGAAATACCCACTTATCTTGATATATTATTATTGCTTATTAATTATTTAAGATTTTACATCTATATTTAATAATGAGATTGTTCTGTAGTGTGTGTGTGTGTGTGGTTTTTGTATCAATGTTAAATTCACTTCACGGAAAGCATTGGGAAGATGTGCTTCTTTAGAATGCCCTGGAACAGTTTAAATAGTATTAAGATGATTTGGTCTTTAAGGTTCTATAGAATTCCTCCTTGATGCTATTTTGTTCCAGTAATTTTGGAGAGGCAGACAACTCCTTTTAATTCTTCTATGAAAATATGACTATTTATTCTTTCTACCACTGTAAAAGCCAGTTTTATATTTTCCCAAAAGCTACAAATTACCTCTTGCTTAAAAAATTAATTTTCAGGGCTGGGGCCATGGCTCAGTGGTAAAGTGCTTGCCTAGCACATGTGAGGCACTGGGTTCAATCCTCACCACCACATAAAAATAGACAAAGGTATTGTGGCCATCTACAACTAAAAAATATTTCTTAAAAAATTAATTTTCATGTAGTAGAATAATAGAATCACAAAATGTTTTTTAAAATCATTTTAGTTTGTTGATAAACCATTTTTTCACTTCTTATTTCGTGTCTTATTTTGTGTTTGCCATTCTCTCTCTCTCTCAACTAATTTGTCTATATTGTTGAGGTTTTTTTTCCGCAATTTTTTTGTTCTGTTTTCTAACTCAATATTTGCCTTTAGTAATGTCTTTCACTTGTTGTATTTTGGATTACATTGTTGGTCTTTTTATATTCTTGGGAGTGCACATTTTATTTATTTGTTTGCATTTTATAGCCATACATGTTTAATGCTATGAATTTCTTTGGAGGACCACTCTAGCTATGTATCCTAGGTTCTGAGCATATGTCTGTGTGGGATCATACTCCACTTCTGATGTATTAGTTTTCTATCACTGCATAACAAGTCAGCACACACTAGTGGCTTAAAACAACATGGATTTGTGATTACAGTTTTTGGGCATGAAAAGCCCAAGAATGGCTTAGCTGGATCTTCTGTGTAGGGACTTTTGAGGTTGCAATCAAGGTATCAACTGGGCTGCATTTCTTTCTGGAGTGTGGGGTCCTTTTACAGCCTTACATGGTTAGAGGCAGAATTCAGCACCTTGTGGTTGGAGGACTAAAGCCTGTCTATCGGCCAGAGGCAACTCTCTACTTCTGTAGACCCTGGTAATTTCCTGCCATGTGTTTTTTTTCACAAGCCCTCTCTCACTTGATGATCCCTTCTTCAAAGCCCCAAGCGACAGTCACTTTAGCCTGCTGAAACTAAGCCTTACACAATGCAACCTAATCAAGGCAGTGATCACCATGACCTTGGGCATATTCTGTTCTAGAGTAGAAGTCATAGGTTCAACCTACATACTAGGGGAGATTATACAAAGATGTGATCTATCAGGCTCATTTTTAAGGATGAGTCACTTATATCTTGGTAGGTAATCTAACTTCTCTGCAATTCTGTCTTTGGTAATTCTCTAGCTTTTCAATGATGGTTTAGGTGCAGATTTGGTTTTATTTTTCTGCAGCTTATCCTTGTGGTTCTTTTAATTATGGATTCATGCTTTTCAATAATTCTGTAAATTCTCAGGCATTTTCTGTTCTAATATTGCCAGGGGGTTGATTGGAACACATGGAAATATGAATTTGAATCCTAGATTTGTGTGAGAGCAGTTTTGTGGTTTTGTTTTTTAATTCTCAGAAGAGACTATTATAACTTTCTCTCTCTCTCTCTCTCTCTCTCTCTCTCTCTCTCTCACCCAGAGTTCCAGAGACAAGTGAATTTCCCTTTTTAGTTTCGGCTGATAGACCAACTTTTCTCAGTCAGCATGTTTCCAGATGGTATATTCAGTCTATTTGATCGTGCCAACTTTACGGAGGGATTTCAGATCAGTGACCCTATTTTGGCCAGGCCCTATTCATTGTTTACTGTCCCTTCATGTGCAGCCATGGATCCTGATGTTCCTGTTACTGCAACTTGCTCCCAGGCAAATCTTGTTTTCCTTGTCCACTTAACATTCCGCTTTCAGCTTATGATTCATTTGTTTGTTTGTTTGCTTGGTTTGGTTTTGCTTAATCTTTGGTGATTTTGTTTTTCTTTTTTGTGATTCAGAAATTCATGTAATGTTATTCTGTCATTATTTATGCACGGTCCCATTGTTTTACAGTTGGAAGATTTTTTAAGATATAGTCACTGTTGATGTGGCAATGCACATTTTTAAATTGTTTTGTCATGGGTCTGCATCTAGACTTGGTTTTCCTTTGGAAATTAACACTTCTTTCTTTTCATCGTGCTTTTGCAATTTGAAATTCTAAACTTTCCTTTCAGCTGGACTGTCTCATATTCCAGCAAATTTATCGTATGATGAAGACTTTTGATTCAGTCATTTCTTCAAAAAAGGAGAACATCTTTTAGCAATGTTTTTCATGATGCATCCTTTATAACAGAGGTAGAAAATTGGTTTCTACCCATGTTACACTGAGTAATCAAAAATAATTGATTAGAAAACAACTTTGAATGTTTTCTTATAGCTTTAATAAAGATGGAAATTTATTTTGCTACAACTTTTCTTTCTTAGTTTCAAAACAATCCAATCTCTATCTTATAAATCTGAAAGTAAGAATAACAAATTTAACCAATTGCCAGGAAAAAAGTGTTACGTCTTAAGTTATCATGGTAATTGGTAGGTAAATGTCTTTTTTATTTTCTTCTATCTTTACAATCAAAGTCCTAGAAGGTATTCAAATTTTGGTATACATAAGAATATTTTGGGTCTTGAGAAATTGCTAATTCTCTACCTACATAATCTTTATGCTTTTACAAGGTGGACAAGACTATAGTGTTTGCATTTTTAGTAAGAATCACAGGTGAATGTGACATACAAGGATTTGGGACCATAATCTAAGAAACCCTAAAGAATATTACAACAGATATTTTCATCAAAATTCCTTTTATCCCTTTTATGTGTGTCTACCACAGTGCTTCTGATTGGAGGAGATGTCAGAAGACTGGCAATGCATTGAACTGAGTTGGGTTTTAAATTATAACTTACCTCCATGCTGATTACTTCCAGGCCTAGAATACTGTTGTTTCATGCTCTGGGTCTTTGGAACGTTTCTGACTTGCACATTTTTGTTTTATTATGTTTTCAATATTGAAGTTATAAATTATATTTTTGACATTTGATAACCTTCTTACAGATACTTCAATGTCTCCTTTGGCTGTCCAACCCCACATTTTATTTTTCCAATTCACTCTCAGAGCTTTTTCCTTTCTCTTTTTGCAGTATGCTATTAAGCATACAGGCTCCCAGGATTTCCTTTGTTATTCCTTGTAGTCTTACTACTTAGATATATTTTGTTGTAATTTTGTCTCATGTTTTGTTTGAGCCACTTTCCTAATACCTTATAACATTATTCATAGACCTGTCTAAATTCTTCATAAATGCAATTAAGTATACTAAACAAGATGTTTTACGTAGTTTCTTTTTTTTGTAATTTGACTTTTTCTGAATGCAATTTTATAATTTTAATAGGATATCTTTTTGTTACTTTCTTGGATTCACATCCATCACTTATCTAATGTTAAACAGAGAAGGTCATAATTTTATGTTCAGATTTTTTCCCCATAATGTGAGTAACATTATAACAGTAGTGTAGGTTATACATTGAATAAGCACTTCAGAGTAAGTTATACTTGGTCACTGTCAGGACAATAATAAAATATCCTTCAGTTATGGAGTTTGGTCTCTAAAAGGGAATAGATTAACAGCACATGGAGTCATTCATATCTCATACCTTTATTGTTCAAAATTAAGTCTAGGGTGATGATTTGCTGGAAAAGCTCAGCAGACACAGAAAATCAGAGTAGCCTGAGATATTAAATCTAGTGACTTAAGATGTCATCCTACTGTAGGAGGAATGACACACACACAAAACTTTATGTGAGCAATATGAACCAGTGACTGCTTTCTTTGTTCAAAACTTCTAGCAAATTTACCTCATAGTGAAAAGGAAAAATGGAACTACCCAGGGGCTTTCTTGAGTCTGTCTTCTGCTCTTCAGTCTCATAGCCAGGTATCCTGGAGACTTAGCTACAGTGCTTAGGCATGTGGGGCAAGAACTCTCCTTCTGCAAAACATGGCAATATGTAGGGAGCCATAGGAGATTAGAGGGAAATAGCTTCAGACAAGCAATAACACAGAAGCAGTCATGGGGTTTAATTGGGAAGGAAAAAAGGTGGTACAGTGGACTTTTACCCTTGTTGTTTCTTTTCTTTACTCAAAATTTTATTTCATTATACTTAATTAATCTACATTTTAATAGGCTTTTGCACCAGAAATTTTTATTCTCATAGCTTATGTGGGTTTTTTTAAACTAAAATCATATAACAAATATTTAGTTTTTCATTTGGATCTAGAAAGTTATGCAGGGAATCAACTAATAGAATTATTTAGAATGCATGCACATATTCATACATCCATACAGACTCCTGGGATCCTCAGCTGCCATAGCATTTGGTTCATTGTTCTCCACCAGCTATGATCAAAGTCATAATTAATTATAGTAGCTGTAAATGTCTATTGAAGCCTGTTGTGAAGGAAATGGTCTTAACGTTCTAAGTCTTCAGGATTTCTCTGCAGCTCTACCTTGGATTTGTTCACAAAACTCATTAGTCCTATTTTATGTATCTCTCATTGAAGAGAATTTACCAAACGAATCTTTCTAGACATGTTAAAACTAGCTTACTGAAACTTAAAAGTGCATTTTTAGAAAAAATATATGAACTTCAGGAAGATTTCTCGGAATGAGAGCTCAATTTTGAACGTTAACTATTTGTTATTCTTTTTTGGTGGCACTAGGGATTAAAATCAGGGGTGCTGTACCACTGAGCTACATCCCAGTACTTTTTAAATTTTATTTTGAGATAGGGTCTGACTGAATTGCCCAGGTTAGCCTCAAACTTGTGACCCTTCTACCTCAGCCTCCCAAGTAAATGGGATTACAGGCATGTGCCACCACACCTGTCTCGTATTTTATATGTGTAATGCATTAAAGAATAATTCTTGCTTATTTATACTTCAAATCCTATTTTGAAATTTAGAAAGTATTTTAATGATGTGCTTTTCCACGCATGGTGTATTTCCTTCCAAAGAAAAGATAGCATAAAAGTAAGTGCATGTGTCATCAACAGGAGCAGCAGCAACAGAAAAGAAAGACAAGAATGTAGATAGGTTGCTAAAAATGTAAAGCTTGTAAGTACATGAGATTGGTAGGACCTTGGTTCTAATTGTTACGCTTCTAATTCTAGTCCCTCAGCTCTTCCTAATGCATTTAAAGTGCCTGAAGCACCCTGTGCCCATCCTGAGAGCTTTTCTGTGCAGAACAAGGGAGGAGAATGGGTCATAATTTGGAGTTTGCCTTTCAAGTATTTCCTCCCACCTGTACTAAGATACATGTAGTTAGTCAATGGGAAAATCAGACAAAAAAGAACTTTCTAATATCTCAAATTCTGATCCAGAATGGGGCAAACTGAACCCAGGCTTGACAGTAATAACAATAAAGTAATAATAGCTAACATCTGCTCATTGCTCCTGATGATAGGACATGATTTTTGCCTGTGTTACCTTATTCACCCCACAACCACCCAGTGAGTTAGGTATGATAATTATCTACATTAAAGGAAAGTTTGACTATAAAACTGTCTTATTAAAAAACTAATCAGTCAGGTACAGTGGCACACACCTGTAATCCCAGCGGCTCAGGAGGCTGAGGCAGGAGTTCAAAGTCAGCCTCAGCAAAAGTGAGGGGCAAAGCAACTCAGTGAGACCCTGTCTCTAAATAAAATACAAAATAGGACTGGGTAGCATATATTATATATATATGGTAGAGTGCCCCTGAGTTCAATCCCCAGTGCCCCTCAAAAAGAAAAAAAAAGCTAATCATTTTAATTGAGATTTAATTTGTATTGTTATTCCAAATATAAATGCATGTGCAAAGTAAATAACACTTAGGGTGAATGTAAAAAATAGAATCCTACTGACTTTTATTTTAATGAATAAATCTTACCTTATTCTCAAATGAAGGTAAGGGACAAAATAGGTGCAAGACCTCAGATAGAGCATTAGTCTCCAGAATTTACAAAGAACTCGAAAAATTTAACACCAAAAAACCAATAACCCAATTAACAAATGGGCAAAGGAACTGAACAGACACTTCACAGAAGAAAAAATACAAATATATGAAAAAATGTTCAACATCTCTAGCAATTAGAGAAATGCAAATCAAAACTACACTGAGATTCCATATCACTCCAGTCAGAATGGCAATCATCAAGAATACATTACAAAAATGTTGGCAAGGATGTGGGGAAAAGGGTACACTCATACGTTGCTGGTGGGATTGCAGAGTGTAACCACTCTGGAAAGCAGTATGGCATTTCCTCAGAACACTGGGAATGGAACTACCATTTGACCCAGTTATCCCACTCTGTGGCATATACCCAAAGGACTTAAAATCAGCATTCGTTAGTGATGCAGCCACGTCAATGTTTGTAGCAGCTCAATTCATAGCAAAACTATGGAACCAACCTAGGTGCCCTACAACAGATGAATGGGTAAAGAAAATGTGGCATATATATAATGGAATATTACTCAGTCATAAAGAAAAATGAAATTATGGCATTTGCTGGTAAATGGATGGAACTGGAGAATATCATGCTAAATGAAATAAGCCAATCCCAAAGAACCAAAGGACGAATGTTTTCTCTGGTATGTGAATGTTAACACACAATATGACAGGGGGGAGGGGAAGGGAAGAATAGAAATTCATTGGATTAGACAAAGGGGAATGAAGGGAAGGGAGAAGGAATGGGATTAGGAAAAACAGTAGAATGAATTGGACATAACTTTTATGTTCATATATGAATACAAGACCAGTGAAACTCCACATCACGTACAACCACAAGAATGGGATCCTAATTAGGATATATTGTATTCCATGTATGTATTATATGTCAAAATACACTCTTCTGTCATGTGTAACCTAAATAGAACAAATAAAAAATTAGACAGGAAAAAATAAGTGCAAGGCACAATAGATTTAGGAAAAGTGGATAAATTAATATCTGTAATAGATTTCAAAAGGGTTAAACAAACAGTTCAATTTTTGATTGTGTGTGTGTGTGTGTGTGTGCACTCACTTAGGAGGTATGCTTGAATGAAGGCACATGTTTTATTAGTCTTTAGCCAGATAAATTGATGGATATATATTATCCCTGAATACATCTCTAAGCTTCAATTTCCAACTCCATAAAAGGAAGTATGATTATATATCTGATGGTGTGTTTTAAGAATGATATTTGATAATTCAAGTAAAATATTCCCCAGAATGTTCCTTATCCTATATATCATTTTCTATTTCCTTGCTCTGCCTCCTATTGGTAAAGCATTTAGAAACTTTATGGATATGAATCTTCTAAAAAGCCAGGTGGGCTCCTGGCAATTTTTGTATAATTTAGTCATTTCTGGGAAATGTAAGTAATTTTGTAATGCATTCTGTAAGTTACAGAAGAACTATGAGATATTTAATATTTCAATATGCTAAAATAGGTGATACATATGTAAACAACTTGGCTATGAGATGACATTATATAAAATTATATTGATGTAATAAAGAGCTAAATTATGGATGGGCAATAAGAGCAAACAATGGTATACAAGGTGCTCATTTTTCTTCAGAGATTAAAGAGAAACTTAAGGAAATAAAGACCACTGAGTCTTGGGATTTCTAGGGAAATCCCAAGTAGACCCTGGAAGTGTAGATGATCTGTGTATAAGTATGTGGGCAAGAAAAGTGAGTCAGTTCCAGACAAGCGAAACATTTGAATTACACAGGAACTGTTGTGTGGGCATGTGGGTATGTATATGTGTGTGCACGCATGCACACACACAAACTTAGCTGTAGCTGCCAGCCTGTCTTGATCCCGAAGTTCTTTTTAGTCGGCAGTGAGAAATAAGGTTGGATGGGTTTACAGAGGCATGGTTATGCATTCCTGAATTCCAAATTCAAGAATATTGTTTCATCATTAGCTTGGCATGAAGCCAGTTGTCCCAACAATTTCAGCTAATAATGTTGACATTGGCCAGATGTACTCCATTTGTGAGTATGAATAATGGACCAATTTTCTCCCACTTATGTATTCTTCTCAGGGTTATCAATACATTTTATTAAAGTTGATGTTTTTCTATTAAAGGCAAGGCATATTCATTCATTCATCCACCTAATCAGGCACCAATCTGGAGATCAGGTGAAGAAATTGAATTAAATTTAAAGTACTTATTGAGTACTTACTGTGTATTACATACTGAGATAAGTTCTGAGAAGGTAGCAGTGAACAAGAAAGATAACTCATGCCCACACAGAGTTTATGGTCTAATAGAAAACACAGGAATTAATTTCAACTAAATGCAGGGAGTTTTGGAAAAGGCATCTAAGGTCAGTGCAAGTGAAAATTCATGGAGGAAGAAAAGACACACGCTTACTCATTATGGAGTTACACAACAATTGAGCACATCCACCCATTGTCTTCTCCTTCACGTGTACTTAGGGGAGGAACTTTCTTCATAGGTTTCCTTGTGTTTTACTACCAGCTGAGTACTTTTGAGAAGAGGCAAACACAGGGAAAAGAAACAACAAACAAAAACACCAAACATGCTTAAAGGGGTTGTTGAGAAATAAGGTAAACACATTTTTAAAAAGTCATGAGTAGTGAGGTAGTTTCTATTCCAGATTCAGAAATATCCAAATGAGGCTCAGTCATCATTGTAGGTAATGGTTGTTACTGGATGCTCAACAGGGGGCTCTTGGGTTACTGCATCAAACTCTTAGCACATAGCCATATGGACTTTGGTGACTTGAAGCAGCTCAGTGGCTTTGCTGTTGACTGGCATGTTAATAGTTATGGTTCCAGGAACTGAGGTGTAGCTTGGTGCTAGAGCTCTTGCCTAGACTGCTTGAACCCTGGCTCATATCTCCAGCACTAGACAAAAAAAAAAAAAAAGTTAGGGTCCTGAATGATCACTATTCAGAGGGCAGCAGCCAGTGCCGAGACACTGTATCTCTATCTACCTGTCAGCAGAATTGCCCTTCATAACACATATTTAGCAGAACTGACCTTTGGCCGGTGTTGCTGTTAGATGCTTCTTCAGAAGTCACAGCAAGAGCCATACTTAAGCCTTCTTACAGCAATCAGAGGCAGAGAAATTATAAGACATATTCATGAAAAACACCACTCTTCTGCAACCTGTTAATAAACTAATGAGGGCAGAGTGGGCTTTTGCTTTGTTTTGTAAATTTAGAAATCTTGGATAAAGACAATTAGAATCTTCTTAGATGGATTGGGGTAATGCACCATTTTCCCAAAGCAGTTCCTTATGAGCCCTAGGACAACTTGATATACCAGTGTTCATTTCTGGATTAGGAGAGTCTACAATAAACCACTGCCTCCTGATCTTAATTATAGTGAATTTTTATTCCTCGACATCTACAATCTCTAAATCACTTTGCTCAGTTTATTCCCTGACAGAGGCCTTTGCTTTCAGCTGAAACCAGTCCTAACTTCTCAAAGGAACTGACTGAAGCCAGACAGTGCTTTTCATCAAAGGATGCCACACACAAACTTTAAGAAACTTTGCTCTCATAAGTCCTGAAATAGCATGTCCAAAACAAATGAAATGCCTCATGCTCTAACTTCAGTCATGTATTTCTTATTTTGACCTCAGTGGAAATTCAAAGCAGCTGATAACTATTATGTAATCATTCTCACATATTTGTTTACTGTTAGCATTAGCAAATCACTCAGTTGTCTCTCTTTTGAAATTATGAGTCATTCTAGTTCCCTTGCCAGCTGTCACCTTGAAACAAACACTTGTTTTGTTTCTGGCAAGTAACCCCACTGTATCTGTCTGGTGGTATAAGCCCTGTGAGTAATGCAATTGTTCAGAGATGTGTTCTGAAATTCCCTATGGACCTTTCTTGGAAGAAATTTCCATATCCCTGCTGAACTTCTATGAAGGTTAACTTTATGAGACTACTTGGCTGGGCTAGGGGACGCCCATGTCATTGACAAAAAATTATTCCTCCATGTGCTTTGACACCGGTTCCTGAATAGATTTGCATTTGAGTCAGTAGATTGAACAAAAAAGATCACCATCAGCAATATAGACAGGCATCATCTACTCTATTGAGGGCCAAACAAAAGTGAGGTGGAGACAGGGAGAATTTTCTCTCTTCTTAAGTTATGGTATTCAACTTCTTTTGTCCTCAGACACATGAGTTCTTGGTTCTTGGGCCTTTGGACTCCAGGGCTTATTCCAACCTCCTGGTTTCAGGCATTCTAATTTAGACTGACATATACCATCAGCTCTTTCTAGTTCTCCAGCTTGTCAATAATAGTGGCACCTCTCATTCTCTATAGTCAGGTAAATCAATTCTCATAATAAATTTCTTGCTTTGGATCAGTAAACATGTTTATAGGTTCTTTTTTTTGTGGGGGGGGGAGAATTCTAATACAATTTTATTGGCTACATTTAAACTTCAGTCCTTTCAAGGAATGGCCACTGGTTTTTGTGACTACCGCTACTATGTTTATTCCTAAATTAGGGTTGCCAAAATAAGGAATGCCCAGTCAACCTTAATTTTCATATGAACTAATGATTTTTTTGGTGTAAGTATGTTATATATTAGCAAACTGGACCATGCAGGGTGGTGGGGGTCTGGCAGGGAGGAGCAGACAGGTTGGAGTATGAATGAGGGAGATTTCTTATTCTCATCTCTGCTTCTGGAGATTTCTTTTATAAAATATAATACAAACTAATTGCCAAAAAACGAAATGAAGAAAACCACATATAAAGTAGAAGCCCATTATCTTCTAATTAGATTCAGCATTATAATGTCATATTTCAGTAAAGGATGTCAGAAAAACAAGAAAAATGGTAAAAGAGACAATAATACCGCTTATTGTCTCTAATGTCAATTTACTACTGATGTTAACATTTGAAATAGTTTCATGCCTACGACAGCAGGATTAATACTACCTGCTCAGGAAGATGTGCCCACTTCATCTACATGAATGTTGTGACAATGTCAAAATGCTCTACAAGTTTCTCACTCTCACTTTTTACACATGGGTGTTGGTCCATGGGCCACATTTTGCATAGCTGGGGCATGGTCCCAGTAGGGAGGCAGAGGTCACACTGGCCATAAGAAGTCAAGATTTAATTCTAAGAACTGGCCAGAAAATAAATAATAATAATGTGAAGAATGATAATAATGATGAAGATTTGTGTTTCAAGTCAACTGTGAATAAAATTGGATTCCCTTTATTCTAAGCTTTCCAGAAGCTGAGGTCTAAGCAGGGTGAGTTTATTATGGAAGATGCCCATAAATGGTAAAATGTCCACATTTTTCCAAGGTTCTCACTGTTTCCATATCACCAGCTGGTTCTTCCTTTCAGTGATGTGCTGGAAAGATATCTACACTGGAAAACAAGAGAACTCACTTTTAGTCTGGCTCTGACCAGTAGCAAAACTTTGGAGAGTTTCTTAACATTTCCAAGTCTTAGTTTTCTCACTTGTTAAAAAAAAGGAGGGAGAACAAGCTAAAAGCTAAGGTACTTCTGAATTCTAAAAGTTAATAAAACTATGGTTCTAATTTTCTCTTTTTCAACAGTAGAATAAACTCAGAAGAGAACTTGCTAAAGTAAAATCAATAAAAAATTAATACTATAAATTATTTTAATCAAATAAATTAATCAAAATGAAAGTAAAATAAAATTATTTTTATTTTAGTGAAATGAAACTGCTCCAGATATTTGAACGGCTAAAATTTCAAATAATTACTATATCTTTTCTCTGCACAGGGTTTATTATCTTATTAGGGAAACGTCTCCAGCATACCCTAGTCAGGCTACCTATAAAATCAGAAATTAGTATTTGTTACTGTTCAACTTTGTTATTCTTATTCTGGTACTCTTTATCATGTTTCAAACTTCAGGTTTATGGATTCCTATATAGGTACTGTAGGCTGATTGAGGGAGGTGCCAAAAATTAATGACCATCACTTTTTAGCACGTTTTAAATGTTAATTTTAAAGTGATGCAAAGATGTTCTGGAAATTGTTTATTCATTAATTAAATACTTATTTGACACTGTGTTAAACATTCAAGTAATACAATAATAGATGGGACCCACCAATGTCTATAAGAAGATTCTGGTTTGGGGAGGGAGAAGCTCAAAGCAGATCAATCTAATATGTAAAATTCTTTGTCTTATTTTTTGATACTGGGCATTGAACCCAAGGGTGCTTTACCACTGAGATACATCCCCAACCCTTTTGATTCTTTATTTTGAGACAGGGTCTTGCTGTGTTCCTGAGGGTGGCCTTGAACCAGAAATCCTCCTGCCTCAGCTTCCTGAGTTGCTGGGGGATTACAGGTGTGCATCATTGTGCTGAATGGCGAAATTCTTTGAGAAAAGTATAAAGTGCTCTAGGAACCCAAGGGCGGGAAAGGCTAGTACCACCAGGGAGAGTTAAAACCAAGAGTTGGGAATACTCAAAAGTTTTCTTAAAGAATGACTGTAAAAAGAGAAAAAGCTTGCGCACAGGAACAGCAGTAGGAAAAATAAGAGCATGGGAGAAAACAGTTTTGAGAGACATTTGGAGGGATCACGCATGTGCTGCCAAGATTTTGACGGTTCTCTACATGTTATCAAGTTTGGAAATTATTTTATAATAAGCAGGGACATGCTTTAAAGGATTTAAGCAGGAAAGTGGGAAAAGTCATTGAGTGTTGTAGGTGTGATGGCTATTACCTATTTAATCTTGATCTGTCAGGGTGGTTTTTACTTTCTAGCTCACAAATTGAGGAAACTGAGACTCAATGACACTAACATCCCCCAAGTAACAGAACTAGTACGCAGCAGAGCTGGCATTTGAGTGAATTGTTTGACTTCAGAGTTCCCAAGGCTGGGGCTTTTACACTTGAGCACACCGCCTGCAGAAGGGGCGGATATGTTGATGGTGGTGGGAAAAGTTCTCCTGTCTTTGCTTTGAGGCCACCCAACTTTCTAATGCTCCCTTCAAAGGTTGTCCCCCAGGGCATTTTATGTGCAAGGGGATGGGAATTTACCTAACTTGGGAATGCTGTGCCCTTCCTTATCAACAATGGCCTCACGGGGCCTGCCTTCAGGCTTTTCATCCCTTCTAGCAGGTCCAGCCGAGCAGTTCACAGGCTACATGGACAAACTTAATTAAATTCAAGTGAGTATTGTTAGGAAGACCTGACAGGCGCAGTTGTGTGCAGCTGAATAATTGAGTTGTGCGGGGATTTTTTTTTTTTTTTCCTCTGCCTTCTTGGTGGTAGGCTTTTTTGGGGGTTTTGTTTTGTTTTCTTTGGGTTTCTAAAGATGACCCTGACACTTTTCATAAAGCTGTTTTCTAGTAGGAACGCCCTCCATCAAAGAGACGCAGTTTGGTTGCCAGGCTACCGTGAGAAAAGAGAACTCTGAAGTGACAATGCCGACCTTTTCTTGGAGTACCCAGGGTCTATGCTGGTTCAGTACAAAAGTACCTCCCAGAGACCTCACAGCTAGAAACCGCGTGTCACTACCTGAAACTCAGACTTGTCAGACAGGGAGGCACAGCCTTGAGGGGGTGTGCTCGTCCAGACGAGGAAAAAACAAACCGTATCAAATTCATAGAAGGAAAAGGTCACTTAGAGATCAATTTAAAAAATATCACTTGTGATAAGCACAGATGAAACCAATTAAGGATTACTTTTTCTGATGCAGCCCTCTGACACTGGGAGAGAATGATGCCTGGGTAGAAAGAAGGGGACAAAGGTTTTTTTGCTTGTTTCCTTCCATGTTTAGGCAGATCAGTTGCAATCTGTGCCTGGATAATTGGAGCCTTTGGGAACTTAGTTTTTGACTTTTGGGTTTTTTAAATAAGATGGTCTTCTCTAGTTGTTTAAATAACACACAGCTTACAACTCAGGGATTCTTCAATTGGTAGTTCCCCTTATCTTTGTATTAATACAAAACAGATATAAATGATAGAACGATTATTTGAAGAATTTCTGCTATTCTTGACGCATGAATCATTACTTGAAAAACATGGGCTGGTAGGAATTGTCAGTTTTTCACCAGTATGTAAGTTTTTAGAGAGGGCTTGAAAATGTTGGAATATTTATATCACTACAAGTAGGTCACGTGATGATCCAGAGTCACTAAAGCATTTTATACATTAGGGGTGCTTAATATTTGACATTTCCTTCTCTTCAAAATATTTTGATCTTAGGGTTTCTTCCACTTTGATAACAGTACAGAATTCTGCTGTTTATATTATCTTTCACATAGGTACTTGCATAATATTTGATCTTCTCTAATTCTTGTATTACAGATCAGGGTAGATATTATTACCCAAATTTCACACATAATGAAATGGAGATTGACAAGGCCACGCTGTCCCTGTCCAAACTAGCTTTTTAAAATTTTTTTTCCCCAAAAGCTTTCCGATCCTAGGTAGAGTGTGCAGGGAGAAATTCTGGCCCTTAGTGGCTCAGTTTTGCTCTCCTCTTCTTCAGGAATGGTTTTACAAAGGCCCCTTTGCTCCTTCTCTTCACCTCTGAAAGCCTTTGGGTATTCCAGCTACCCAAGGTAATACATGCTCTGGCCATTTTTCATCAGAAATGAATTCTTCCACAGGTCTTTGTTGTCTTCCTTCTTTAATCAGAAAACATTCTAGGAAATTTTAAGCATTGATTCAAAAAAGTTTCAAAAATTGGCAATTGATTAATGTGTAATCCAGTCCAAGGTGTTATGGAAACCCTATGAAATTTACAGATGAAGTAGCTAAAACATCTGACAGCATTAATTTAATGAAATGTTTCATGAGCCTCTACTATGTGGCAGACATGGCTCTAAAAGTTAAAACAAAACAGTAAACAAAGTGTCTGCTTCATGGTTTGGTGTTTTCAATTCCAAACGACATGTGAGGTCAGGGCTCCAGGAGTGACCCAGTGTTGTATGTTAGTTAATATTGGCACACTTTTTGAAATGTCTACAAGTGATTCTAATGTTCTTGTGATTAGAACGTAAAAAGGCTTTCCCTTCCAATCAGAAAACTTCGTTTTGCTCAAAATGGTCTAATAGTATTTTGAGACATAAGAATATTTTCTTTACAAGTATCAATTGAATAGTTATTGTACTGAGAAATTCATGCAACCTATGAAGTTTCCATTAAAAACCAGCAAGCATTTTACAGGCAAAATTTTAATGGAGAAGAAATTTTGTGGGGGACATCAATATTTGAAACAGGGAATTAAATAGGTTAGAGAAGAGCTGGGCTGAGAAGCCAAAACAGTTAGTGAGGTAGAGATTAGCAAAAAGAAGTTAGAATCTCTGGCTAGAGGGGGAAGGGAAATGGTTCAAGAGGAGCCAGGACCATACAGCAGAAGATGGAATCATGGCCAGTGAGTCTATTGGGAGCTAGAGAACTGGGTGAAGATGCTGCCCAGGGAAAAGAAGTGAGTAAATATTAACTCTACCTTCCTGTACTCTTCTACTATTCCACGGATGCCTACACTGGCCAAACTGAAAGAAACCAGTTGACAAAGGAATCTGTGAAAGGCTGCAGATTCTTCAAGATGTAGAGAAGAGAAAATAAGGAGAAGAGAATTTGAAAGATACAGACCTAGGACCAGCACATTTATAGACTTTTCTTCATTCAGAGTATAATGTGGAACCAGATTGCTTGGGCTCAAATCCTGGCTTCTTTGCTTAGTGGATAATGTTGGGCAAACTAATTTCTCAAAGTTTCTTCTTCATCTATGAAATGAGGACCATGTTGGAATGACATGATACAACTTGTTAGACTGGTGAAGATGAGATGAAATAATGTATAAGGAACAAAAGTATTATTGTTAATTTTGTATGTCAGGCATTCTACTTTTTTATTTTTACAGACTGCCTTTTGATTTATTGTACACAAATGGGGTACAATTTTTCGTTTCTATGGTTGTACATGATGTAGATTCATACCATTCGTGTAATCATACATGTACACAGGGTAACAATGTCTGTCTCATTCCACCATCTTTCATACCTCCACCCCTCCCCTTCTCATTTCCCTCGACACAATCCAAAGTTCCTTCATTCTTCTCTTACCCCCACCTGCTACCCCCATTATATAGCATCATACACTTATCAGGGTATAGAAGATAATCTACGGAACCAGTTTATAGTTATTTAATATTAATATTATATCACAATTTTTTTTGCAGTACTGGAAATTGAACCCAGGGGTGCTCTACCATTGAGCTATAACCCCAGCCCTTTTAAAGTATTTATTTTGCGACAGGGTCATTAAATTTCTATGACTGGCCTCGATCTTGCAATCCTCCTGCCTCAGCCGAAATTTTAAGGAGGTGGGATTTCAGTTGTATACCTCCATGCTCAGTTTATATCAGTATTTTAATTTGTCTACTTTTTTATGTTTAGGATTTTGATGTATTTTCAGTTTTTCAAAATTTGAAAAAATGGTGGAGTAATGTAATCATAGAGAGTTCAAGCTCAAATGCTTTCAAGGTGAAGACAAGTACCCAAATAGCAACTAACTGGAGTTGTAGAGACTGTGATAAGCACTGGAGAATATATGACTCATGTAAGGGCATTCAAAATACAACCACCCAAACATGAGGATAACAAGACAGGCAGGGGAGGGACTTGGCATTTGAGTGGCTAGCTTGAGATTCCTGTACTTCTATTTTTAAAAAATATAGAAGAATACCTGTGGAACATTGAATACTTGACTCACTTCTTCCTCCTCCACCGAATCCATGACCTTAAGGTGGTTTCATTCTGTATGGAGCGAATGTTTCTGCTCCCTGAGTTGGAGGTTGGCCAGCCTTGCTTTGGCTTATGGTCTGTGCCAATTCAATGTGCTAAACTCCTTAGGACCCAGGCTCGGTCCTAAAGAGTTTACCACATTTCTACTTGCCCTCTTGCATTTCTGTCATTACCACGAGAAAAACTTACCCTGGCTAGAAGAATCCACTGGTTTCATAAGGATGAGAGACATATGGAGGAGAAATTTCAGAGTGAGGTAGAGCTCTCTCAGCTGAGTCAGCAACCTAATATATGAGAAATAAGTGCTTATTTTTGTCGGCCACTAAAATGGCAAAGGTGTTTTTTATGCAGCAATAGTTAAACAAAACAAATATCATATTGTTCCCCAGAAAAGTATTAATTTGCATTCCCACTAGCAATGTGTGAAGTAAAAATATCTCATTGCAGTTTACATTCATTTGTTTTCACATGCATATTGATCCTGCATATTTCTTCTTTTGACCTTTTCCTTTAACAACTTTTCTACTATAGCTTTGTTCACAAATCTCTTTATGAAAAATATTTTTAAAATACAGAACCTTATTCATTCTTTTAACGAACCAACTACATATCAGGCACTGTTTTTATCTGTAAACCTTGTCAACAACTTTCCCCCAAATTATTGTTTGCCTTCTTATGGGGGGTACCTGGGATTGAATTCAGGGGCACTCAACCACTGAGTCACATCCCCAGCTCTTTGTTTTTGTATTTTATTTAGAGAGAGCACCTCACTGGGCTACTGTCTGCCTTTTAATTTAGTCTGTTATTTTTTTTTTCAGTCTTCATGCGATCAAATTTGTTGCCCTCTATTTTCCTTTCCCTTTGTTTTTAATGCACAAAATTTGCAAGACAGGTTTTTCATCCTAGTTCTCATGCTGCTTTGTGTCTCTGGGACACTGCCTTTCTGACTCCAAGACTGTTAGTATAAACTAGAATTTTCTGCACACATTGTGTAAAAGCAGCAATCAAGTATTACTTTATCTCTCATAAAAACCTTATCAGTATTGTTATTTTAAATTACTTGTGGCCCTATATTAATTTTTTAGGTGCTTAAACCTCTTGCCTGAAAAGGGTTCAACATTAAGCAGCAATTTTATTCAATTGAATATGAGTTTTATTATGTACTTAATGGCTCATGAGGGCCTCATTAGGATATCATAATAACATACAGAGTTGGCAGAAACAGAACTGATGTGATCACAGAAATAAATAAATACAATATAGAACAACACAATTGCCACTATAGAAGTATAAACAACATGGATTGGGATTTAAATAAGTGTGAGCTCACATGTAATTTGAGAGGTGAAAGACTCTCACAATAGGTCATTTGAGATAAACTTTGAAGGACTGTAGAGTTTTGGCAACAACAAGTACATTTGTTAGTCTGGTCAGGAGCCATTGCCTTGAGTTCTGGTAATCATCTTGATTTTCTTCTATGGATAACACTTGTCCATACGCTAGCTGTGTGGGTTAGATGAGGTTGACTCATCCCTGTCTCTGAGATTTTGCATGTAGTCCACGTTTAACCAGTCAGGCAGCAATTATTACCATGAAGATATGTGACCTGAAACAGTGGAAAAGCACTTTCCTTCCTTTGGGGTTGCTAATTTTGGAGATATGGAAGTTTACTACATGGAGAGATCTTGAACATAAATTATAGATAACATAAAGCAAATAGACATGACAGATGAAAAACCAAGAAGATGGGTGAGGGCATGCAGTAGGTAGGAGAGGATTGTGGTAAGAGGGGAGGAGACAGAGGGAAAGAAAAAGAGAAAATGAAAATGAACATCATTTCTTGATAACATTATTTAAGCCTCCTTATCTCAAATTCACAACTAGAGTTTTTTCAGATACATAAGCCAATAATGTCCTTTTTTCCCAGCTTTCTTGAATTAGGTTTTAGTTACTTGCTAATTAGAGAGTCCTAAGTGATAGGCAGGAATGAAGGACAAGAGGTGTACTGAGTCATGAGCAAAGACATAAAAATGGTAGAGTAAGGCAAAACTGTCCAAACTGAATGCAGTGCATGGACATGGAAATAATAGAAAGTTGGGAAAATTCTAGGTTTTACTTGTTAAACTGAGGAGTAAGTGTGTGCTTAGTTGTCTAGGACAACAGTATCCAAAAGAAATATAATAGGAACCCTCTATTTTAAATTTCTATTAATCAGTTTGTAAAGTAACATTAACTCTAATGATGTACCTTATTTAACCCAATATATACACAATATTACCCTTTCAACACGAAACGTGCTAAAATTATGATGAAGTTAAATTTATATTCTTTTCTCCTACTGTCTTCAAACCCACTGTGCATTTTATACTCCCAGTCTGTCTTACTCATTTTAAGTGTTCAATACCTACAGGTGCTTGGTGGCTACCATATGGAAGAACCCAGGTCTTAGTATTGAAGAGCCACTGATAATTTTGAGCAGGGCTATCTTATAATGAGGGTTGCATTTCAAAAAGTTTAACCTGTCATGATTTTCAAGATTATTTAGGAAAGGAAAGACCAAAGCAGGCAATCGTTTGTATTATGTAAATGTTTCAGGCAACAGGCAAAGAAAAGTTAAATGAGTGTTAGAAATTGGAATTAAGTGGAGATATACTAAAGACTTTGAGAAGTAAAATTCTATGGAATTTGGCAGATTTAATACAAGGTGAGAGAGAGAGAGAGAGAAAGAAAGAGTGAGAGATAGAGAGAGAGAGAGAGAGAGAGAAAGAATGTTTCCCACCAACAGAAATAAAAATGTTGAAAAGCATGTTTTTGTAGTAAAAATTATGACTTTTAATTTGAAGATGCTATTTTAAGTAATTGTAGGAGAAATATAAATAAAATGTTCATTCAGTAACTAAAATTGGGTAAGACTCTCAGGATATGAAGTAGGGAAGAGGTATGTATCTGAGACAAATATGTACAACTGTTGTGCTTGTGGGAAATAACACAATGAATGAAAAGAGATGAAGTGTAGTTAAGAGAAAACTTTGCTGAATGCTTATATAAAAAAAGAAGAAAAGAAACTAGTTAAGAATGTGGAAAAGGAAAGTTTGGAAACGTAGTAGAAAACCAACAATGTCACAAAAATCAAAAAGAGAAGTTTTAAGTACAGAGTTTAGCAACTTCATACCAGGCAGAGGCCCACAGAATGAAGACACCAGGGGCTTTTGCAAAGAGGACTGGAGGTAAAACAGTTATATGGCTTTGATAATTTGTCAAATATCTCTCATTCTAGTGTTCTCATCTGTGCAAAGAGGCTGTGGAATTGTATGTCCCTCAAGCTCCTTCATAGAACAGGTCCACAGGTGTTCTTGGGTAGAAATGAATCAAGTTTTAAAGCATTGTGAAATAAGCGAAAGATAAGGAAGGGGAAATAAATGATCATATTTATTTAATATTTATTTATTAAATAAATATAAATATATTCTTTGTTTTGTTTGTTTTGGGTACCAGGGATTGAGCCCAGGGGCACTTTACTACTGAGCTACATCCCCAGTCTTTTTATCTATTTTATTTACAGACAGGACCTTGCTGAATTGCTTAGGGCCTCTCTAAATTGCCAAGGTTGGGTTTGAACTCTGGATCCTTCTGCCTCAGCCTCCAGAGCCACTGGGATTACAGGCATGCACCACCATGCCTGGTGAAAATGGTGTTTAAAATATTTGACAACTTAAAAGAGAAGCATAATCAAAGGGAAAATTCTTAAGCTGCAAAAGATCTGAGTACATTTGTAGGCAGATGGCAAGAGACCTTTAAAAGGTGGAACCACAGGTCATTGCTGGGGGGCATGCAGTAAATAGAGCAAGCTTGCTGTGGAGGCAGGAGAGGCTCAGATATGGATCGGATCTCACTAGCATTTCCTGAATACCTTCTCCATACAGTGTACCCTGCAAAATGTTTTTATAGATGATGTCTCATTCAATTTTCATTATCACTCTGTGATGGCAGAATTATTATTCATATTTTTTACAGAGATAGTTGTGGTTTTGTCATCAAGATCTTGAGTTTCAAAGACGAACTTTCTGGGCTCAAACTCTTGCACCACATCTACTTAGGTATGAAACTCTGAGCAAGTGTCTCACCTTCTCCCTCTTTCCTCATCTGTTAAATAGTATCAGTCTTACGGAATTAATGAACATGAAAGAAATAGTGCATTTGAAGGACCTAAGTGATTGATACACAGTAAATGTTTCACAGCAGAGGTTCTCATCTGGAGACAGGTTTGCTTCCTGTGGGACATTTGGCAATGTCTTGTGTCCTTTTTGATGGTAGCACATGAAACTTGCATCCTAGTGGGTAGACTCCAGGGATACTAGGAAACATTTTGCAGTGCATGGGACAACTCCCTGCAACAAAGTTACTGGCACAACTACAGAATGGGAGAAAATCTATGCCAGCTTCTCCTCTGACAGGGGATTAATATCCGGAATACGTAAAGAACTAAAAAGACTCAATACCCAAAACCAAAAACCCAAATAGCCCAATCAACAAATGGGTTAAAGAACTAAACAGAAACCTCTCAAAAGAAGAAACACAAATGACCAAGAAATATATGAAAAAATGTTCAGTGTCTTTAGCAATTAGGGAAATGCAAATCAAAATTACACTAAGATTTCATCTCACTTGAATCAGAATGTCAATTATCAAGAACACGGATAATAATAAATGCTGGAGGATGTAGGGGAAAAGGTTCACTGACATATTATTGGTAGGACTGCAAATTTGTATACCTACTGTGGAAAACAGTGTGGTGATTCCTCAAAGAACTAGAAATGGATCCACCATGTGACCCAGCTATCCCAATCCTCAGCATTTATCAAAAAGATCTAAAATCAGCATACTATAATCATACAGCCACTTCAATGTCTATAGCAGTACAATTCACAATAGACAAATTATGGAATCAATCCAGATGCCATCAAGAGATGCATGGATTAAGAAAGTGTGGTATGTATACACAATGGAGTTTTACTCAGTCATAGAGAAGAATGAAATAATGGCATTTACTGGTAAATGAATGGAAATGGAGAAAATCATACTAAGTGAAATAAATAAACCAGACTTATAAACTCTTTCACATGTGGAAGCTAGAAGCTAGAGCAAAATAAGAGAACGAATAATTGGGGAAGGGACAGGATATTATAAAGTTATAGGGAAGATCATTGGAGTAGAAGGAGAATGAGAGTAAGGGTGGAAGGAAGACAACGGGGAGAAAAATGGAATGAATTTACCAAAATCATGTTATATTCATATATAAAGATACCAAAGGGAATTTTACCCTTATGTATATGCCGAAAAGAGGAAGTTTAGTAGACTGGAGAAGGGAGAAAAGGGGGAGGGAGAGAAGGGAGGGAGAAGAGGAGGAAAATGGGGGGGGGAGATGAGGATTGAAATTAAATTCCTTGCATATATGATTTTGTCAAAATGAACCCAAATATTATGTATAATTACAATATTCTAATAAAAAATAGAGAGCCAATATAAATTCCAATATCTAGTTTAGAAATTCTATTATATATTCTTAACACCATTTACAATAAAACAAAGTCTTGTTTTTTTAAAAAAAAATTAATGGAACAAAGGCCAACAGAGCCAAGGCTCACAAACACCATTTTATAGGTTAGTTATTAGTACTGTATAATATAGGAGAAAACTAAGCATCAGAGGCGGTAATAAAGCAAAATCATACAGCTAGAAAACATTAGAACCAGGCTTTGAATTTCTATCTTCTCATTGCAAATTTGAACCCAATACAGTGCACTTCCTATCTCAAATGCCACTTAAAAGTGAATTTGCACCTAGCACTCATATCTTGATTTATAATACCATTCCCCAACAATAGGCATTGAAGGGCTCCTTACAGAAGTAGCTGATTCTAGGGCTGGAGCTGAAAATATAGATGAGCCTAGAACATGCTTCAGAATAAAGAAGTATTAAAAATTCAAAGCCAACAACAAAAGCACAGACACCAATGATGGAAGTAAGTCAAAGGCACACAGGATACAGATAAAAGAGCCCTCATGGCCAGCACTGGAATAATTTGAGCAAGAAGTAGTATTATATTATGATGCAAAGTGTAAAATAAATACTCATGAGTCGATACTGATATAAATGATTGACTGTATAAGTTAAAAGACAATAAAATATCTCCCATGAGAAGAATTGCAAATATTTATGTTGATAATCTTTCCTCAAGGAAGAGGAGAATAACTCCCTGCTTCTTAAATTGGGCTCTCTAGTAACTTCTGTCCAAAGAGTACCACATGAAAAGGGGAAATACAACTTTATAGAAGAGAAAGTACCTCATTCAGGTGATCAAGGTTAACAACAGCATGTGTCCTGGAGATATAATAAAAATGACCTTTTAGCTCTATGGTCTTCTTCCTTAAAACTTATAACACCTATCTAATCATTAGAAAAACATCAGACAAATCGCATTCCAGGGATGTTCTGTAAAATGACCAGTATTGATTAAAAAAACATCAAAGTTATGAAAAAATAAGACCATGAAGACCCTAAAAGCAGACATGACAACTAAATAAAATGTAGGGTCTCATATGAGATTTTGTGACAGTAAAAGAATATGAAGAGAAATCAAAGGAAACTTGAATCAAGTATGAACTTTAGTTAATAAGGGATCAATATTGGCTCATTGTGAAAAATATACCAATGTAAGATGTTAATAATAGGGAAATTTGGGTGTGGGATTTATGGGAGTTCTCTGTGCTCTCTTTTGCATTTTTTCCTGTAAATCACAACCCACCGATGCTCCTTGCTTTACAGTGGTGTCACATCCTGATAAACCCATCCTAACTTGAAAATATTGTAAGTTGAAAATGCACTTAACACAGGGAACCTACCAAACATCATTATTCAGAACATAGTTCATAGTAAAGTACTGGCTGTCAGGTGGCTGCCTGGACGCTATAGTTTCTAGTGCTGCTCAGCATTGTGAAGAACTATGTACTATACATCTGTAGAGTGGGAAGAAATAAAAAATCAATATTTGATGTATGGTTTCTACTGAATACGTATCACTTTCATACCATCATGAAGTCAAAAAAATAGTGAGCAAAACCACTCTAAGTCAGGGCCTATCTGTATTCTAAAATAAGCTTACTTGTTTAAAAAACATTGTGTTTTAATAATCAGCCTTGAAAAGGAGAGTAGGTCTTCCCCTCTACCCTTTTCATACTCACATGATGACATAAACAAAAAATAAGTCGAGTCAGACTTTTGAGGAAGGATGGAATTACAGGGAATGGACATCAAGTGAGATTCTGACATATCAGAGGGTTGGACACTGTCCTTGGAGACAGCATAAAAGACTTAAAGTGGTTCATTCAATATGGATTCTACAGTGAACATCAGTATGTTGTATAAATTGTTTTAAATCATTGATGCGAAGAAGAGTGAAACAAGACAACGTATTTATGTGAAACAAACTCTACTTCTATGATTCGGGTAACCCTAAAACTATGTTGCTTAGATATTGAAAGAACCCATACATTCCACTCACTGTTACTGATAGGAAACAGTCAATGTTACAGAAACAATATCTCTAACAATGCACTGCTCAGACCAGAGGAGAGGCATCTGTCAGGAAGGGCTGTGAGCAGACAGTTTTCTTTGTCTATCTGATATCTGCTTTATTATCTCCTTTCTAGAAGATTCCAAATTTGGTTAAGGGAGGCAACCAGCACATTTAACATAATTTAACATCTGCTCCTTGATATTGTGTTGTGGTTACATAGCATTGCTGTGGCCAATGAGGATTATGGAGACGTTGCTGGATTTAGGGATGGTTTTGTCTTCTTAATTATAGGGTAAGTATTCTTCACTGTTTCTTCCCTCTTCCTTCCTAGGATACATAGGTTTTATACCTAGAGGTAACCATGAAACTGTGATCCTGAGAATGAGGCCCACATATTGGAGATAGCAGGATGGAAAGATGGACAGCCAGGTCTGTAGTAATGTTTTTGAGCACTGGCACTGGCCTGGACAGTTATCTTCACCTTCTTATCTGAGACAAATAATTTTCCTTTTATTAGGGCTCTGTTGCATGTATCTCAAGTATCCCTTACTGAGACAGTACCTAAACTGATGTGCAACTTCAAGAAAGACTTCCTATCAAAAATGAAGGAAGAAGAGAATATCTGTTTAGTGAATTAGATCATCCTGTCACTAGGCAATCAACAGGACAGCTAATAGAACATCAAAGGTAATCAAAGGTAATCTAGCTTTTAGACAGCCACTACCTCTCTTCCTTTAGAAGAAGCTGATCTGTGAGGGGATGATATGCCATCTCTTCCTGGGTTTCCTCCTTCAGTAGACCTGTATTTGTACCCAGTAAATGTCAAAAGGGATTCATGGAAAACTCATTTTCTCAGAACATTATCTGCTAAATATTGAAAAATGCATCTCAAAATAGACAAGTGAGGGAAATTCCTTATACTCGATGACTTCTGTTCCCTTACCAAAGAGTTAAAATAATGTAAAACAAATAGATGAGCAAAGCCAAAAGCAGAATACCTGAGCACAAAAGTGGAGGTTTTGTTTTCAGAAAAGTCATTGTGGAGTGTGGAGAGTTGATTTTTATGAACTTCCTGTAAGTGGATCACTGTCTGTGCATGATTGTTATATCGAGTTAGTAAGAAAGGTTCACATTACTGGTTGCAATCCTGTGAGGACCACCATTCTTTGCCTCCTTTTTAAAAGTGTGTAGCAGTATTCTGGTAAAAGTACCTGAGATATTTATAAGAAATTGGATGCTAGAGCTTAGGAGGGAAAATTTCTTTAGAAGAAAGCAGAAGATAATATAAAAGGGTGCAAAAAGATATATTTCTGATGATAAGTATTAAGAGGATTTCATCACCTAATTTCTCAAAAATTCCTTATATTATCTTCTCAAAAATTCCTTATATTTTATTTGAAAACATTCATCTCATTCCTTCATACTTTTATTGCTTTTACTATCAAAAATATATATATCTTAGACTGGGGATATAGCTCAGTTGGTAGAGTGCTTGCCTTGCATACACAAGGCCCTGGGTTCAATCCCCAGCACCACAAAAAAACAAAACAAAATATATGTATTTGTATGTATGTATGTATATCTCTAAACAGTAAAATAGTTAAACAGTTTCAATGTATAAGTGAGATTGTTCCCTTAGCTATAAAGGGTGAAACCCTAGGGTGCTCTACTCTTTAGATTTAAAATGTAATTATTTTATGTACGTTGTGGTGGAATGGTTTATTGTTAATTCACAGAGAGAAAAATGTTAACCAAAGGTTAACATGATCTCTGAAGCACTAGAACAAAACTCTCTCTGCAGTTGTTTTGGAAGTTGCTGGGAGCTGGGGAAATGTGAAGAGAGCACATACTTCTACGTGACTTTTCTTCCACTTGTGGACCAGAGTGAGTCTAGTACTTGCCCAGATGTCAGTGGACAAACTGACCCAGTCATTCAGTGCTGTATGCAGAAACATTACAGCCAGAAACAGTCATAAAACAGGCAGTGTACAACAATATCCTAGGGTGCCAATGGAAGGCGTTTTAGTGCCATAAGAGCTCTATATTAGCAAAGCTTGTTCATTAAACACATATGACTAATGATAATATGACCCCAGGTAATATGACCGATGGAAACGCAGCAGCAGTGACTTTCCCACATGAGGAACTTGGAGGATTTTCTGTGTGCTTGAAAGATTTGTATGGAGAAGTGGTTGATTAGACACACAATGGAAATATAGGTAAAGTACCAGGAGTATATGCAAAAAGCCTACCAAATCCCAGCAGGCCACCAGCCCTTTCGCCCTCTTCCATGCAAAGTCAGGGGGATGATGTGTATCCTAGTACATCCTGATGTGTATCCTGCTTCTGGGAAACACAATTGGCTCACAGAAGTCATGGAAAGTGGTGATGCCCAAAGTGGCATTTACTCCCAGCCTAATTGGTCCACAATGTGAGGGAAGGGCTTTTCTTTGTGGTTTATCATAAATACATCTGTGCCAGCCCCTTGCCAGCTAATTCCTGGTTGCTACTTGCTGTCTTTGGCTTCCAACACTTCCTGTTTCTCCCCAGGCCCTGTGTACCTCTGAACTAGCAAAGGATGATTACAGTGAATCTCAATTTTTCATATTTATGTTTTTCTGCTAGAAAGGTTTGAATAGAAACCTTACACATCTTTGACAGTTCCCTATCAGCTCCTAGTTGTGGCAAAAAGAGAATTTTCTTTGCCTCATGTGTACTCAGGGAGACAGAAAAATCATTAAGCACACCAATTATTTTAATACAAAAGAAGGTAATTTCTCTGAAACAATGCATTTATTATAAGAAATAGGAATGAATTTTAATCCTTTTTGTGTATTCAGTAAGACTCTAAGAATCATCATATTTATGTAACCGCTATGGTCAGTGATAAAAAGAGACCCAAGAGACCCATCTAAGAACAACTTAGCTGTAACATTAAGGATAGATAAAAAAAAAAAAAAAAGAATAACAAAGTAAAAACAATGAAAGAGGCAATGAAGGAAGGCTTTTTTTTATTATAGCAAACTGAATTTTAAAAGTTTGGCCTTTTCAATAAATTCTCCAAGAACCCAAAGAAAGAGAAACAGACAAAAATGATAAAAGAGGATGTATAGATGGAAGAGGGAATTCAATATAGGTATGATAGAGATTTCAGAAAGAGAAAGAGAGCCAGAGAAGTACTCATGAAATGATAATGAAGGAAAATTTTAATGAGTTGAAGCAAATCTGAGTCTAAAAACTAAAATAGACTTACTGAAAACTAGGCAAAATAAATTAAAAAGGGAAATCAATAGTATACATTTGAAGAAAATAAAGTTACATGTGAACAACTCGAAGGAAAGGAAAAATTTTAATAGTACTGTTTAGAGTCTACATAGAAAATAAGAATAAGAAAAATTCAATGTGTCAAAGTTTGTAGTAAGTAAAGAACCAAAGTAATTTTTTAAAATTAGAGTGTACATATTTTTACTGGTAGACTTGAATGGATGAAAATAAATGTTAAAAAAGCCCTCAAAACATTTTAAAATGACCAAATTCAAGGAAAGCAGGAGAAAGAGACTAATTAGTATGAAAGTTAAATGTCTTAGTTTCTTTGTTGTTGCTATGACAAAATACCCAAACTAGGTAATTTACAAAGAAATGGAGTTTATTTAGCTCACAGTTCTGGAGGCTGGAAGTCCAAGATTTGGTGGTCAAATCTGGTGAGAGCCTTTTGCTTCTTCATAACATAGCCAAAAAGCAAAAAGGGAAATGGACTGGCATGTATAGATGGAACAAAATTTAGGGGCAGCTTTGCTTTACAATATCTCACTTTTGCAGTAACTAAACCAGTCTCATGAGAATTAGGTCACTCCCGTGAGAAAGACATTAATCCCTCTTAAAGACCTAATCGTCTCTTAAAATATACACCACCCTTCATCACTGTTATGATGACTAAATTTCAACATGTGTTTTTGAGGGGACAAACCATAGTCTAATCATGACAATAAGAAATTAAACTTGTAAAAATCTTTACACAATAATAAAAGCTAAGAACTGGTCTTCTGAAAAGCATAACGATATACAAAGTACTAGTAAATTTAAACAAAACTCTACTTTGTGTACAACCAGAGAAACAATAGCTGTACTCCATTTGTGTTCAATGAATCAATAAGTAAATAAAAAAAAAGACCAGAAAAAAAAAACAGATTGAGTATATTAATGTAATGATTATTAAAGTTTTTAAAAGTAAGAGTTTACTATGTAGTAGTTTGTTAATAATAGTGAAAATCTTAATGATATATACTATCATGTAAATTAGTAAAATGGACTCTAAAATAATTTAAAAGACCCAAAACCAGAGAAGTAATTTTAAATTATATGTTGCCTTTTTAAGTCTTCTATTCACATAGTTTTACAAGTGAATTCTTCTAAATTTTCAAGTTAGAAGCAAGGCAACTCAGAACTAGATATGGGTAGAGAGTGGGAAGGGATATTTTAAAAATATAGTGAACGAGACATAAAATGAGTATTTGCTTTCAATAAGAGCATCAATTATATGATTCCTTCAACATCCTATTCTTTGATGAATAATTGCAGTCAGTTCCTTGCATTTTAATGTTTGTTTTGTGTAAACTGCTAAGGACATCAAATTGGAGGCCAATGTCTATCCTTAGACCAGCTCATCACATGAGCAGTTTGGAAGTACAGCCCTTTAAGAGAAAGGTCTTCCATGCATTCCTGTGGGCATCAAACATTCCCAAAGGGATTACAGATTGCAGACAGTGATTCATTTTTAAAAATTAATAATTACATTTCTTAAAATGTTTTTATTTAATGTGTTTACTATGTAAGAAAGTACATGGCTCAGTGATTTTCAGTAAAAACACAATTTCCTAATCAACATCACAGAGATGTTTTCCTGGAATTATTGCTTCCTGCTTCTGAATTTGCTGTAATGGGTGTTTAGTAATGAATAGCAGACAAAATTGGATGTTATTCTAAGTAGGTTATACTTGGTTTTAATGTCAGGTTGTTCCTATTTTCTGCAATTATTTACGAATAGTATATGCTATGTTCTTGCGACTTGAGGTGTTTTCTGAGGGTCAGCAATATCAGCAATGCTTGTGAACTTGTTAGAACTGCCCCACCCTTGGCTCACTGAATCATAATCTGCATCTATTAGGATAAAATAGCATGAAAGTATGACCAGCAGTGCTTTGGGCCACAATGTAGACTGAATTATCTGTGACACTTTTATAAAATAGAGATGCACTGAGTCTGAATAGCTGGGAGCTGCATACATGAGCATGTTTTACAAAATCTCCACAGGCCAATTAATTTGTCTAACACTTCTTCTGATGGTGGGAAAAAACACTAAATTGGTGACATATGTTTTCAGGATGAATTATCACAAGCAGGCACTTAGTTCACATGTTCAGACTCCTTTTGGGTGACCAAGACAACAAATTTGAGGATGAATTCAAGATTACAGACTTCTATCACTTTCTTATGCTGTTAGTAATTTGAGTTATTGATAAAAATGACTTAGTTAGAGAATAAATGTGGTTTTTCCAAATGTGTGAAAAGCATTAAAAGGTCAGTATTTGATTCTGTATTACACTAGAGCAGAAGTTCTTTCTGAAATGTTCATGTTTGTTCTAGATGGCATAGGAAAACTCAAATAGCTCTACAATTTCACATTTGAACTGTCTCCGCCAAGCACTTATCATTCATGGCTTGCCAGTGGTAGCTACTGAGTTCTTGCTTTGTTTAGAGTGACAATAACAGAATAAAGACCCTAGACATAAATCTTAGTACTTTTTTCCTTAGGTGACCTTTTGTAATAATAGCAACCAAATAAGAGTAGCAAAAATTTCTAGCTTGATTACATCTGCTATCATCTGGCTAAGAATATGTTCTGATAAAACCCAAACATTGCAGATCACAGTTAAGTTTTTGTTTTGTTTTCTTCTGAAAATGGTAGATTATAAGATTGTGAGTGGTGTTTCCTTAAGAAGAGAAAGTCTAGGACTACTTGTTGATTTTATAACTAATTTTTAATTTCTCTAGTAGATTCTTTTGTTTTACCTATATTCTCTATGCTGATTATTCTATTTCTAGTCTGGATGAAATCATTTGCTACCTTAACGAATGCTTATAGTACTCTGAGAACTAAAGAACTGATCTTACTTTAAAGTTGTTTTATGAGATAAAATTGGGGATGACTTTCAATATCTCCATGGGATGCAAAGATTTATTTTTCTCTTAACAAACAAAAACTCTTACAAACATTTTTTGAAAACTTTGCTAGACATTGGATAAATAATATGAGGGTTCGGGGAACTAATAAACATATAAACTCTCTCTGTTACTTTGGTTGTACCATGATGACGCTCAAAATACATCGTGTCTCATATGCCAGAGCTGAAGTTCACTGTGGCCATTGGATTGAATACGCAGAAGACGTCTGACTGCCTTCAGACAGTACGGAGAGTTGAGTCTTTTCCCTCATCTCAAAAACCTATAGGAACTTTTATTACCAAACTTGTTTTGTTAACTAACAGTAACGACTCTTAAGCAGAGGAATTCTTTCTAGAGTAATTTTAATACAGCTCCCCTCCTACCCCCATTAACCCCCATTTCATCCTGTTTTGACTCGTGTAAATTCAGAACACAACTAAGTTTCCAACTACATATACTACACTCTCCTATGGGGGAATTCTGTTTATGAACTGGAACAGCTAAATTGCTAGATTTTTCTCCCTCATCATTAAAATTATTGAGTGCAGCTGAAAATTGTGAATCCTACTCTGATTTTTAAAATGATTACTAATTCAAAGTCTTTGGTACTGTAATGTACCTCCCAAATGTTCTGCAGCATTGAATTGAGAGTTATATGAAACAAGAGTTTTGAAGTTAATGATGTGATGCCACTTTGAAATACAAGGGTTGGTATACTTAGCAGGGATTGGTTAGCTACTCAATTAAATTTATCATATACTTATTGAATTATCTACTATGTGTAAAAGCACTATGCGACATCTCTGATTTTGAATCCCTGTCTCTCTTGGGAAATATATTAACAGTTAATTTAGTAGTTATAAATACTCATCTTCTTCATCCAGCCTTTTGTTCTATAGAGTTCTTTGAACAAGAAAATCATGGTATAAATGCAAAGTAACTTGACAATAATTCTAAATGTTATGCCATTAAAATAGTTATAAGGATTAGGTTATGCCATTACAAGGAACATTTGAAAGAACTTTACCTTTTAATCGCTTTCTCATTTCTGTTTAGACTCTGGCTCCAAAAGACTAATCTTCCATTCGAGTTTCCAAGCAAAAAATATTTTGAAGGCCTGAAGAAACAGAGAAAGACTATAAAGACAAAGGAAGATGGCTAGTAATATCTGTTTCTGTAAATTGAGTATGAACATTAAACATATTAACTATTGTACCAAAATTTATCAAGAAAAGAAGGCTATTTCTGGTGCTATTGATAGTTAAGGGTGTAATAAATAATCCCAATTTGAGAAAAAGAAGGGAAAATACAGGAACATGAAGAATAATTTTCCCTGAAGACTTGTTCCATTGTGGAATTATTCTTCTAACAGCAAATGATTAAATAAAAAAATCTTGGATATCCAAATTTATCCTTGCAAGATATTGGCTTTCCTCTGAAGGAAAAGACTGCAGGAATAACATTGCCACATCTACTAGCCAAACCATGGACTAGATGACCTAATAGAGCTTTTCCATCTTTAATTTCTTGATCCTTGTGTTGATAAATTTTCCAGGTGTCGAATTTTTTAATCTTTCAACAGGACTTCTGAAAACTTCTGTGAAAAAAGATCCAAGTTGGAAATAGCCTAATGCCTGATAGTAGGGAAAAAGAAAATACTACTCATTTCACTCAGCTAAAAAGAGACAGTCAACATTCACTCCCTCATTCATTTGACAAAAGTTTTTCAGTGCATACTATGTTTCAGGATCTATTCTGTGAGTATGAAAAATCAGTATCCTAACTCCTAACCAACCTCATACCTTAGTTAAAAAAATTTGAAAGCTGGGTGCAGTGGTGCACACCTGTAATCCCAGAGGCTCCAGAGGCTAAAGCAGGAGGATCAAGAGTTCAAAGCCAGCCTCAGCAACTGAGTGAGACCCTGAGCAATGTGGCAAGACCCTGTCTCTAAATAAAATAGAAAAAACAGGACTTGGGATATGGTTCAGTGACTGAGGGCCCCTAAGTTCAATCCTTGGTACCCCCCTCGCCCCCAAATATATTGAAAATGAGTAGTAATGTATACACAGCATGATTGATTTTCTGATCCATGAGTGAAAACCCTCAGTATTACATTAAATGGAAGGGTACTGTATGAGAGGAAGAATGAGATTCTTCCTAATTCTGGATCATATGGACAGAAAGAGGAAGGGTGTCATAGACATAGGAAGGGAGTCAATATAAGCAAGTGTGCAGATATGAGACACCATAGGAAAAAACCCAGTAGCTACAGCTCATTGCCTTCAATGAGCAACAAAGTGATTCTATCTATGTCGCTAGAAGCAACACATTCTCATTTTGCAAGTCCTGTAGCTGTGACCTATGAGCATATGGGGGAGGAGCATATGGGAGGAGGAGAAGAGGGTCAATAGGCCCAGCCTTCACTGTCCTCTAGTGGAAGGTCCCATGGACTCACTCCATATTACTCTGTGCTCGTTCTAGGTGCAAAGAATCCCAGGACCTGGAATAAAGCTCAAGAGCAGGCAAAGACAAAAGGACACTGTTTTGCCAGGATATGCTCAGGGTGGAGTAAACTACTCTAACTTCTGTGTGATGGAAATTGTGCTGATATTGGTGATGGAAAATGAACCAAGCAGAGATTGATGCCCTCATAGAACTTGCAATGTAGAGGAGAATGTGGATTATAAATCCAGAAAATTATGATGCAATAAAGTTCTATGCTTTGAAAAAGATGAGTATAGAATTTCTCAAATTATTTGGTCATGGGAAGAAATTTTAAAAAAAATGTATTTGATGAATATTGACCGGAAGTATATAGCCAAAAGTAAACAAAAACAAAAAACTACAAAGGAACTTATGAATATATTCTGTGCTGTGGGAAATTTAGGCACAATAAGAGATTAACAGCAATAACAATAAAAAAGATCAATTGCAGCAATATGCTCTATTAAAAGTTATATAAAACTTACAAATTATCTTTTGGAATTTTCCTTTTAATATTTTTAGACTGAGGTTGATGATGGATAACTGAAAGCAAAACCTCAGATAAGGAAGACTACTGTATATCAACTAATTTCATGCAACTTAAAGAGAATGATTGGTAATTTGAGAGACTAGGAATCACAGGATCTGAAATAAAGCTTATCAACAGGTAAGGACACAATTTTGCCTGGACATGTTTAGGGTTATAGTCAGTCCTCTGCAACCTCCACCTGATGGAAATTGTGCTAGATATTGTTGATGCGTGATTACTTTTGACATTATTTATAAATTTAAAAATATTTTGATTTCCTTCAAAAAATTAAAAAAATAAAAAAATATTTTGAAAGAAAACATACTTTAAAATTAATTTAGTATTTTCGTGGAGACCTATTAGCATCTTATATCATGGAACATTCTGGATCATATGGACAGAAAGAGGAAGGGTGTCATAGACATAGAAAGGGAGTCAATATAAGCAAGTGTGCAGATATGAGACACCATAGGAAAAAACCCAGTAGCTAGAGCCAAGGAAACATGGAGGTGAAGGGTGGGAGTCAACTGTAGGCAGGTTGATAGGGGTCAATATTGAAAGAAATTCAATAACTCTGTCTTCAACTCCCAACATTATCTCTAGTTAAAATTAAATTGATTATATTTTATCTGTTCACATTTTCCTACTTTCTTTAGAAATTGCCACATCTCATTATCAGTGAGCAATCTGTATATATGACAACCATTTCATCTTTAAAAATTACATGTAAATCCTTATTATGTTCTAGACAATATGCTTGACACTTTATATGCAATATTACATTATTTTCATGAACATTTTGCAAAAGCAGTGTTATTAAACTGATTTTAGAGTTGAGAAATTGAGGCTGAATCTACATGTGAGTCTAACACATCTCATAGTTCCTCTTACTGTAACAACTGGGGTTGTAATGGCATTTCTTCAAGTGTTTTTCACAGAGAATAAGGCATGAGAAAAAAATTCTGTGATCACACAAGTATGGGACCACATTACACTACATCTCCCTTTTGTCTGCGTTTTGAAAACTCACAATGCACTTAAAGTCTCTGTGAAGTCTGAAATAAAGAAATCCATTTCTTTCCTTTATATGACCATTTCAAAATTGTGTGGTAATTTTTTTTTCCTCATCAGTAAAACCTTTCACAAACCTGGGAATACTTGGAAACTCAGCCTTAGAATATATTGGGAGGACCTTATTAATCAGAACTTAATTTACTTAGAATCAAAGAAATATAAACCTATTGTATGCTCTTAAATCAATGTTTGTGAGAGTGAGGGTCATGACTCATTGGGTTGGGAAATTAAATAAGTGGGTTCTGAGTAGTATTTGCAGGGAAGAAAAATAGGAGGAAAATATCAGTTGTTAAATGCATTATCAGTAAGCACTGAATCATTAAATTTTTACAGACTCACAATATAAAAGTTGTTTCTCTGTATGGTCACAGTTAAACTGGCTGAAGCCACTGCTTTCCTGAAAGTCACATGAATGGCTTTGTTGTGCCAGGGGTTAGATGATAATAAATGTCTGAATGTTGTAAAACTACCCCTAGAAGATGACTGTAATATCATGACTAAATATATTGTTACTTACAATTGGAGAATTTTAGAGCTGAAATATCTCACAGGGGAGAAACTGAAATAGAGTTTTAGTGATATGTCAAGGACAGAGAGCTGTTTGGGGGCCCAGAACCCAGATCTCCTGGTTTGTACTCTAGTATTCTTGTACTTGTCAGTGTACACTGACAACATTTTCATGTATGGAATGTTTAGGATTACTTTTTCCTAATGAATAGGAAAACAAGGTGCAAAGTTCAGCAGATCATTCATGGATAGCAAGTCAATGACGGTTTCTGCAAAGGCTGCAGGCTTAAATTGAAGGAAAAGAGTAACTTAGATACCTCAGTGCTGGGGTCTAATCCTAATTCCAACTAGTAATTAGCCTAATACATCATGTTACTATGTGGGGCCATTTAGTTATCTGGTTTCTCACTGGCACGTGTAAATGTCTTGGGGATATGATTTTGAGAAGACTTAGCAGATAATACATCAGTGGACACCAAATCTTGTGATGTGTCAGGTAAAGATACAACATTTACCTCCGCTCTCTAGGAATAAATAGGTTATAGGAAACCCTCCAAACGCACACTGTTTTGAAAGAGCAGGAACTGTGACTTATAGAAGCATCTCACAGCAACACAAACATTAGCTTTTGCTTGTTTGATTTTAGGCAGGTCTCCTCAAGACGTTTTCAAGGTAAAACCTTGAAGATTATACCTAACTGTGTGCGAATCAATCACTTCCCTCTCCTGGTCTGATCTGGGGAGGCGGGTGCCAGCCTTGTCACTGGAAGCTGGAGTCAAGGACTGCTTTTTCTTTCAGCTTCCTGTAAAGCGCTGAGGCGCTTCTACCAGATGGGAGGTGGTCCTGGGCTGGGGCTCTTCAAACTCTCAGGTTGTTGCCATCCCCCTCCTAGGAAGTTCCAGGCCACTGTGAGCAGCAATCATTTGATAACTTAATCTTGGTGTGAGCCAGAGACCCTGAGGCCTGTGTACTCTAGTGATAAACGGAAGCATCCGGTTGAGTCAAGAAAGCGGCACGGTATTTTTTGTTTTAAACTAATATAAACGAAAAAAAGCATAAACAAGAGCTTAAAGAAGAGGGCAACCCCGTCCCCCGCCAACCGTGGGAGGCGACTAGTGTCTGGAGGGAAAATCACCGTGTCCTTAAAACTGGAGGTTCCAGGGCTTCTCTCGGGGAGACTTTTCCCTGGCTGCCGGAACAGTGGAGGCTGGAGGAGGTGAATTTCCTACAGCCCCAGACTGGCCCTAGGACCCTCCCCCTTCCTATAATTAACGCGCGTCCCGCCAGTCGGGACCGGTGGCGCCCCTGGACCCTCCCCTCTCCTCGCCCATCTCAGTGAAAGGAGAGGCTCCCGGGATGCGGGGTTGATCCCGGGCTGCAGAAGCCGGGCGCGGTTTGCAGCCCTGACCCTGCACAGGGGGCGAGGGCCTCGAGTGACGTGGGCGCTCCGGCGGGAGGGGCCGCCTGGGGGGGCTGCGGCCGCCTTATTAGCGCCCCGCGGGTCGCCAGCAGCGAGCAGACGGCCGCTCTGCGAGCAACAGGAGCCGGCGAGCGGCCCATTCCTCCCTCCTCCTGCGCCTGCCTCCTCCTCCCTTCGCTCCTCCCGCCCCCACTCTGCGTGTGCGGCGGAGTCGCCCTCTCCCTGCCTCTTTCTCCCGCTCGCGCTCGCTCGTCTCTCTTGCTAACACTTCCCCTTGCTGCTGTGCTCCAGGGGACCCAAGCGTTCTCGGCGGTAACCTTAGGGATCAATGGTGCTCGAAAAGCCTGGAAAAAGCCGCTTTGGGCAGAGATAGTTGGAAGCCCCTCGTCCCTTCCCCCTCTCCTGGGCGCAGCCCGTGCCCGGCTCACAGCACCTTCTCGCTCCTGCACACTCCGTTTGGGAGGACGGGGTGAGAAGGTGAAGTGGAAAGAACTGCAGAGCGGAGGGGGCCAGTATCAGAGCTCAAATTTCATTTTCATTGAAGCAAAGCACAGAAGACCTTTCTTTTTTTTTATTTTGCATTTTTTCTTCTTTCTTTTTCTTTTCCTTCTTTCTTTTTTTTTTTCAAAGAAACTTATTTTGGGGGGGTTTGCTCTGGGCAGTTGCTTTGCCCAGTAGTTGAAAAGTGAACTCGACTCGTGATGGTTCTCCTGTCACTTTGGTTGATAGCAGCCGCTCTGGTAGAGGTTAGGACTTCAGCTGATGGACAAGTAAGTGGAAAATAATAACAATAAAAAACTCAAACCCAACCTTTTCCCGAAAAAGTTCCTCCCCTCTCTCCCCTCCTCTCTTTCCTCCTCCTCCTTCCACCCTTCCCTGTTATCTTTTCCATTCAGGAACGGTGTTTGGAGGGCTGGGCACTGTGTAAGGGGCTATTGGGGTGGGGGGGATGAATTGCATGGGAGGTTGTGCCTCCTACTCCAGGAGACCAGGCTTGTCACACCTAGGGCTTCACTACTCTGCGGCATTCGTAACAATTACTAGCGACAAAATGCAGCCAGTTCGCATCCTTCCCGGGCCATCTGGGTTTCCCCTTTCCGGAGGGCGGTCTGGGCGCTTGAATGAATTTCTGGACGCTGGGTCCAGGATCCCAGTGCCCGGGTTGTTGCTGCTGCCGGAGTCGGGTTCGCGGGGCTTTCTCTCCTGACTCACGGCTTTTTCGGGCAGCCGGAGGCGGGGGTTTCAGGAAGTCCTTGGGCCGGACAGGGAGCGATCCAGTAGACACGTGTCCTGGGAGGACCGCGGCCGGGCTAGAGTTTGACAGTTGGGGAGGGGGGCTGGAGACGTTTCCTGCCCTGCGTTTTCCTGGGCAGAGGCTGCAGGCGCCCGCCGCCTTCTCCCCTCCCCCTCTGCACAACTCCTCCTCTTTTTAAAGCTAAATTGAGTGCAGCTCTGTTTCTCTTCGGCCCTGCCCCCACCCTTTGGAGACTCAAGGTGAAGCCCGATGCTCTTAGAAGAGCCTTTGAGGAGGCTCCGCCTGTGGAGCGGTTTGTAGTAAATCATATCAGCGCAGGGCCGATGGGACTTAAGAGTACAGAATTTCTCCGTCAGTTTTTGTAGCTTCTTTGGTCTGCCTGGTCAGACCATAGGGTAAAAGAAGGGAAATCTCTAGTTGGTTCTGATGAATCAGGCCCCCCTTTTGGCTTCTTTTCGCCTGTTTAAATTCAAACTTTCTTTTCTAATCCCGACCCAGTACAGGAGTTTTCAAGAGACTATTGAGTGTCAGTATTTATTTTTGCTGGCTTCATAATTGTTAAATTAAAATTAAAGCTGGCAAACAACTCCCTTCCCCAAATTGTTATTGAATTGGCTCATGCTCTTGTCACAAGAACCTTCTACGAAAGTAGGTGCAGCCTTTAGGCACAAATCCCAGTCTCTAGGTCTCCTGATTAGCTACCTCCTGAAAAGCAGTAGTGGTAGAAATAAAAAGCAGGAGATGATAAGATGAAACCCAGTAACTGTTTCTTTTTCTTACTTTCCCCCCTCCTTTCCAGGCTGGTAATGAAGAAATGGTGCAAATAGGTAAGCCTCGTTCTCAGATGTCACTCTTATCTTAGTTGAAAGTAGGGAATGAAGTAAGCTGAGCAAAATATTGTTTCTGAAATTTTTCCCATTGGTGGTTAAAAAAACAATTTGTAGTCCAGGAACATTTTTGTTCTCTTCCTCTTCCTGGAGGAAGGTCCCACTTTCTTCAGGCTAAATTATAGTGGTGTCAGAATTCTCCTAGCTGTTGGACTTCCAAGCATCAATTTATTACTGTCTTTGTACAAGCCACTGGTATGTACTTGGAGGGTGATGCAGAGGCTGTACTAAGATATGGAGATGAATGAAGTAAAAAAAAAAAATCAACTTCTGTAGTATTAGGAGGAACACATCTGATTAGAACAGAAGGCAAATTGTAAAGAATGCTACAAAGAAAGGAAAAATGAAGTTCAGAGGATGGAAATTTTTCCTGCTCTGGGTAAACCCTTTGATGACTTATTCCATCTGCTTGAAAAGAATTATCTTTGTTTAAGATACTGATAGGCATTTTACAAACAACATCTAAAACCTCAGTAATACTAGTTGCTGTGGGGATTATTATTCCCATTTAACGGGTGAGGAGACTGAGGTTCAGAGAGTGTAAGTGGTTTGTAACAGGTCATTCCAAAGTCCGTGGTGTTTTTTGAAACTATTTGTAATAATACATTTATTCTGAATGCAGACTGAAAGTCATCTGGCAAGAAGCCAGGCTAGATTCAAGGTCTTTTCATACACATTTTATTTGAATTACTTTAAAAGATAATTTTTCTTTTTTGGCTGAGTATTGGTGTCTATAAGTTCTGTATTTTTCAAATGATATTGTAAAGCCATCTTTTAGGAGAGAAGTTTTTATTTCTGCTGCTGCAGAAACAGTTACAAGTCGTTGACTATACTCAATGCCAGGCATAGCATCAATTGCTTTATGTGTGTTATGACACCTCATAGTCATGATGAGGAAGGGATTCTGGTGCGCCTATTTTAGAGATGAGGAAAATGAAGCTCCAGAGGTTGCACAGCTACCTGCTGCGTAAACACTAGAGGTCTGTGTTTGTTAACTGATGGGGAGAAGCCAAGATCCAGGTCCAGAGATGTGTACTGGTTACATCCTGATAAATCCATTGTAAGTTGAAAATATTGTAAGTCAAAAATGCGTTTGAACACCTAACCTACTTAGGTGTTTAGCTTAGCCATACAGTGCACTGACAAGTGTTGGTTGTTTACCCTTGTGACTGTGTAGATTATCTTCAAAACAGCATTGTGAGAGGGTATCAATCATACCACCTGTCACTAGCTAGGGAACAGATCAACTTCAAATCCAGGTATGGTTTCTACACGATGCATATCACTTTTGTACCATTGTAAATTTTAAAAAAGCATATGTGTAGCATGTTGTAAATCAGCATGTGTCAAAATGCTCCTTCCTACTCAGTGCTTACTTTTGTGAGATCTGTTACCCTCTTAGACTTCAATGGCAAGAGCAGAGCAGAGGAGAGGAGAGTGCCTGGGGATGCACTCAAGTCTATAGTGTCTATGAAGAGACATTTGATAACATTCAGTCATCTATGTATCATTTTAAAACTAATCTCCAAAGAAGTAGAGAAAAAGAAAGCTTATTTTTAATTACTTAAATATTTGATTAAACCTTCTATCTTTGCAATATGTAAATTAAAAAGATGTTTTAAGATTACCCTTTCCACCAAAGGAGTATTCACAAAATAAAATATATTGCTCTGATTAATTTTTTCAGATAGAATTAGGATGCTCTTGTGTAAGAGGCCCTGGATTGGACTTTGGTCCACTCCTTTTGCTATTATAAATTACTTCAGCCCCTTTTTTTGCAGGGACAAAAATAGTACAGGTGTGCCTGATTTCAGCCAGTGGGTGAAAAGTCTGCAGTCTGGAAGGAGTACCAGGTACTCTTAGGTTCTATTGCTGGAGGTTTACCTGTTGCCATATTCCTGTTTGCTAAGGTTCTCTTTTATTAGTGTCATTTTTATTTATCATGCTCAAGTTTAATGAAAATAAAAATTACAGAAAAAAATAGATCTTGAGTCACAGGTCCTGTGATAGCAATAGGGTAGCTAACCATCATTGACTCCAGGTCATAGTCATTTGTGTAACCTTCCAGAAGGTTTTAAAAATATCATATTTAAGAAAATCTTAGGTATAGTAATGAGTGTCCCATCTCCTGTCCACATTTGTAAAGGCACTATTAACCTGGAGGTTTGGTAAACTTCACTACTGACTATACAGTTTTTTCCCCAATAACTGATCTAAAAGGTGGTTTTATAAAACTGCCTGGAGGTGCTATTGAATCAATGATATATTAGGAATGATCAATATGGTTTGGAGATTATATTTGTTAGTATTTATTGCCTTACAAATTGACTAGACAAATTTCATAGCTCTGAATAGTTCCTGAATAACTTAATCTCTCAGGAAGATATAAACATGATTTATCTCTTACAAATTGTTAGGAAGTGAAATTTTTAAAAAATATGCCTATTAAAATTTAACATATATGCAGGAGAGTGCACATACATGCAGAGCTTACTGATTCTTCACAGAGTGACCACTCCCAAGAAATCAGCACTGGATCAATAAGCAGAACATTATAGCACCCTTGTGCAAACTCTCCTGCTGCCTTCCTGGCACTGTCCCCTCCTGAAAGGTAACCATGCTCCTGACTTCTAATAGGGTAGATTAATTGGGCCATTTTGTTTGTTTGTTTTTTATAAATAGGATCACACAGCATGTAGTCTGTGTCTGGCTTAGGAAGCCAGTGTTTTAAAATGTATATGATGTGCTTTATCCCTCTAGACTAGGAAGGTTTCCATTTAGGTTGGAGAAGGTAGTTTGTTCTGGGGCATATATACAGGTAGACCACTTATGTAGTGTCTCAAGGGCATATTGCTTCTTTCCTTCTCTCCTAACCAGTGAAAATACACCCGCCAGCTCTGGTGGGGAAGTATGATTCATCCTAGAGAAAATGGGTAAATAGGTTTTGACCTTAACCTAGTTCTGGGCCTCTTTGTCAACCAGGGAGGAACCATTTACCTACCACCTACCGACTCACACCCTTACATACACCACTATTTGATTATGTTTAAATGCTTTTGTGTATGGATGTGTTTGTGTACATATGTGTAAGTATGTTTCAAGAGATCATTAGCATGTTCTGTGGCATATCCGGGATCTCTTTCATCTCTGACTCAGCATATGGCCTTGGTAGGATGCCAAGGGTAATTGTGGGCAACTGGCTGGTTGGCCTATTTGGGTTAGGAGGCTTGTTTGTGACACATGTGTCTTAGGAAATAATCATAGTTCTGTAGAAGCTGGAAAATCTGAAAAAAGAATTCTTTGAATCCTTTTGTTTCATAAACCATCACTTTGAGATTGCCTGTGTATTATTTGAGGAAAACTCATCCCAAGGCTTTAGTATTAAGCTGTCTTCTTTTCCAAGCCCCTCTTGGAACTGGGTCATGTTTATCTTTGCCCTCTTTCTGTTCCTCAGTTGCAGGCTAGATTACATTTCATTCTTGTACAAAAAAAGTCAAACATTGTTCGATTTTTGTCCTCTCAGATATCTAGTTTACTGACATAATTTTTCGTCATTTTCAGATATTTATCTAGATTTCAAGGTTTAGTGTGAGTCACTAACCTCATTGTTGGTATGAAGCAAGCACTGTTACCAGGATAGACCTGGATGAGAGCAAAGACTGTGGCTTGATAGTTGCTGTACCCCCAGTACATAAAATAGTATTTGTGCCTTCTGGGTCCGCCCTCATATATCTTTTATTCAATGATTAGATGTAGCAAGCAGAGTATTATCATATTGGAATTTACCCATGTTCTGAATTTCCTTAAAAGCTCCTGTTCTGTGCCTTTCTCCAGGTTTAATCAGTCTCCAAGAAAACAAAGATGATGACAATGGCCATAGAACTAATTATTCAGTGTTATCAAGGTCACTTGTGACTCCACTTTTCACCCCACAAAGCACAGGGAACTCAGCCTATGAGTTTTTGTATGGCTTTCTGTTTGATTTAATAAGCACTTGGCAGATTGATTAGGATTCTACCTGTAGTTTTGGGATAGCTGCTCAGTTTTTCCTCTAGTCTACTTGGGATTATGTGCCCTCTTGCTGGCATTAGGGGAAATAAGATAAGCTAAGATTAAAATCTGTCTGTCTGATTTGCCAGCAGCTATATGAAAAAATAAAATAAAAAGTGTGGTAGGAAAGGTTTTCAATGGAATCCTATGGAATCCTTTTGTAAAATTTAGAGTTTTAGCTACTCAAGTCATCCTTCTATGTTCTCCAGGTTTTTGACAATCACTACAAATTGCAAACTGCTATTATAATACAAACTGAATATTCTTATTTGGTCTTCTTTCAATATACAGATTGTTTTTTAGGTACCTGTCTTTGTTTTATACAATATTTTAGAGTCATCTTTCCATATCATTACCACCTCCTTGTGTACATCAGCTTAATCCTATCATGTTAATAAACTGTAATTTATGTAGTCATTTTTCTAATGGTATCAATTTTCCCATGATAGTGAATATTGCCACATAGTGTTGTATGTAGGTCATTGTCTGCATTGCAGATATCTAAAGAGAGAGCCCTTTGGTTGATTACTGAGTAAAAACAAATTAACATATACATTTTGACAAATGGCTTTTGAAAAAGTTGTATGGCCTAAACTCCTTCTAGCAATATAAGAATGTGTTGACTTTTAGAATTGCAGTTTAACTTTGGCTTGGTTCTTCATATTTGAATATAATTTTTTGAATATTTACATTTGTAATCTGAAGAGATGGAATCAGTTCAACAATTTTTCTGTTTTTTAGGTATCTAATAAATGTGAACAATTGTACATACCACTGTTTTTATAATTTTATTAGTATTATGAGAAGCTTTATATCCCTCAGAGAATAGAATTTGAGAGTTATATATTCCTTAAAACAGATAGCAAAGTGTGGGAAGTTTCCTAGTATAAGGAACCTCTGTCCCCACGTCCAATTGATCCATCCTAATTTTCCAAGTCAGTTTGCGTGACTTTGCTGACTGTTAATCCCTAGGAGAGCTTTTGTGGTAAAATGTAAGTTTCTTGTTTATAAAAATGATTCCCACAAATTCAGCATGATGAGTCTTTATGGATTTCAGAATAAATTGTGAGCAGCATGAAATAGTATATCTTGCTCTTGAAATATAATAAGACAAAAATAGTTTTTAGTAATGTGTAGAAGATAAAATAGGATTACATATATGAATCATCAAACACTAGTCATAGGTATTAAATCATATTTCTTACAATTTTTCTTCATATTTAAATATATATGCATAAAAATTAAAAAATGAAATAATTATCCATATGAATCGGGGTTTTCTTTCCTTTTGTTGTTGTGGGGGATTGAACCCAGGGCCTTGTGCTTGCGAGGGAGGCATTCTACCAACTGAGCTATATCCCCAGCCCAAATGGATTTTTCTTTACATGTAAAGTCCATTCCAAAATCTAAATCCTAATCTATAGTCTAAATCCTAATCCGATACTCAGTAGAATGCCTATTAATATTCATCATCTCTACCCAGCGTTCAGAAGAAGGAACTATGGACTGTGTTCTTTAAAATCCTGACTTCTCCATTTTCTGCCTAATGACCTTAAACCTCTATCACTTTCTTACATGTAACAGGCATAATGCTCCTCCTTCATAGAGTTGTGATACTTATGTGAAACTCATAAAATGCTGGCCCATGGCAAGTAAGCTAGAATAAAAGCTATTATTATCAATACATTTTAGACTTGTGTCTCTACTCCTTTTTTTTTTAATGCACTTTTACTTAGAGGCACTTTATTCTAATTCCTATATGTTAGATAGGTCCTATAGCCACCATGAATTGTCAAGAAACTTACTTTTCTATGCCATGCATTTATTTAGCTTGTCATGGGACAGTTCTTTGAGAGTTCTGTTTTTAGTATTATCTTCATGTTGATATCTCCATGTAGTTTTGCTTAATTCAGTGGAATACAGCAGTTAGAGGGAGGGCGTTACTTAGGAATAGTACAAAAATATCCCATACCAACTGTATTTTTCTGTATACAGGTTGAGTATTCCTTATCTGAAATGCTTGGGACTGGAAGTGTTTCCAGTTGTAGAGTGGTTTTGGATTTTGGATTACTTGCATAGGTTTTACCAGATGAGCATCCCTAATCTGAAAATCCAAAATCTGAAAGGCTGGGAAATCTGGAACTTTGAAAATATTTTGGGTTTCAGTATATATCAGATGGTGGGTTTCCAGGTTAGGGACATTCTTAAGTGTACTTGGCACAGTTTTCTACTTCTTTTTGCCTTATTAATTGTAATTCCCTTCTTTCCATTTTATTTAGAGAGAATTCCTTTATTTGTGGAAACTTCTTTTGCTTATAAAGGTGGGGAACTCAGTTGACACAGTTGGGAAAAAACAATAAGATAATCAAAGTCAGGTATAGCTGGATCTAGAATTCAAATTATGAGGTCAGAACTCTTCTCCCCTCCCTGTTCCCCTTTCTTTTTTCCTGTCCTTGTCTTTCTCATTTATTTTCCCTCTAGGTTGGCTTTATTTTTCTATCAGGATTAGATTGGTGTTCCCCCAAGTGTTGGCAAGGACTGTCATCAACATTTCTAGGCTATCTACTTTTCACTTCTCTAGACAAAAACCCTTTTGACAGCTCCAGTAAATTTCCTGGTAGGGTTTTATTGGGTCCTTGACTTGAGCCAAGCATATCCTTGAACTATTCACTGTGGTCAGGGGATGCAGTGCTCTGACAGGCCTGGACAAGCATGGACAGACCTGACTTATAGGACTAAGAGTGGACTGTAGGGTGGCTTTCCTGGAGGAAAATAGGGGCTCAGTTAAAGAAAGATGAGGGATGGATGCCAGGGAGCTACACATGTACAATAAGTATTCCTGCTGTGAGAGCACTCTGGATATAGCTAGGTAGCTATGGTAGGCAGAATAATGCCCTCCAAGCTGCCTGTGTCTGAATCCTTGGAAACTGTGAATATGCTCTGTTACATGGGCAAGTGGGGATTAAGTTTATAGGTGGAATTAAGGTTGCTAATAAAATGACCTTCGCGTAGAGAGATTATTCTAGAGTAGCTGGTTGGTAGTCTTTATAAGTGAAAGATAGAGGCATAAGAGAGCTAGAGAGACTGCAAAATCAGAAGGCTTCGATGTTGCTGAAGATGGAGAAAAGGGATCGTAAGCCAGGCAGTGCCTGAGGCCTGTAGAAACTGAAAAAGGCAAGGAAACAGCCAGAGTCTCTCCTAGAGTTTGCAGAAGCCAAGCACCCTGCTGACACCTTGATTTTAGCCCAGGGTCCCCTACCCCAGACTTTGGACTTACAGTCAGTGTTGAGTTACTGAATTTGTGGTTATTTGTTATAGCAACAGTAGAAAACCAATATACTGTCATAAAAGACTGTCCCCATTTCTCTTTGTCAGACCATGAGCCAGACTATTTTAGATTAAGAACATATAATGATCACAGAGTTTCAGCGAAAATCTTGAAGAATGCTTTCCACATTCTTATTTCCCCTTGCCTTTGCCTCTGGGCACAAATGCTAATTTTCATGGCCTTAAAATCTAGATTAATCTTTAAAAGTATTATCCCTCAAAAAATTGTAAGAGGTATGAGAAATATTAGTCTATAGAATGCCCAGTATAGTCCATGACATCTCTCTCTGATGATGAGAAATATAACCAGTCCAAGTGCTTCTTTTAAAGTAAGATTGAAATATTAAAACTTTGGCATTTGGGCCTCACTTAAAAAAAATAAGTCTTCTCTACTTATTACCCTGTTATTGATCATTTGTTCATTTCAATCTGTAGCAAACAAAATACTCTGATGTTTTTCTTCAAAGCATGCTTTTTCTTTTCTTGAAAGATCTTCTCTTACCTGATTTCATGTTCTGGAACACTGAAGAATGTGCTGTTCTTTCCTAAATGGCTTTTCTAAATGGCTTTCTTAAACATAAACATTGTGCAATTGCGACAAATATTTATTAAGTAGCCAGATTTAAAAAATGAGAAGAATTTTTGAGTTCACAACTCTTTGTTTTTTCTTAATAATGAATAGTAATAAAAGAAAAAAAAAACCTCATTACCTTTCTTTTTTTTTTTTCCTCAAATAGCTTCATGAAAAATCTTGGACTATGAAAATAGATTTGCAACTGAAAGAAAAGACATGCCAAAGAGTGTTTCTGCTTTGTGACGATAAGAGCCTAGGGGGAATGAAGTGAGGAAGAAAGGATTTGGCTGTGTTCAGAATTTCAACATGTGCCACAATTAATTTTTAATTGCTTTTGAGAGAAGATGTGTTCCCTTCCCCATAAGTGTTTACAGCCTTGCTAAGCCCTTCAGCATTTGGTGTCCTCTTTAATGTCCACTCTTCACCCTGCTTGCATCTTTCTTGGAGCAGCTGGCTCTTGTCATTTCTGATGAAAGTCATTCCCTTACCCCTGGCTCAGGATTTGGAAATGTTGTTGTTGGAGCCACTTTAGCTGATCTTGAAAATGCTGATTTGATTTCATTCTTGAGGCCAGATTACTGCATACTAAAGTTTATACCTGATATAGGAAATTGCCTGTGTGAACTGCCTCTCTGTAGTAAAGTGATCAGCCAGTTCTTGGGACACAATCCCAGTTCTCTAGTGGGGTCATGGGGTATATTGCTACAGCCAACTTGACCTGAATAGTAGGCCCCCTGTTCATTTAAGGTCCTTCTAACCACTGCAGAAACACCAGGCTGGGGTGAGAGTACTGGGGAGAGAGTCCTCAGGTTCTGTGAGGTGGAAGGAGTCTGAATCTGACTTCCTTCTTCAATATCCCTAGTTAGAAATGATGATGGTGAAGGTGATGATAATAGCTCCTTTTTCATGTAAATATGATTAGATGGTGCAGATTCTTCTTATATTTCACTTCATTCCATCCCATTGTTTCCCTTATTTTACAGAAGCTTAATTTTCATAATCTGTTTGCAAGAGCTCATTAGATTAGAGCCAGAATTCCAAGTGTTTTCTGACTTCAGACTTTCACTACTCAACCACCAATATTTAGTAGTGAGAAATTCTGTGTGGAGAGTTTATAGCTTTTCCATGGGAGATGGTTAGAACTTAAAAGCAATTGAGGGAACTTTCTAAGGAAAAAAATCAGTGGAGCTGGAGTGATGTCATCAAAGGGAGAAGCTGAGATGAAGAATCTCTCTTGTTTGCTTTGGGGAAATGAGCACATTATGAACAAATAGTGAAGTCAGGAGGGTACCCTGTGTATTCACGAAGATTCAGCATGCTTTAGATTTGTCAGGGATGAAGAGAGAGTGAGGCAGGTTATTTTCAACAGAAAATCACCCTGTTCAGGTTATAGTTTGAAGCAACTTCTTCTTCTTCTTTTTTTTTTTCCTTTTAACTTATTGAGAACTTATCACATGTAGGGTATCATACTAAAACACAGACACATGTAGAGGGATCAGAAACCCTCAGAAACGACTGAAGTTTTTAAACCATTAGAAAAGTGTACCATGGTTGATGTTAGGACAAAAAGGCAAAGGTCTTAAAGTTTAGGTTGATTTTCCCTTGTCTGAAATACTAGGGACCAGAAATGTTCTGGATTTCAGAGTTTTGGGCATTTGGGAGTACTTGCATATAAATAATGAGATATCTTGGGGATGAGACCCAAGAAGAACCATGAACTTCATTTATATGTCATATACATCTCATTCACATAACCTGAAAGTAATTTTATACAGTATTTTTAGTATACCTGCATTTCGACTGTGACTCATCATGTGAGGTCAGGTGTAGCATTTTCCACTTGGTGGTATCATGCTGGTACTTAAAAAGGCCCAAATTTTGGAGTCTTTTGGATCTTAGGTTTTTGGGTTAGGGATGTTCAACCTGTATGTGGAAGCGGAGACATTGGCTCCTTAAATCCTGTGATGTAGTTTATGTGTACAAACTGCATGTGTCTGTACAGATTTATGTACATTTCTATCTTGCATACACATGTGCACATACACAGAAGTATGGTTATTTTACCCAACTCTGGGAGAAAGAAGGCATTAAGTTAAACTCAAGAGTGGGGAATATAGGTGTGAGAGATTTTCTTGTAATTAGACTGCCAGAGGAGAAAAGACAACACTTTCTAAGGGGTAGTTCAAGTTTCTGAGAAAATTCTGAATAAAAACATCTCCCTTTTGCCCGCTTGGGTTCTGAACACATTGAGAAATAGAAAAACTGAAGACGTAGATAAACAAAACATCTTACAAAAGCGCTGGAGTGGAGCCCAGTGAACTCACTTTAATAGGCAAGTGGTACCTTGGTGTGTGGCTGGCCCCAGTAAACCAGACAGGACTGTCCCTGGCAAAGCAGAAGAGAATATGTATTCCTTGTCAGGCTCATGACCAGGAATATGGATGGAGAGGAAGTGCCTGCGCTTTGAAGACCTAGGTTTTACAGACTTTGCAATCATATAAATCACTCTTCTTCATCAGCAAAGGGGGAGGTAAGGGGCAGAGAGGCCTGGAGTCCTCGGAAAAATCCTTTCCTCACAAGGAGCAGGAGCAGGCTAATGGCACTCCACTTCTAACTTAAGATAGAATAATTGTATCTACTCGAGATGCTGAGTTGGAAAAATAGGCAAGTATTAGATGATTTTTCAAGGTCTTTTTAATTTTTCACCTGTCCAGTTCTGATTCTGTGAATATCCAAAGGGGTTGAAGAGTGGGGGCTAATTTCCTGCTGCCTACTCCTAAGAATGAGGGGTTTTTCATTGCCTTCCAGGAGGTCTCTTTGAATGACCATATCCATTTTTGTCATGATAGCTTAAGTTGTAAGACTTCAGTGCTATGAAATGTTTGATTTGTAGTTCAGCAGGAACCGAGGGAAATATACCCAAGTTTTGCAAGTAAAATTCTGGCTTTAGAAGTACATGACAAAAACCTTGTGCAATTTGCTGTCATTGATGACTTGCTGGCAAGATTACTATTTAGGGAAAAGAAGAGAAGTGCTAATTTTAGATACTCCTTCAGGCTTGACTCATTCATTCACTAACTTCTTCATTCACATATTTATTGAGTGACTCTAGGTTTTGTTTTAGGTAATGAGGAACTGTAATGAAGACAACAGATAAATTTCCTGCCTTTTTGAGGCTTCCCTGCTAATTCATATAAAAAAACAGTACACAAACATGAGTAATATTTATTTGATGTCAGATGGTGACAAGATTTGTAGAAAAGGAAAAACATAGGAGGAGGGTAGAGAGTGACAGATGGTTACTGGTGGTTAGGAAACACCTCAATGAGAGGGTCACATTTAAACAAGAACCTGAAAGAACTGAGGGAATGAGCCATGCTGCTGTCTGGGAGTAATGGAGACATTTAGGCAGAGGAAACAACAGGTATAAAACCTTGATAAGTGAGAATTCTCAGCTTCAGGTTGTGGGATCTTGTGAGCCATTGCACTCTAGTGGGATGGGTTTGTGGAGAAGAATGACAATTTCTGATACTCAAATTGTTCTGGGTCTGTTTTGAGGATAACCCACAAAAAGAGAAGAAGCAAGTACATTTAAGACATGCATTCAAAACTGGGATGATGGTGGTTTGGACTAGGTTGGTATCTGGCGAAGTGGTGAGGAGTAGTCAGAGTCCGGATATATTTTGAAGGTAGAAATCAATAGAATTTGATTACCCGCTAGGTTTGTGGTATACAAAGAGCTGAGTATGGTTTGGTCAGGTTTTGGGTTTGATAACTGGAAGCTAGAGTTGCCATTTACTGACATGGGAAAGGAGGAACAGATGTGGATAAGGAACTTGTAGGAAGCATGAGGCCCTGTATCCTCTCGGATGTGGATGAGCCTCCCTGTAGTCTTCCTAAATTTCTCATTCTCTAGTCACTTAATCTAGGCATCAGTATATTGTCTAGACTTTTTTGAGTGAATTCCCTTAATGGAGATGGGAAATTAGCCTTTGAAACAGTGATCTGATGGTTAGAGAAAGGGGAATAACCAATATTATTTGTGTAGTCAGAGGCCATGAGCCTCAGACTTTTGTAAGTCAGTGTGGGTAGTAGCCTAGACAAAGCAATGGTTCTCTGGTTATCTGAAATTCTAACTTAATACACATTAAACAAATCCACCTGGCAAGAAACTCCGACATCTACAAAATCACGCATTAGATGATATTGGGTCTATCAGATTGAATGAAGGTTTCCTTGTCCTCAAGGAAAGTATAGTTAATTTGGGGTAGTTTTTGTCAGTCCATATTCAAGGGCTTAATTCATCCCTGAGTGAGGAAACTTTCCCCTCCATCACACTGCTCTTCTGACAGCTGTGATCATTCCCTGAATTTCCATTCCATTTACAGATGTTTTCACAATGGCTTTGGTGTAAGGGTGTCCTATGCTTACATGAACGCTTATTTGAGTGTAGCAGGGATTGTGTTGCTGCCACTACAAGTGCCGGAGCCAGGCTTCACTTTACTCTGTTATAACATTGTCTTTCTTTCTCTGCCCAGTGAATATTCACGAGTGTTGCTTGTTTTGTGCACTTAACAAAGAATAGTAGTATTTTGTTGAATAGTAGTATTTTGTCATTATAAGTGGCATAATGATAACAAATGTGCACAAAGAATCTCTAAGTTGCACAAAGTCTTCATTTGTCTTCTGATTCTTCACACACATCCATTCATTTATGGATTTCATGCTACAAATGATGTCAAAACATGCAATTTCTATAGAAAAACTCTTTTTGAATCATGTACTTTTTTAAGGGCATTTTATCACACTGCAGGACTAATCTTCTGGTAGAATTATGCAAGTGGAGAACTTTTGATTCATGGTCTCAGATTTTCCTTTCTATGTTTGCTTTTGTATCTTTGTCGCTCTCCTTACTTTCTTTTCCAGTATCCACTGTCCTCTTTACCAAGGGTATTTGCATTCCAGTTGACACAGTACTCCCATTCAGCTAATCTAGGAGAAGTAAGTCAGAATTATGAAGTTCAGTTTACCTGTCAGTGGCCACCCATTTTCAAGTAGGTATCTGTCTCATGAAAGGAATGTGGCACAAAACTTGAATATAGTTCCCTCATGATTAACTACTATCTGCATTGTCAATTCAGAAATTATTATCTTTTCTTTTTTGCCTATTCTCCTAATTTTTTCAAGATGAAGATTTTGGGGCATAGCATAGCAGATCAGAATGAGCGTATAGGCTTTGGAATAAATCTGAACTTGCATTTGACCTTGGACACAGACATTCCCTGGATCTCAGTTTCCTCTCCTGTGAAGTATGGTTGTTAGGGTTGTTATGACTGAAAAAACATGTATAAACTATAGCCCTGTACACTACAGTGTAAAAATTACAGGTTTATGGTAGAAGAAACATAATGTGGTTATTGTAATGAGCATAAATTCTAGGGTTTCTACAGAGAAAAATGAAAATAATCAGAATTTTTTTTCTGCATAATGTCAACTTTGCTAAAAGTTTGTAGCAGATGTCATTTGTGCCAATAATAAGTTATTTGGGGTGTGTATTGATTTAAGGCAATCCAGGTATAGCTTATGGAAACTTGTTATATTCATGTTCTCCAACACATAAATGTGATGTAAATATTCACAATGTAATACATTTTTTCTAAATTAAAAATGATTCATTGAGTTATCTCAGTACATTTGAGAGATGATTTATTTGAGTTCTCAAAATTTAATATTTATGAGATGGTACAGAAATATATTTATCATGCCAATTGTGGCACAGCCATGTGAGGTGGGTACCTTATTCCTTTGTTATGTCCTTCTGTGTTCTCTTGTTGCACAGGGTTCTACAATTCTGTTTTTTACCCTACAGATTTACCAATAAAGAGACATAGAGAGTATGAGCTGGTGACTCCAGTCAGCACAAATCTAGAAGGACATTATCTCTCCCATATTCTTTCTGCAAATCACAAAAAGAGGTCAACAAGGGACGTGTCTTCCAACCCTGAGCAACTGTTCTTTAACATCACGGCATTTGGAAGAGATTTTCATCTGCGACTAAAGCCCAACACTCAACTAGTAGCTCCTGGGGCTGTTGTGGAATGGCATGAGACATCTCTGGTGCCTGGGAATATAACCAACCCCATAAATAAGCATCAACCCGGAAGTGCTTCAGAAAGAATCTGGAGAAAAGAGCCTTTGCAGACTAACTGTGCTTATGTTGGTGACATCATGGACATTCCAGGAACCTCTGTTGCCATTAGCAACTGTGATGGTCTGGTAAGACTCATGCCATCCTGTGTGTGTGTGTGTGTGTGTGTGTGTGTGTGTGTGTGTGTCCCTGCTTATGTGTGACTGTGTGCAGGTGTTAGGAATTCAGCATGCCTTCAGCATGGTTTGGAAGGTGGAGATAGAAAGGAAACCTCATTGTTATATTTTCAGTGCAGGAAAAAGCATTAGAAAGCATTTTACTGTCAAAGATGTGTGCTTTGGCTTGATTTGAGACGTGAAGACAACATTATTCCAAGAGACAAAAAAGAACTATTTTAGCATTTTTTATGTTTTCCCTTATGCTATGTTGGTGGATTTTATTTCCTTATTTCTTTTAAAACTTTCTGAAAGCTTCCTAAACAAACATAGATTCTTCCAAAGGGATGGTATTTCACTTCTTATGTGGAAACTTTGGGTATCTTCTTAAGAAGTATTTGGAAAGCATTCTTTAGCTTTCTCACAGAATGGTGAAGTGGGAAATGTAGCAGATCCTTTGTCAGAATTGGCCCAACTAGCATTACTTTCTGAACATGAAATGTACTTTTGTGAGGTGTTTTTGATTGATTTTTGAAAAAATGTTCAAATAAATATTCTTTTAAAAATATTCAAATAAAATATCCACATATTGATTTTCAGTTTTGCAAGTAGAGGCCAATAGTAACCAGCCCTTCTTTACATGCTCCACAGATGTGAAATATTTTGATATTGTGTCTCTAGGTATGACTTGAAAATTATGTCAGAGTTTATGTTTCTTCCATTCACAATTGTCTCCACATCTTTGTTCAAAAGGAACATCCATTTATTGTAGTGTGGTTGTCCAATTGCTGTTTCTGGGAGTTCAAGACTCTTGCTTTTGTTCTGTCACTGCTTCTGGGAGTTCTCAAAATATCACCTACATTCCTTATTATAACTTCTGTATTTTGGTTGGTCCTTTGACCATACCTTGAGTATTCTGTCCTCTAGACACACCATTAGAAATATAGGCCTAACCCAGTAGAGTTATGATACTGTATGTTTTACCAAATGCTGGTGAGTTCATTCTGTTTTTGCAGGCTTATCCTGACTGGCAATGCTCTGCAGGAAACTATCACATATGTGTAGCAGGTCCCAGTCTCCAACTTGAATTCCATTAGTTTAGTATCTGTACTCTTATACTTGATGGTGGACTATCTTCTGGGGTTTGAAGATATAAGGAAGTGCTCAAATTCTTCTCATTCTACATCAAAGGTTGAATAAACATAAATTAAGTCATTGAATTAAAAAAAGAACTTCCTAGAAAAGATGACTGAGGTAGTTTAGATTCAAGTGTTGACACAGATTTGATTTAATTCTGAGATGCAAAAGGAAATAAGTTATATAAAATGGTAGTGCTTTATAATACTTTTGAGTAAAATATTTTGAGTATCTTTTTTTCTTTTGGTAGCAGGGATTGAACCCAGGGATGCTTAACCACTGAACAACATCCCCAACCATTTATAAAAATTTTTTTTTTTATTCAGAGACAGGGTTTTGCTAAGTTGCTTAGGGCCTTGCTAAATTGCTCAGACTGGCTTTGAACTTGCAATCCTCTGGTCTTAGACTCCCAACCTGCTGGAATTACAGGTGTGTGCCACCACACCCAGCTTGAGTATCAGTCTTAATTTGGTGTCAGTATATTATTTTATGCTATAAAATTTAAAAACATCTCAGTTAAGATCTGAAACTTGGGATATTCACTTGAAAAGCAGGTTAGGGAAGGAAAAATGCAAATAAATCATTTTAATGGATGTTCACAGTGACTTTTAAATCTTAGTAATCAGTGTTTTTCTTATTATACGTGTCATTATTTAATCACAGATAAAAAGGAAAAGGAAAATAAAGTGTATATGAGCATTATTAATTAGGATTATTGATTATTTAATTTCTCATTTTTCCTTTTATAGTGGTGGTGGGGATTAAACCCAGGACCTCGTGTGGACTAGGCAAGCACTCTACACTGAACTATGTCCTCAGGCCTTAATTTCTCATTATCAAGATATGTTATCTTTTGATATCATATATACATCAGAAAAATATAAGTGTATATAATACTTGTAGACAGCAAATATTCATTATTCCATTTTTGGTCCATTAATTAAATAAAAAGTTTTTGTTGGAAGCCAGTTAGGGGCCTAGGTCTGTTTTAGGCACTGAGAAGTGATAAAGGAAATAATTATCTTTACATCCTTATGGAACTCAAAGATGGTAAGTTTACTTTGGAATTTCAGTGTCCAAAATTTCTCGTGCTACTTATATATACATAATAGTTGAAGAAATGTATGTAATTAAATATCTGTGTACTTCATGTATGTATATGAATCATGTTTACCCCAAATTGTGACTAAGGAAATACCTTTTGGAGAGATTTTATGAATGAGATGGTTTCTAAGCGGAGGGAAGTGGTCCAGATCTTGAGCAGGTCCAGGAAATGGGTAGGTCTCGCCTCAACAGGCAGCACTCATTATGTGAACATGCTCAGATGGAAGCTTCCTTTAGTTTTCAGCTCACAGCAGCCCTGTGCCAGGAGGAAGAAAGCAGATGGTGGGAGAAAAAGAAGCAGAGTTGTGGAGAGCAGATTAACAGACTGGAGGGATAATACAGTGGCTGTTTCCTTGAGTTGGGGATGGATTCTTAAAATCGTAGAATTGTGTTGGTCAGGATAAACCTTTTGCAGAGAAAATATGGGAAGTTTAATTGGTGAGAATATGAATAAATTTGATTGATCAGTGGCTGCTTCAGTTCCTTTTGTTTCTCTGACTTGCTACATATGGCCTTAAAGTTCAGCTTTTTGACCTTTGGAGGGAAGCAGGGCTCATGAGATAAAGCAAATGCTGGAGGAATGACATGGTGGGATATAAAGCCACTACCCTGGGAGGCTCTGGGATTATAATCAAATCCAAGTTGTGCTAGTAGAAAGTATGGCCACTTCTGTCCAAAAAATATGGATGGGAAAATCTGTGTCCAGCAAGTGTGTAGTGAAATCTCTGATATGGAAGAGAATACCATTAAAGCTCTATCTGGAGGGGAGATTTAATCCTTTTGACTAGGTTAATTTTAGAATGGTGCAGCAGGGATTTTAGTGATCTGATTTTCTGCATGTGTCCTGTGAAGCTGCTGTACATGGGAGTAGCCACAGGTATTTACTCTTAAGATTGGTGGTAGAGATGGAATATTACTCAGCTTTAAAGAAGAACAAAATTATGTCATTTGCTGGTAAATGGAAGGAGTTAGAGAATATCATGCTAAGTGAAATAAGCCAAACCAAAAAACCAAGGACTGAATATTTTCTCTGATATGCAGATGCTTATTCATAATAACAGGGGTTGAGGGGATAGGGAAGAATAGAGTTACTTTATATTAGGTGGAGGGAGAGGAAAGGGAGGGGAAGGGGTATGGGGGTAGAAATGATAGTAGAGTGAAACAGACGTTGTTACCTCATGTACATGTATGACTGCATGACTGATGTGATCCTACAATATGTATAAACAGAAAAATGAGAGATTACACTCCATTTATGTGTGATCTATTAAAATGTATACATGCTTTCTACTGTCATGTACAACAAATTAGAATAAAAAAATTAATTAAAAATTAAAAAAAAAAGATTGGTGGTAAAGCAAGGACTCTCCATGAGTGAGATTCCTCACCTATTTCTCTCTTAGGCTGCCTTATCGGGTGCTATGTGAGTTTGAAATGGGGAGTGCATGAGATTGAATTAGCTTGTATTAAACAATACTTTGGATTTAATAATAATAATACTAAACCCAGTGCTGCTCAAAGTGTGCTTTATAGACTCAGGTTGTCTAGGTATAGACAAAAAGCAATTTATAGCAATTTGACAATTATTGTATATGTGAGGGGTCTAATAATGACTTTGAAAATAGGGCTGGTATTTTGTATGTTTCATTTTGTTTTTCTCAGAATGTTTTAACTGCATTTTATGAAAAGATTGATCTGAACCTGGGGAGTAAAGAAATGCTTCTTTACTGCAGATAGTTTGAGAAGCAAGCAGCATTACTTGGCTGATTTTACTCACTTTGGACATTGATAAGTGACTGGAATATTCAGATGGAGCTGGTATTCCTGGTAACTATATGGAGTGAGCACAGAAAAGGTACTTTAACACGGGCTTCATTGAAGAGGACAGAAAAATACCTCTAGTCACATATTCAGAGCCAAGTCCTAGAATGTGATCTTGACAAAGATGTGCATAAAAACTAGACTATTGTTCAGTGAGATTCTGAAATCAACATGGTCTTCTGCACAAAGGGGTTGATAAAGATTCTTTCCCAATATGACCAAGAACAATATCTGTTCCTGGCTAGCACTGGCCCTTTCCTGTTCTTTTCCACAATTATAATTTATGAGTGACTTATCATTCTTAACAGCTTTATTCTGTTCTAGACTACTGTGCTTACAGGTAAGGATTATTGAGCTATTCAGTCATAGAAAACTGTCCCCACTTTCTGACAGCATCCAATCTAGAACCAAGTCCTGCTTCTCTAGACCACTCTTCTCCCCAAATCACCTAACCCACTAAAACCCAAATCCTAACTAACATAGGTTCTTTGTAATAGTCTCTTACTAAGATGCTTATGGTTCCCTCTGAGGTACCTGTAATAAACTCAGCTTATCAACTCCAGGTGTGGTCCTGTTGGATGTTGGTTAGAGAGCATTGACATGCTTCACCTCTCTGCCTATCTGCAGTGAGAGTCCAGTGGTGAGGAGTCATGGCAGCAGGTGTTCCCTACACTTCTTGGTGGGAACACACTGATGGATGAACATCCCAGATGAAAATGCATTTCTTCCACAGGGCCCTGCCATTTGCTTTGTTACACCAATAAATCTCTCCTCTGAGTAATGACAGCTCACAATCCTATTTTGTGGTCTCTAAATTTGCCAAAATAAAGGGTTGCTTGGTTAGTAGGATTTATGTCATGAGTTTTATAATATAAAGAAATGGAATTTTTCTAACTTGCTAAAAAAATATTGCCTTGTTAATCCCCCTGGATTGGCATCTGAGGGAACTGGTTGAGAGTTGAAGGACTGATGAGTTAATTGCTCTTCTCAGTTACCCAATTTCAATGATTTCCTTGTAGGCTGATTTTCTAGGACAGAGTTTTCCAACATTTTTACACATTTTGCTTCAAATGAAATTACTAGGCGTTATCTAATAAAATAACATGTAAAATTGATAAACTCAGGGAAGGTCTGATTAAAACGCAGGTAGGAGATGCTTTTCGTCCTACTTTTCTTCTTCTTTCCTTGTCCTTGCTCTGATCCTTGTTGAACTCCCTAAGGCATCTGGTGACAGGTCTTTACTAGTAGGGAAGGGCTTTTGGAAGTTAAGGTTAGCAACTGAGGGATCATAAGTGACTCTTTTCTAAAATATCTGACAGTCACATCTGGCTAATATCAGAGACATTGTTAGATTTGGGGCAGGACCAGATGAAATCTTTATAGGTAATTATAAACTTTTGCCAAAATCAGCCCTTGTTCCCTGACTTAAGATTTGTGCTTTGGGATTTGGTCCCTTCAAAATATGTTTTTGCTATGCCTCTTTCAGTAAGTCTAGCTACAGAGGTACTTTTTTTTATTTAATTTTTTAAAAATTTTTTCAGACTGCATTGATGCATTGTACACAAATGGGGTACACCTTTTCAAAATAATGTGTATGTGATTGAGAAAATTTGACTGATGATGGTAGATTCAGCACAGCCTAGCTGGTTAATGAAATGTTGGGCACTAAAAATAGGTACAAGTTTGTAACCATTTATAGTGTATTTAGAAAAGAGGGTTTTTGAGGGCTGATCATTAGATGTTGACATTTGAACATCTGCTTTTAGAAGAAGAGCCTATCTCTAAAGGCTTATGGCCTCCCACCTTTTCTTTCCATGGAAGATAACCAGTGTTTGTGTGTTTATTAATGGGACAGAGGGGTAATCTGTATCTTTCTGGTTTTCATGTCATGCTGATTTAGAAGACCTTAGAAAGTCTGAGGAAGAGAGGATTGAAACCATGTTACCTCCAGGAGTCTACATCAGGCTATTTTAGCAATGCAGGATTAGAAGAGGCTCAAAGCTTCTACACCTTTCAATTTCCAGAGGTAGAAGGACAAAAAGCCCCTTCAGAAATGAAGAATGGTTTTTATTTCTTGCACTTTGGGAGTCATGTTAAGGAAATCTGGTCCTAGGCCAACATGATGAAGATTTGGACCTATTTTCTCTTCTATTAGGTGCAGAGTCTCTGGTCTAATTTCTAGGTCCTTGATCCACTTTGAGTTGAGTTTTGTACAGGGTGAGAGATATGGGTTTAGTTTCATTTTGCTGCATATGGATTTCCAGTTTTCCCAGCACCATTTGTTGAAGAGGCTGTCTTTTCTCCATTGCATGTTTTTGGCCCCTTTGTCAAGTATGAGATACCTGTATTTCTGTGGGTTTGTCTCTGTGTCCTCTATTCTGTACCATTGATCTACCTGTCTATTTTGGTACCAATACCATGCTGTTTTTGTTACTATTGCCGGAATCAATGATTGGGATAGAGTCAAACTAAAAAGCTTTTTCTCAGCAAAGGAAACAATCAGCTATGTGAAGAGAGAGCCTTCAGAGTGGGAGAAAATCTTTGCCACACACACTTCAGATAGAGCACTAATTTCCAGAATCTACCATGTACTCAAAAATCTTTACACCAAGAACACTAATAACCCAATCAACAAATGGGCCAAGGAAATGAACAGACACTTTACAGAGGAAGATCTACAAGCAATCAACAGATTTATGAAAAATGTTCAACATCCCTCGTTATAAGAGAAATGCAAATCAAAACCACCTTAAGATTTCATCTTACCCCAATTAGAATGTCTTTTATTAAGAACACAGGCAACAACAGGTGTTGGCGAGGATATGGGGAAAAGGGTACACTCATTCATTGCTGGTGGGAGTGCAAGTTGGTGCAGCCACTCTGGAAAGCAGTGTGGAGATTCCTTAGAAAGCTTGGAATGGATCCACCATTTGACCCTGCTATCCCACTCCTTGGCCTATACCCAAAAGACTTAAAATCAGGTTGCTACAGTGATGCAGCCACATCAATGTTCATAGCTGCTCAATTCTCAATAGCTAGATTATGGAATCAACCTAGATGCCCTTCAGTAGATGAATGGATAAAGAAACTGTGGTATATATACACAATGGAATATTACTCAGCCATAAAGAAGAATAAAATTATGGCATTTGTAGGTAAATGGATGATGTTGGAGACTGTTATGCTAAGTGAGATCAGCCAATCCCAAAAATCCAAAGGCCAAATGGTCTCACTGATAAATGAATGATGATGCATAATGTGGGGGGGAAGGGAGGCAAGAAGGGAGGAAGGATAGATAGCATGGAGGGAAGGGAGGGGTGGGGTCGGGGTGGGGGGGTATAAATAATAACAGAAATTGTGACAGATACCATTGCCCTATGTACATGCATGAACGCACAGATGGTGTGACTCTACTTTTTGTACAACCAGTGAAACAATAGCTGTACTCCATTTGTGTTCAATGAATTAATAAGTAAATAAAATTAAAAAAAAAAAAAGAAATGAAGAATGGTGAGTGTTCTCCAGTTTAACTAGTCTGGGAAAACCAGTATATGACTTCATTGCTCCTTACCCAAGGTTTGGTCAAGCAGAGGCCCTAGGGAAGATGACGATATTCACCTAGTTTTGCTTGCCTGCCTATGACAGGTCTGAGCTGTTGCACGCATCTTCCACCCGGTCTCCTTTTTCATATAGTGAGGCAGCTAGTCTGTGTTTACTCAGAATGGAGAGGGATGGTTTGGCATAGTCCTTGCTCATTTTCACATCATATAATAATTTGCATATACCTAGAATCATACATGTGTCAACCCTTTTCCAACTTTACTTTTTTGGTCTGTGTTTCTCTGTGTGACTTACTTCATGCAAAGAATATCAAGTATATGACTTGGAGTAAAGTAGGAAATGAAAAAATGAAAGGACAAAAGGTTTTTCAAATTTAAAGAATATTTTTATAATAGTTATTTTGTAGTTACTCTAAATTATTCATATTAATTTATGGGTACTATAAAGTTTCACCATTCATTATTTTATTACATAAATTTGATTATGATTTATTTCCCATTATCTGCTCTAATTTTGGCATAGTACATCTTTAAATTAAATTTAAAGATGGTTAAAAATTAGGGAAAACAATACACATGTGTGGTAAATTTCTGTTGGACAGACTTGGAGAAACAGAAAATAAAAAAGGACCTGGGAAGTGCTTTGTCTACTTATTTTTAGCCTGAAAAGTAGTCTCCTAGGCGTCTCAATGTCATAAAATCTATGACGGGTTTTTCAAGATAAGAAATGCTTTAAAAACTATGAAAATAGTGCTAATCACACTTAAATTTTTTCTTCTGGGTAAATTATAATTGAAATAGCAGCACAGCACAGAACTAATATAAGCCCTTATACATAATCATGCTTTGAGGCCACAGAGAGCTTATAAACTGAACACAAGACTCAAGATTCCCGACTGCAAGCTCAGTGTTATTTGTTTAACTTAATACTCTTTGATTCTAGTAGTATTCATCCAAGTTAATAAGCATTTTGAAGAACCGGTGTATGTAAGACACTATACTGACTGCTGTGATGAAGACTGAGGCTAGGAAAAACTTTTGCCTTCAAAGAGTACTGGAAATCCTGTGCGCAAAAAATATAACCAAAGTATCACGCTAAATGTTTTAAATAGCTAGAATAGGTGAAAGAAGAGTTTAGGTAATGGAAAGATTATCTCTGCCTAGAAGGATGGAAAAAGCAATATCTGTGCTACCAGGTGTCTAAGAAGGTAAACATGTATCTTAAAGTAATCAAGAATGGTGGCAGGGATGGCATGCGTAGGGGAATGCGGACCTCTGAGAGAATGGGAAAAAGTTGAGTGGCCATGAGACTGGGAAAGTCCGAGAAAGTTGATTTCATGAATTTTGTTATAGATCTAACAAATACACAGGAGACCCAAAGTAGTCTTGGTCCCTCTTTACCTGAATATAGGACTAAGGAAGATATAATATGAAAGGAAGAAAGAGTAAGGAGAGTATATGAGGGATGTCATTGGAAGTTGAATTTGTGAATGTGTAGTTGATACTGTCAGGGTCACATGGACATTCAGGATGAGAAAAAGGCAAAGGATCCCTGTTTCTTAATTTTGTTGATTTTCTTCAGAGGAAGTTTTCTCTGAAGTCATAAGGCCCCTTTTTCTGGAGTTTAGGGAGGTATTGACAAGAAATGCTTTTCTAGAACTTGTTCCTAAAATGTCAGAGAGTTATGAAGTTTTGTTTTTTAAAAATCTGAATTTGTTTCCCATCATCTAGGTTCCTCAACCCTCAGGTTTGATGAGGTAAGTGCCCCCGTTTAGTAAATCTTCTATGACTATAATTTCTTCTGTCTGGCACATTTTTTTATACTTTTGCACTATATTCACTTTATTATCATATTCTTTACAGTCTCCAAGGAGCATTTCTGATATCTGTTAGTGATTTTTTTTTTTTTTGGTTATAGCGTACTTTTATATAGAAAGTAAAAAAAGTAGAGTGTAAAGGATAGTATAATTTGATCAAGATTCCTTAATTTTCAAGGGCAAAAGTAGCTCTACTAATAAATGAGTTGATTTGATATTAAATCATACTTAATGTCATTTATAGTATTTATTCTGTATATCTGTATATGTGGAAATACATTTGCATACATCTGTATTTATGCACAAAGGTGCACACATGTAGCACAGTGAAAAACAACCTACCTACGTAAACAACAGCATTCTCAGTCAAGAGAAATGTAAACAAATGTAAAGATTCACTATGAAATCATAGCTGCATGAATTTAGCTATGGTATATACTATACTACTGGAATAATTTTGTAGCCAACTTCTGTAGCTATTGTGGTGAGCTCAAGGGTTGCCATTATCTTTTAAAATACCCCGAGGTACTGATTGTCTTCCCATAAGCAGTTTGACTCTGTAAGAAATTGCAAATCACAGTTAAAAGTGATTTCCCTACGTTCTTTGTATTTTTTACCATATATAATGCATGTAACTCACAAAATGCATAATTATTTATGTTATTGGTAAGGTTTCTAGTCAACAGAAGTCTTAGTTGTTAAGTTTTTCAGGAGTTAAATGTTATATGAGGGTTTGTAACTGCATGGGGTCAGGACCCTTAGTCCCCATGTTGTTCAGGGGTTAATTGTAGTTGATTTTTTTATGTTATTCAGGTTTTTTATTTCTTCACTTATGTACTGGCTTTACTATCCATTATTTAGTCTGAGGTATTGATATATACAACTTTTTGTTGAAGTGTCTTTTCTTCCTCCAAGTTCTATCAGTTGTACTTCATATGTCTTGGTTATTGGTTATTAGAGGTGTAAATAACCATAATTGTTATATATGTTTAATTAATATATAATGGCCTTCATCATTGGTAACTTTTTTGATTTGAAGTCTATTCTGTCTATTCTGTCTGATATTAATATGTGATTTCCTCTTCTTCACTTTACCCTGCTTGTGTCTTTGGATCTAAGGTGAGTCTCCTATTAACAGTATGTAGTTCAATCACGTTTTTCTTTTGCAATCCTTCTGCCAATCTCTCTTTTGATTGGGAAGTTTAATCCATTTAATTTTAATTACTGGCAAGGACGGGTCTTATCCTTGTTATTTTGTTATTTATCTCAATATACTTCATAGTTTTTTTGTTGTGTGCTGCAACAATGGCTTCCTTTGTATTTAGTTGACTTTTTTGGAGGGCAGGTACTGAAATGCTTCAAATTGTTTTCTCATTTCCTTTTATATATGTTCTTTAGCAACATTCTTTGTGGATACTAGAGAATTACATTTAACATCCTGAAGTTACAATACTATAATTTGATTTTATACCATTTTTTTAAAAAATATTTTTTAGTTGTCAATGGATATTTATTTATTTATTTATTTTTATGTGGTGCTGAGAATTGAACCCAGTGCCTCACACAAGCTAGGCAGGTACTCTACTCCTGAGCCACTACTGCAGTCCTGATTTTATACCATTTTAACTTCAATAACATAAAAACTTTGCTCCTTTTAAGAGTGTTCTCCCTTCCCCTTTCAGTTGTAGATGTTTCCAAATTCCACCTTTATAATGTGGTATATATAGAAACCTAAACTAGTAATTTTTAAATTCATTAGTCTCTTAATAATCTAGTAAACAAAAGTGATGTTACACACCATTTTACAATCATAACTTTTGTAATTACTTTTACTGAAATCTTTGTTTCTTAAAGTTTCAAGTTACTATTTGCTGTTCTTTCATTTCAACTTTTATGGCTCTCTTTAGCATTTCTTATAGGGAAACTTTAGTGATAACAGATTCCCTTGACTTTGTTTATGTGGAAATATCTTTTTTAAAGAGGTTTATCAGTTTTTTTAAAAAAATATTTGTTTATATTTTTTTATGTGGTGTTGAGGATTGAACCCAGTGCCTCACACAAGTGAGGCAAGTGTTCTTCCACTGAGCCACAACCCCAGTCCCTGCATGGGAATATCTTGATGTTTCTCTCCATTTTGCAGGACATTTTTCTGGATATAGGATTCTTGGTTGATATTTTCTTTTCTGCGAACACTTTTAATGTATCAGTCCACTGTGTTCTGACTTCCAAAATTTCTTATGAGAAATCTGTTCATAATCTATTTAGGATCTCTTGTATGTAAAGTTATTTTCCTCTTGCTGCTTTCAAAATTCTGCCTTCATTTTTTAACAGTTTCATTATAATCTGTCTTGATGTGAGTCTCCTTGAGCTCATCCTACTTGGAATTTTTTGAGCTTCTTGGATGTGTATATTCATGTCTTTCATGAACTTTGAGAAGCTTTTGATCAACTGTTTCTTTGATCATCATGCTCTCTACCCTGTTTTTTCTCTCCTTTTGGGATTCTGGCAGTGTATCTGTTAGTTTTCTTCATGGTGTCCTAAAGGCCCTGCAGGCACTATTCACTATTTTCACTATTCACTATTTTTTTCTATTTTTTCCCCCTGTTTCTTAGACTCAATAATTTCCTGTTTCTGTCTTCAAGTTCAGTAACTTTTCTCTTTGCTCAAAGTGGTCTTTGAATATCTTCAGTGAATTTTCATTTCTGTTATTGTCTCTGTTAGCTCCAGAATTGTTTTTGGTTTGTAGGTGTGTCTTCTTTTCCTTCTCTGAGCATCTTTAAGACAATTGTTTTAAAGTTCTTGCCATCAGGTTTTTAGTTGTAGCATCTTTTATTCCCCCACCCCCCAAATGACCATGCTTTCTGTTTTTTTGGTATGGATTATGTTTTTTTTTTTGTTGTTGTTGTTGTTGAATAAGAAATTCTGAAATTCATATTTTTTACTTTATGAAAGTTGTATTGTTTTTAATTGTTATAGGCTGTTTCAGTTCTGAGGATTAGCACAAGATGTAAACTTAAGGTCTTCTCAGGTCTTTTTTGAGCCTGACCCTGGGCATGCATAACAACATTTTAATTTCTTTCCTTTATGTAGTTGGTTTTGAATGTCTTTGTGTTCTATGTCTGGATCTCCATAAAAGTAAAAGCAAAGTGGAAAGAAAGTGTGCCAGTTATTTATGTCCCCTGGATGTCACTTCGACCAGATGGGAAGGGCATTGGAGGAATCACAAGAGGCCCTACAGAGGCTGCCACTCTCAGTCTGCAGCTTTGTGATCATAAGCAGCAATCTTTGATCAGGGAACAGATCCCCAGTATTTGGAAAACATGGTCACTTTTGCTCACTCTGCCTCATGCAAGTTGTGTGCTAGCTGCACAGATGCCAGCCTCAGGGCTGAAGAGTTGGGGATTGGTAGTTGCTACTGTGCTATGAGGTAAAAGTGACTGAAGTTAACCACAGTTTTCATTCAGGCTTTCCCTGGGATGTTACAAGTCTTCAACAGACTCCAGAGTTTCACACTCTTGCCATCAAATTTTGCCAGTGTGCTTACTGTCTAGGTGGAAAAAGAATTCTGGTGGACCTTACTTCCTCATCTTCCCAGAGTCCTTCCTGATGCATCCTACTTTTTAGAGATCCTTGGAATGTATTAAATGTGGATTATTGTAGTAAGAATAATCAGTAAACACCAATGAAGAGAAAAAGTGGCCAAACTATTGTGAGGTATGGTACTTTACAAGAGTTCTGGAAGAATTTAAGTGCCATTGATAAGTCAAATCTTTAGTAGAATGATTGAGGGAAATGACCCATGTTGAGAGTGCCCACAGTGTTGTTTCAGAATCAGACACACCTGAACTCCAGTTCCACCACTTACTAGCCTTGAGACCTTCAACAATTTATTTAACCTTTCAGAGGTCTCTTTCCTCCAGTGCAATGGGGAAAACAATGTTTGTCAGCTCACAGCCTTTCCCAGAACATTGGTGCATCTTTCACACTGTGGTCCCTGGGAAATCATTGATGGCTACTAAGGTCGCTATCCTCCTCCCACACTTATAATTGTTTGTTTTAATAATTTATGATTAATAATACCAGTGACTCAGGCTACAAAATAAAACATACTACAATTACCCAACTTAGCCTGCAAACTAATTTGTAGAAAATACAATGGTCTCTCTGATAAGTGATTGATGATGCACAATGTGGGGAGGAAGGGTGGCAAGAATGGAGGAAGGATAGATAGCATAGAGGGAAGGGAGGGGAGGTGTCAGGGTGGGGGGGTAATAACAACAGAATGTGTAACAGACATCATTGCCCTGTGTTCATGTATGAATTCACAGATGGTGTGACTCTACTTTGTGTACAACCAGAGAAACAATAGCTGTACTCCATTTGTGTTCAATGAATCAAAATTAAATAAATAAACAAAACAAAACAGAAAAACAAAGAAAATACAATCTTTAATGAAGTAAAAACCTTAGGACAAAACCTTGTCATTTTAAGATCATCTTACCTATCTCACTACCTCATTCAGGGCTCCTTTGACGTCATCTTCTCTGAGTGACACTGTAGCCTCTGCCCTCCTGAAGACTTCTAAAGATGGAAACTCACTACTTTCCTTCATATGTATATATCACTATGATATAAAAGTGTTTTCTTTAGTTTCTACTTGGAAATGTGAAGTAAAACTATCTTGTTCCATTTACTAGATTCTTCATGGTTACAGAGCAATAGTAACCATGACTGACTTTTTGTTGTTCTAACAATACCTAGGTTTTGTGCAATTGACCATCCCATCATTCAGTACATCTCATAACAAATGACTTTTGACGTAGGAAACGTTTCCCTTTAGTGGGATGATATAGTCCACACCATGATTGGAGTGGAATTTGCTAAGCATAAGTCACAATATGATCATTCCTATCAGGTTTTTCATTTTGGTAAAATATTTTAAATTATGAATCAGCATGAGACATTTTATGGGATAGAGAGTTCAATAGCATTAGATGGTATGTACTATTATTGAGAATCTTCACAATCTTATTCATTTTATACCTCTTTTCTTAGGTGATAATGTTTTCTGTATTACCTCATGTCTTTTTTTTTTTTTTTTACACCTGTTCTAGAGTCCACCATGAAAACAATCATCCCACCAGGAGGGTGCATTGGATATAGAGGTGGTATACCAATGTCTCGCTCCAGCTACCAAAAATACCTTTTTTTTTTTTTTTGGTGCTGGGACTCGAACCCAGGGGCGCTTAACCACTGAGCCACATCCCCAGTCCTGTTTTGTATTTTATTTAGAGACAAGGTCTCACGAAGTTGCTTAGGGCCTTGCCTTTGCTGAGGCTGGCTTTGAACTCACAATCCTCCTGCCTCAGCCTGCCGAGCTGCTGGGATTACAGGCGTGTGCCACCATGCCCAGCCAAAAATACATTTTTAAATTTAATTGGCATTATCAAAGTTGATTTGGGGGCTTTGGTAGGTTTATGATTAACAGATAGTATGTTCCAACCACAGTGAAATATGTAGGAGTTTCTGAAAAGCCTACTTCTGTTGGGTGAGGTCCTTAAAGGTAGAAGATAGTTATGGGTTGAGAGGACTGTGCTGTTTCTTGCCGAGGTGTCATAGAAATACAGCAGGACCCCATCTTAAGGTGGATTCCTGAGCACGTGTAGCTTGAGAGAAAATGAAGAAGAGTACTTAATGAGAGAATTTGCAAATGTTAGCAACTCAAGCACAGTGGGAAAAGTTTTATTTAGCATTATCTGTGAAATACAATGCTTTCAACATAATGATTGGAATCTTAGGGTAATACCTCCGTTGGACATGCACGATATTTGATCTTGCTTAGAGTGTGCCAGTATTTCATGCTTTCCTGCCTGGCTTCATATAGTCCTTCATTTTGCATACCTGGCTCTAAGGATGGTATTAACTGGCTGCCAGAACAAGAAAGTAGAACAAGCGTAGTGATATGGGTCCAGATAAAATCTCACCCTGATCTCTGACTCTATTTGTTCAGCTGCATCTCTTTGCTGCCTTTGGCTTCAACTATGGTACCATATCTAGACTTAGGATATAAAGATGTGGGGAAACTTTGAGCCACATTGGTTCGATACCTTAAACATTGATCTAAAATTTTCATTGAAGGTCTCTTTTAAATATGTTATGCTTAGAAATCAAATAGACGGGGTTCATTTGTGAGAAATGCTTTGAAATTTGGGCAGTTTCCATAGCACCATGTTGTTATACTTTTGCATACTTAAAACCAGGGGGTTCAATTAGATCAGTGATTCTTTTTGTTCCACTTGTTGGACCTTATGTTTTGCAATATTTTTTAAACCAAAGCAAACTTTGAACCATTTTTCTTACCTTTTAATCATTAAAAAAAAAAATTCTGGTCAAAATTCCTAATGAGGACAACTTACCCCCTCCCTCATTGGTTAATTATTTTCCAATAAAATAACTTCATCATTCATAGATGTGTAATGTTGTGTTTAATCTCATGAAAAAATCACTGTCATTCTCAGATCTTCATTACTGCCTCTCCTAATCTCTATGGGCTTGGAGGTCTAAAATTAGGAAACTGATAACTCTTCTTCCTAAGGTTCCTTCAAGGACTGATGTTCTATGACTTTTAACTAAGTTTTGTTCTAATTCATCCTCATGGTCAGTGCATTCTTTGATTAAGGAGCTGATCAAAGCATCACAGTGACCTTTATGGGTTCATCGTGATCTGGAGTAGAAAGTTTATGATGAGTGTTTATGTTTTCAAGGGTTGAGGTATGGTTACTTTATAACACAATCTCTTTTTTAAAATTTGCTTTTTAATACACTAAATATGAATAAATCATCTGTTCTTGAAAGCACCAAAGAACCTAACTGCTATTACTGCTTAACTCCTCATAAGATGTAGAAGTGACCATTTAAAAAAGAATGTGTGTATATATTTATTTATAACTCACTAAGAGCAGAAGGCACTGTCCCTTGGTCAGGCTCCTGGGGAAGTGCCAAGGTACCTTAGGAGAGGGATGTTGTGCTATTCGATGTAGCCTTTTCCGTGGGAGAGTTCCATATAATGCATTTGAGGAGTATCTAAGCAGGGCTGAGCACCATTGTTTTCTTCAAGGGGGCTTCTCTGATCTCCTGAAGAGCTTATTGCTGGGCACCATGTCAGGATTTCTGATTTAGTAACTGCAAAGGGCCTGAACATTTGCATTTCTAGCACTTTCTCAGTGCTGTACTCCATAACTCAACAGTTTCTTGTTTATGTGCAATAATACTGGATACTGGTTTTGCCCAGCTGACCTGGTAAGGTTTTTGAACTTTTTTTTGGTCTGTAATACTGTCTTGGCCCTTACCTCCTCCTCAGTCATAATCCCAGCCAGCTTGATTCAACACCTGTCAGTCTCAGTTTGGATTAACTATTCACAGCTACAACTTCCCCTCTCAGTCCTCTTGCCTGGAAGCTACATGTTCTCTGGAAGCACCCAGGAGTGCCATCTCCCCAGCCCATGGACATACTTTGACAGAATACAGCAATTTGGTGAATTTAAACTATTCACTTAACAGATTTGATTCTTGGTTTCCTCATTTGGTTCAGGCAAAGATTTCCTGGTAGAGCTTTGAAATGGATATTTGCATTATGTTTTAGTGACCATTAGTCCCTGAGAAATATGTGTGAATTTCTAAAGCAAATTTGCTCCTATTAATTGGTGCTGGGGCTGTGTGGTAAGGCAGCACATTAGCCCTGGGATTGCCAATTGTCTTGTGCTTTTCTGGGGACCATTGCTCTGCATCAGGGCTCCCCTGCCTCCACCATGTACTCTGTCCATATTCCAGCTCTGTGCTTCACCCAACCCTCATCTGTACCTATACTGCCAACAATGATGATCCCATCTGATTTTATGGTTTCAGATACTATCTGTGTAGTAATACTCTGGTAAGTGTCTGGCCCTGACCTCTCCTGTGAGCCCAGACTTGTGTGTATACTCTGCTGCCTGTTCAGTTTCTCTACTTGGATGTCTAAATATAATAGGATCAAAGATCAATGCTTGATAGCCATTCCTGCATGCCTTCTCCGAAAAAAAAAAAAAAGTTTGGGCATCAATTTCTAGGCCAACAACTTATGCTTATCCTAGAATCTTTATTCCTCTTCTCTCCTATCAAATCCATAATATGTCTTGAGGTTTTTTTTTTTCCTATAAATTATGTTCTGAATCACTTCTTATACTTTCAGCACTACAGCTTTAATCAAACCACCATCTCTTCCATTTATATTGCAGTGACCTCCTAACTGGTCTTTTTGGTCCATTCTTGCCCCTCTTCATCTATCAGGAGCTGAAGTGGCATTTCTAAATTTGATGAATCTTTCTCTGTTTACAAGCTTTGAGTTACTCCTATTAAAATCCAAACTTCTCACTGTGATTTTTAAGATCCTGTGTCAGTAGTTTCAATACTCATTGTGTATCATAATTACCTAATGAGATTTTTTATAAACAAATGCAGATGCCTGGTCTCCAACCCTAGATGACTAGCTTGCAGTGTTGGTTAGGTGCTCCTCCAGATGAGTCTAATGTGCAAATTGGGCTGAGAGCTTTTGTTCTACTTAAGAGGCCTTGAATCTTACTGGGTATCTGAACCACCTGAAGTACTTGTTAAAACAGATCTCTGTGCACCACCTTGGAGTCTCTAACCCAGAGGTTCTGCAGAGGGGCCTGAGAGTTAACATTTCTAACACCTTTCCAGGTGCCACTGTAAGACCTGGCTTCAGTTTCCTCTCTGGTGTCATTCCTTCTACTCCTTGCTTTGCTTGTTCAAGTACTCTTCTTTTTATTTTTCAATCCATCCAAATTTTCCTGTTTGCAGTTTTTAGACCTGCTATTTCTTCTGTTCAGAATATTCTTTTTTAGATTTTCAAATGGGGAATCCTATTCACCATTTGTGTTTTAGCTTAAATTCTATTTTCTCAAAGAGGATTTTTCTGGAAATTCTAGCCAGAACAGAAACCCTAGTCACTCTGTACTATGTTAGTGCTTTTAATCTTTTTGGTAGCCTTGATTGGCATTTCAAATTTATTTTGAATTTTGTTGGGGGTGATTGACTCCAGTGAGGATGAAACTCTTCCCTAGATGTCTTTAACAATGCTTGGTACACAATATATGCTCAAAAATTAGTGTTGGTAAACTTACTGCTGTGAATTTTGAAATAAGGAATTGATTACTACTTTTGAGAGGTGATTTATAGATCTTTGCAGTGTTTAGTTTTCTCTGTGACTTTCATGAAATGAAGAAAGTGTTATGAGTTTGAAATATTTAAGGTTCAAGTTTTCTAAGGTTTCATATAAGTCGACCTGATCCTCCTGAATAGTGTTTTAAAACTTTGGTTTTCTTCATTTTTTTCCCCCCTCTCATTTACCATCTTCTCTTCTTTCACATATGAGCTTGAGAATGATCAGCGTTATCCTGATTCAAATGCATACTTGGGTTCAACATTGTCATAGAGGCAGTGTCAAATTAATTTGCTCCTGTTAAGCAGTGGAAACAGATAAAATCAGCATGGTAACTTGTTGATTTTTTTTTTTTAAAGATAGAATTTTTAAAGAGATTTTACTTTGGAAGGAAATACAATATGCTGAAAGACTGACTTTCCAGTCCAGGTTGTTGTAGTTATCTTTACTGAGCATTGATCACACACGTTACCTGTTTAAACCCCCCCCCAGCCCCCCAGCCCCAACCTCTGTGCTAAGCTGGAAACCCCATGAGTGTGGAGTTTGTGATGCTTGCTGCTATGGACACCAATCCAGGCATCATGTGTCTTGTGTGGCAGGTGCACAATAGCTATCTGATGAGTTACTGAATGAATGAAGACAAAGAACATAAATTCCAATGCAATGTATTCTGCTCCCTGTCATCTCCCAGGTTTTAGGAACCCTCGTTGAATGCTTCCTCTGCATAGAGTCCCTTCTAGAGTTGGTACCACAACTCTGCCTTTGGAACCCTTCATTTTGTTATGGTTTCTTCTTAATGGAATGTCATAAAGGTCCTCAAGCAAATACAGAAGCCACACCTCTTTAGTTTCTTGTATTGTTTGACTTCTAGGTAAACATTTGTTTCTCTAACTTTTGTCTCTCTGAGTTACTCCCAGGATTCATGATCTTTTTGACTAAATTCTTCCTCTCTCTGCTTCTTGGAAAGATTTTCATCTGGATTGAACTTGACTGAATTATTGAATCAGTATTTATTGAGTACCTACTGTGTGCCTGGTACCTGCAATGCTGTGGATGCAACAATGAGTGAAAGCAGGCATAACATTTATCTCCCTGGGATTTAGATAGAGTGGGAAAAACAGGCATTTCTGTTTTTAAAAGTCACCCAACTGAATAAATAGTGTGATAAACAATCATCAGTGCTATAAAGGAAAGGGACACTGTCTTAGGAAATAAAGTTATCTAACATAGGTGAGGGATCAGAGAAGCTGTCTTTGAAGATGTGATAGCTAAGCTGAGTTTTTAAGGATTAGTAGACATTCCCTAGGTAAAGTACTCGTTGGACACATTTTAGGAAGCTAGAGAACAAGGAGATGGTAGGGTTAGATGATTAGGTTTGGCTGAAAGTTTTAATTTTTAGAAGATAATTCATCTGTCATGGATTGGTCCTCTTGAGCTACCAACAAGTTAATGCTAGTGAAAGTTTATGAACCCTATGCCAGGAACACATCTGTCCTTCATAGGAATCATCTTAATCCTGTCAGTAATTACCATTTATAGATGAGGAATCCAGAGACATGTCTTGTCTGTGTCTCACAGAAGTCCCAGATACCTGCATTCAGAACCCAAACTTACAAGCATCATAATATCCTGGTTCCCATAAGTGTTCCTAATATTTCAGGTATCTTGAGCAGCTTCAATTTAAACATAGACACATATGTGGATCTTTCTATATATGTATTCCCTGTTTATATGCATACATATAACGCACACAGAGGGGTGTGAGTGTGTGTGTATAAAATAACCCATGTGGATATTTTAGTGTTATGTATCATACAAATTGTACATAATTTCATTTGTGCATTGAAGACTAAAATTTGAATTGAAGGGTTGGCAATCAAGCAATTTAACTGTGAAAAGAATTGCTTGCTGGGATAGAGAGATGAATACTAGTAATGAGTAAATGGAACTAAGTTGTTTTCTACCAAATTTGGGTGCCTAACTTCAGCAGGTGAGTGAATTCATTAGAGCAAGTGAAAATCTTATGCACACAGCTGGCCTTATCCTCCACTGCTAAAGCAGCTCATCCCCATCCACAGTAGCTGCTTATAGCTTTAAATAGCACAGCCCTGGACTCTATCTGCCAACTTCCCTGCGGCCAGCCAGGGTTATGGCAGGGCCAGGGTAGCACTGACTATGCTGTGTGTGAGAGGCCAGGGAAGGGGTTAGTGAGCTGGCCAGTTGCCTTGGGCACCGGTGCAGGGAAGCCATGGAGCAGCCCAGCAATTTCCTGCTTTGGGTGAAGCCCTAGAAAGGCTAGTGCTGGCTAATTCCAGACTTTTAAAATCTTTTGTGATACCTCACTGTTCCCATCTCTTGCCCCTTGTTTTTCTTAAGGGAGAGTTTGACTTGTGCTCTTCACAGGTACCTGGCATAATTTAAGGGGATCATAAAGCCTCTTCTCTCTCTGGTTCATAGTCATTTTGCCTGGAATTTCCACTATTAGAAAATGCAAATGTTACAACTCTCTCCTTATGAGTTTGCAGCTTAGATAAAATCACATAAGCAATTGACCAAATGTGCTTTTGAAGGACAATGGAGGGTTGGGACAAAGGATAGGTGAGGGGGACTGTGAACATGAAGCATCAGTCAGGAAGGGGGTGAAAATTGGGCAATGCCTAGGAAAATAGACCATCAGGAAGAAAATGAACAAAAGGAAAAGACTACATTTTCCACAGTTTTACTTAAGTCTGGTATTGAGTTTGCCCATTTATCTTCCTTAGGAGTGTGAGTTCAAAAGAAGGTGAGCAAATATATTCCTGAAAATTCCTTTAAGTATCCCTCTGTCTAGGTAATTGAGTTTGAAAATCCCTAATACGGCCGGTAACTAGTTTCTTTTCTGAGTTATCCTACTTGTGTTAGTGGTGATTTTACTTTTACTTTTTAGCTTCATTTGCCCTTCTAATATTGATGAAGTTTCAGGGAAAAGTTTGAGGACAGGGGTTTTTCCTAAGGTTTGTCCGTGTGGTGGAACACTTCTCTGTGGAAGGAACATCTGGCCACGGCATGTGTCTGGGTGTTTTGTCTGATCCAGGTGGCTTACCTAGAGTTTGTCTAGCATGAGGCACTTTGTCTCCATGAAGTACAGTCTCACAAAGGAGAAAGATTTGTCTCTCCTAAGTAGGAGTGTGGTCTCTGGACTCCACCAGAGGGTTTGACCCTTGATCACATAGAGCAATAACTTTCCCACTGCGATGCCAGGGCCAACCAGGAGCTGAGAGCACACCTAGCAGGAGAATGGAGAGGCCTGGATTTCAGCTGTAGAGCTACTGGGTCCTTGACTGTTACAAAATCATTCTCATTGTTTTATAGATGAGAAAACTGAATGGAACTGAGTGTCACACCTTTCTAATTAGCAGCAGTTAAAGAACTGACCTAGGCATTACAGCTGCTGTCTCTAGGACCTTCCTATCCAGTGCCTGGTTATGAATCCAGACTACTTCAAGGAGGTTGGCTTCCTATTCTGTTCAGTTCTATAGTTTTCACTCCTTTCAACTGACTTAAAATCTTAGGTTGCTACTGTAAAATTATTATCCATTTCAGTCTTTTTAAAAGTTGGTGGCACTATGCCTAGTTCTGTAAATACCAGTTATTCACTTCAGAAAGAATATATCATGAACAGGCAGATTCTACCTACTAACAATGGAAAGAGCAAGGGCACAGAGCCTGAGGTTGGCACTGTCAATCTTAGCTTTACCAGATTAAGTATGAAACCATTCTGTCTCAGTTTTTTCATTAGTAAAATGGTGACAGTAATATTTTAATGTTTTTATTAGTGTATTCTAGTTGCACATGCACATTACATTACACATATTGGCTAATTTTGACATAATCATGTGTAGAATATAATTTGTTGATCTTTGGTCCCCAGTACTTCCTCTTTCCCTCTCTTCCTCCCTGTTCCCTTTCCCCTACTCTACTAATCTGTTTATTTATACTTTTTTTAGATTAGCACTTATAGATATATATAAAAGTGAAATTTACTGGGATGTATTCATATATGTACATAGCATAATTTGGTCAATTTCATTCTATGGTTCCTCTCTTTTCCCATCCCTCTTCCCTGCCTTCAATCCCCTTCCTCTATTTCATTGATCTCACTTCTGTTTTCATGGGATTCCCTCCTCTACATGCTTCTCCCACTCCCTTATTTTGGTCTAACTTTCACATATGAAAGAAAACATTTGACTTTTGGTTTTCTGAGTCTGGCTTATTTCACTTAACATGGTGTTCTCCAGTTCCAACCATTTCCCAGCAAATGCCATAATTTCCTTGTTCTTTATGACTGAGTTAAACTACATTGTGTCTATATACAACATTTTCTTTAGCCATTAATCTATAGATAGGTACCTGGTCTAGTTCCATAACTTGACTATTGTGAATTGCACTGCTATAAACATTGATGTGGTTGTACCCCTATAGTATGCTGATTTTAGTTCTTTTGAATAAATATTGAGGAGTGGCATAGTTGGGTCATATGGTGGTTCCATTTCTAGCTTTTTGAGGAATCTCCATACTGCTTTCCAGAGTGGTTGTACTAATTTGTAGTCCCACCAACAATGTAAGAGTGTACCTTTTCTCCCAAAGCCAGAATTTATTATTATTTGTATTCTTGAGGATTCTTATTTTAATGGGAGTGAGATGAAATCACAAAAGTCAACTCAAAGTAGACCAAAGACTTAGAAATGAGACCAGAAACTTTGTAACTACTACAGGAAAACAGGCTGAACACTCCACCCTGTATTGGCACAGGCACACTGACTTCCTTAACAAGACCCCTGAAATGCAAGAAATAAAACCAAGAAACAGTAGTGGGGTGGCATCAAATTGAAAACTTGTGCATAGCAAAGGAAATAATTAAGAGGATGAAGAATGAGCCAATAAAATGGGAAAAGATCTTCGTCAGCTTTCCTCCAACAGGGAACTAATATCCAGAATATATAAAGAATGCAAAAAACTTAATGCCAAAATACGAAACAACCCAGTTAATAAATGGGAAAAAGATCTGAAGAGACATTTCTCAAAAGGAGAAATAAAAATGGTCAACAAATATATAAACAAATGTTCAACATCCCTAGCAATCAGAGAAATGCAAATCAAAATTACATTGAGATTATAATAATAACTTAATAATAACCAAACCTGTTTCATGGGTTTCTTTGAGGAATAAATCATCTATGTAAATAGTAGTACAGTGTTGGGACATTAAAAAAAGTTAGTAATTTGTTAGTCTCTTTAGATGTTTCCAGTTTGTTACTTATACAGAATTGTCATTTTCTCAACTTCAATAATTCCAGTGGTTCAAGAGACTGGGGCAGGAGGATTTGCGGGTTGAGTGGGCCTGAGTTCAATCCTCAGTACAAAAAAAAAAAAAAAGAATTTGTAGAATTTTGCTATAACATGTATCCATTTAGAAACAGTGTAGCTATTTTCACAAACAGCAGCGCAGGTCTGTGACAGTTCTTCTATTGATGATTCCACACTTTCCTGTTTCCTTTTCTCTCTTCTCATCACTTTTCTCTTTCTCCTTTTGTTTTAACCTCTCCCTTTTACTATTTCTGGAAGGACTTGAGGGGACCATATGTTAGGACGGTGGAAGTTAAGTCATTTAAGGAACTATCAGAACAAAGATCACGTGAAGAAAGCTAAAGGAATCTTTTTCAAGTATATGAACTGAACAAAATTAAACACAGAAAATAAAGATTGCTCTAAAATTTTGATAGTTTAGGCTTAGAAAGGAAATACATTAGATTATATAGTTTGAGTTTCCTGACAATACTGAACAAAGGACATTAACTCTTCAGGGGCATATTATTTATTTATTCTCCCAGTAGGTCTAGACTCAAGTTGAAACAATTCTGGGTCCAACTTAACATAAACAGAACCTTGATCAATAAACTGCTCCTTATCAAGTGATAAGTAGCCAACCCAGTCCTTAAGTTACATTTTTGTGATCTTTTCAGCTTCTAATATGATCTTGTTATATTCAGGTCATATGTTAAAGATATTCATCAGATTATGCATGGAAATAATTAAATGTCAAAATGAGTCACTTTTGAGTGGGTTGCATGTTAGTAGGTGTACTAATTTTTTGAACATCAGAAGCAACAAAGATGTCATGTACTTATATTTAAAAACTTCAAAAGTTCTTAATATAGATTATTCATATTTAAGCTTCATTAAAATTTAATAGGTAGAAATTGTTTCACATATTACACAGGATAGATAATAAGCTTTCTTATAGATTTTGAGGGACATTTGCACATAAATTTTTACTGTTTGGTTTAATTTTTTAATTAATAATGGGAGATTAAAAAATTGTTGTAAAATGTTTAGGATAACATTATCCCTAGGATTTTGTCTTTTTGTTTTATTTTTAATTGATAAATAATGCATGTATTTATGGGGTAAGTGTGAGGTTTTAATACATGCATACCTTGTGGGATGATCACATCAGGCTTATTTGTATATTTATCATCCTTGTGATAAGAACATTTAAAATTTTTTTGTTTAACTATTTCGGAATATTTAACACATTATTATTAATTATAGTCACCATACTGTTCAGGAGAACACCAGAACTTATTCTTTCTGAGTGAAAAGTTTCCCTCTCTCTCTCTCTCTCTGTCTTTTTTTTTTTTTGGCGGTACTGGATATAGAACCTTGCATGCTAGGCGATTGCTCTACCACTGAGCTATATCCTCAGCTCAAAAATTTTTTAAAAAATGTTAATCAGGTAAACAGGTAAGAACTCTAGAAACTGTGTTTTTCAGGAAAAAATTTTTCCTTTGGCATCTGTTACCTTTGTTAAGATGTAAAGAAATTGCCTCAAAATTCATTGTAAAGAAAAATATTTTTTTTGTTGTTACTTATTTGTTTGAATCTATTTGTGAAATGTAGATCAAATATGCACTTGGGCTACTTTTTATATAATATTTGGAATAGTACATTCTTAACTCTTTGCTTTATGAGAGATTATTGGTAATGTCCATCTCCTATGAAGTTAAACATTAGCTTATTAAATCCAGGCATCATTATCCTCTCCTAATTCTTTTGATATGAAGGACTTGTCTGACAATAAAGTAAGAATATATGTATATTTTTTCTGACAGAGATAAGGTTGAGGTTTTATATTTTTGTGACTTTAAAATAAGAGTTCTGTTAAACAATTGCTGGTATTATAGGAAACTTGGTGTCCTTCCCCCACACTTTTATAACATTGTCTGAAGTTAGTGTTTTAACTTTTATAATGGTTATAGGCTTTTAAAAATGTTTCACTATTTTAGATACTTTTAATGTCAGAAATGAAAATTGTTCTTTTTTTGTAGGTTATGATTCATTTCTATATCAGTTTTCAATAAAGCTGTTACATAAAGTAGAGTAATGGAATAGAATAGAATTGGTGTGTGGGAGACTTAAAAGTTCCATCTGATAAGTGAAATCACCCTGCATTTAGTCTAAAGTTAGTAATGAAAATGGTTTAATTTCAGAAGATCACTCTTTTTTACCACAGCATGCCAGATGAATTATAGATTTTAGGGGACCTCGGTTCCTTTTCTGTTTCTGGCCTCTGAGTCTCCACTAACCTGACATGTTTTCTGAAGTGTCTTCAACAAGTAAAGATTCTATCATCTCATGAGAATTATAACCAGGATGGTGTAGTAGGTGCTATTCAATTTATTCTATGGAAAGAGGACATTTCATGCAAGTGCACATTTAAGTTGACTGAAAAGAAACTAATTGGATTAAGTTTTATTTAATGAGCATGTAAACTTGACCAGGTGTTAAAAAGATCAAGGCCTGTTGTGAATACAGAGGATGAAGTTTGTCCACCACACCTACTCAGAAGGTCAATGGTGGGAGGAAATGTCTTCAGTCTTTTTTTCCAATTATGGATTTGTGTGTAGGAGAAAGTATGTACCATTTCCTATTCAAATGTGAAACGTCCATCCCTTGAGGTCCATCTTCTTTTATTGTGTCAGTTCCAGGAATTTCACCTGCCATCTCACTTAGGCTTCATTTCTATAGAAGTCTGCCTTGTTTTTACTTGAAATCCTTGAGTTTTCTGTCCTTGTTTGATTAAGGGGACATTTACAGCTGTGTTCAATGGGATGTTTGGAGGCCATCTCAATTAGAAATCTAGGTATTCAGACCTTATTTCAGAGACCTAGATAAAGCAATGCTCCAGGTAAATAGCCTAGAAACTTGTTGACGTCATTCTGTTCACTTAGTGAAAGCATTCATTTGCATGTGGTTACATGGCTTGACTGGCTCAGTATTATAGTCGTGGAAGTAGTTAATTAAAAGACATGAACAACTTAATTTAGATAGAAGTTGCTTTTGACCAAAGCAGAATTTAACATAAGGTGTTGGCAATATAGTATTTGGGGGTACTTTTATGTATTATTTAAGAAATTGTTGCTTTTGAGGGTATTTCTTTGTGGAATTTGTCTTTGGAACAATTACAAATAAGTCTAGCTTTCACAATGAAGATAATTTTTTCGAGTGCTTATTACATTCCAGGCAGTGCTTTACATGTATGTCATTTAATCCTAAAAAGCAACCCTGTACACAACATACCAGATTCCCACTGTTTTTAAAACCTTTTTGAAACTAATTTCAAAAGGTACTTGATGTTTCTAAGGGAATGTGATTATTGTTAAATTAGACAGAAGAGGTAGAGCACTTTAGATCATCTTCAATAGTTAAAACCTGGTTTTCTTGACATATAGGTCATAAGTATTTGCATTCATTTTTTTAAAGTTGTTAAATGATCATAAATTTGGACTATTTTTAATTTTATTTTTACTCTTAAGGGCTATCTGCATGTAAGAAACTATGTAAAATGTTTTGGTGAAATTATATGTTATTTAGGCATGGTCTCTACTTTCAAAAAGCTTACAGTCCATTAAGAACAGTAACTATGGCTTGAGCCTAGGCAGCAATGTAGATGTGTGGGACCCAGCTGGTAGACTGGCTTGGTGAGCCCAGGAAACCAAGTCAGATGAATGTCTGATAGTACTCCTGAGAGACGACACCACCTCGGGGAAGAAGACCAGTTCTTCTGACCTTGATTTGGTCTTCAGCATTGAGGGATGGAGCAATTCTGAACATACAGCTCTTAATAGATTCATAGATTCATATCTGAACCCCATGGAAAAAAAGCAGGGACATCTAAGTAGAACTGAGGTACAAGAAATCTTGTTCATGAATATGTGGGAAATGTGATGGAGTCTCTGAAAAATCCTTGTGACTTGTATGGGCCTAGGAATCCTGTATCAGCAAGTCCAGGAGTTGGTGACTTTTAAGTTGTTACTATTAATGGAACCCATTAGGTCCCACAGATGTGTCAGGTCTGGAAACAAAGGGGTGACAGAAGTAACTGTAACACCAGTAGAAATGAGAGAGGGATATTGAAGAGGGTTGTGGATTTGGAGGACGGAAGAAAGAGAGAGAGAGAGAGGACAAAGGAGAGACATTAGCATGCAGAGCACCAAATAAAGATGGTTACTCCCATCAGAGGCAAGGTAAACTTCTAAGAGAAACCTGAAAGAATATTGAAGCATGCTAGGAAAGAGGGAATGACCGTCCATCTGAAGGAAAATATAAAATATGGCAAGTGTGGCAAATATAAAATATGGCAAGTATACAGAAGGGAGGGGAGAGTGGTAATTCTAATTTGGCTTCATTGTAGAATATGTGAAGAGCATTGTGTGGCAATAAACAAGAATATCCTCATCAGGATTATACTCAAGATGGTTAATAAACTGGACAGTAGGAAATGAAGTAGAAATTAACAGTGGGGGATATGGAGGCTATTGCAATAGCTAGATTAAATAATAATAGAAAGTGCATTCACTAAAGCAGTAGTTGTGGACACAGTGAAAAGGGAAAGACTGTAGAACATGCAGTGCCCTTCCTGAGATTTGGCAACTGACATGGCTGGAGAGGAGAGAAATGAGCGTGTGTAGGGGGATCAAAGATGAACTGAAATTTTCGAGCTGACATGACTAGGAAATATGGAAAACAGAACAGGAAAAGGAAAAACATTTGATAAATGCTCTCTTAGACACATTGTTTGTGCCAGCAGGATGTGCACATGGAGATGTTTAGCAGACATTGGGGTGCTGTGGGAACTCTGGAGAGAGTGTCTGGCCAGGGACGGGAATTTGGAAGACAAGGAGGTCACTGAAGCTGGGACAGTGGGTAGAGATGAGGATGTCCAGAGAGGAGAACTGAAGTACAGTTTTGAAGAATACTTTTCTCCTGTTTGGTTTGGTTTTGTTTTTGAGTAGACAAAAAAATTTTAGAACAATTTCAGGTTGAGTTCTAAAGGCACAGAAATTTCCTCTTATTTCTGCCCTCTTGTATGTAGAAAATGCCTATTTTCATAGAGCAAAAAGAGGATGAGCCAAAAGAGAGGATTGAAAGAAGTGATTGAGCAAAGGAGACAGAACTCTAAGAGTACAATGTTAATGAAAATCCAAGAATTTAAAATTTAGGGTCAAGTTTAAATTGGTAAAAGAATTAAATTATTAATTCGTCTGGAGCATTCTAACTGAAACTATGCCAAGTAGTATTATTCCTAATAAGAAATACTCTTACAGAGTCTACTAATGAATAGCTGTGGGTGATTGGGGCTCAAGTATTGGTATCACAAGGTTGTGCTTGTTGGTGGTTGAATCTGCTAGATGATATTTTTAAGTTTCTTTTTTTAAAAAATGTAACTTTTCCCCCTCTTTCTCAGTTATCAGAAACTGATAAAATCCTTTTGACTAATCTTCCCAGTATAAAATATGACCATATTCACTGTTTTCTACCATTGCTTTGAAAAAGTAAGGTAAAAATAACTCAGTTTTTAAGTCTAAGAGTTAATAGTGGGAGGTTTTCACCTCTAACCCATTTTCATCCTTCTATGGAGCCTGCCTCATCAGAACCATTACTGAGAATAAGCCATTGCAGAAGTACAGTATAGTACCTGACTGCCCAAATTTTCAGCAATTGTAAATTATACAGAGGAAATTTGGATGATAAGTGGAAATGTGTATACGTAGAGGAACTTATGAATATTTTATAAGGTTTATATATTTATTGTTCTTCACTGATTTGCTTTTTGAATTATGAATGGAACTTCGCAGGTATACATGGTGAATGATAATGTGTATAGTCCATATTATCATGCATGTTACTTGTACATATGTGGTGTGCATAGGGGCATATATGACTAAAGCAGCATTAACACATTTAAGCAGTGTAATTAAAGCAATAATGTGCTTAACATGCATGCTCAAGGAGACACGGGAATTTGACTCTGAAATGGGATGAAATTCTATTTGCAGATTATTCCAAGAGTGACTCTTGATTTTCCATCAATCTGAAAGGGTTTCATAGAGGGAGAGGTGGACTTTTTGTTATGGTTTAAATGCTCATTGAAAGATATTGCCCTAAAGATAGTAGACCTAAGTAAGTTGTATTCTCAGCACCTGCTACTCTTATCAGAGTTTTTCTTGGCAGGGGCGCAAAAGAAATAGTATCTAGTTAACATGAAGAAAAAGGGAATGTACTAGAAGTACATTAGGTAGTTCATGGAAATTGTAGGAAAAATGGAACAAAGTTCAAGAGAACAGAATCTGGGACACTAGGGGACTTGGTCAAAACACATTTTCTGGGCGATTGGAATGGTTGGGCTCCAACCATCACGTAAATCCTTCTTGAGATTCAAGTTCTTAGAGGTTAGATTCCGATTGAATCATTCTTGCATCGAGTCAGCATTTAAAATGTGGCACTATAACTAATAGCTCACTAGAGCCACAGAAACTGGGGAGGTTTGCTTTCCAAAGGAGGCGTGAAGTGCACCTTCCATAAGAAGGGACAAAGGATGCCAGACAGATGAATATGAGCCCTGTCATAGACAAGGATAGCACGTTGTAGCTCTTTTTCAAAAAGTGAGAATCTGGACTTGGGTAGTTTCTGAAACTAAGTCTGTATTTACACTCATATATGCAGGTATACACACTCCCACATATATTTTATATGTTGCTTTTGGATAATCTCTGGCACTTTTTTCCTTCATTCACTGCAATATGGTTGACATATTGAATATGATATTATACTACTGGCTACTTTGATTCCCTCAAATAAAAAACATTAAAGAAATGCTAGAGCCCATAAAGATGAATCATTATTCAATATAGTATGTCAGGTGCTGAGGTTGGCTTAATATGAAAAGTTGTTCTGGGTTGTTGATCAAGATAGTTTACTGTTTTGTGGGGGAGGAAGAAGTATGTTCTCGTGTCGTTTTGTTTAAGTGGTAATTTTATTGACTGTCATGAATATTCTTATCTACTAGTAGGAGATTCTCCTGCTGTAAGTAAGATTTTCCTTCTTATGTACTGTTTAGCTTCTGATCTAGAATTTGATTTGATATAATTAAAAACATCTATAGTGATGTAATAAATCCAAAGTTTGCACTTATATTTATAAATTCATTGGTTTAGATACATTCTCATTGTATTTTTTTTATTTACTTATTGATTCATTGAACACAAATGGAGTACAGCTATTGTTTCACCGGTTGTACACAAAGTAGAGTCACACCATCTGTGCGTTCATACATGTACACAGGGCAATGGTATCGGTCACACATTCTGTTATTATTTTTACCCCCCACCCGCCCCCACCCCTCCCTTCCCTCTATGCTATCTATCCTTCCTCCATTCTTGCCACCCTTCCCCCCCGCATTATGCATCATCATTCATTTATCAGAGAGACCATTCGGCCTTTGGATTTTTGGGATTGGCTGATCTCACTTAGCATAACAGTCTCCAACATCATCCATTTACCTACAAATGCCATAATTTTATTCTTCTTTATGGGTGAGTAATATTCCATTGTGTATATATACCACAGTTTCTTTATCCATTCATCTACTGAAGGGCATCTAGGTTGATTCCATAATCTAGCTATTGTGAATTGAGCAGCTATGAACATTGATGTGGCTGCATCACTGAGGCAATCTGATTTTAAGTCCTTTGGGTATAAGCCAAGGAGTGGGATAGCAGGGTCAAATGGTGGATCCATTCCAAGTTTTCTAAGGAATCTCCACACTGCTTTCCAGAGTGGCTGCACCAACTTGCACTCCCACCAGCAATGTATGAGTGTACCCTTTTCCCCACATCCTCGCCAACACCTGTTGTTGCCTGTGTTCTTGATGAAAGACATTCTAATTGGGGTAAGATGAAATCTTAAGGTGGTTTTGATTTGCATTTCTCTTATAACGAGGGATGTTGAACATTTTTTCATAAATCTGTTGATTGCTTGTAGATCTTCCTCTGTCAAGTGTCTGTTCATTTCCTTGGCCCATTTATTGATTGGGTTATTAGTGTTCTTGGTGTAAAGATTTTTGAGTACTTGGTAGATTCTGGAGATTAGTGCTCTATCTGAAGTGTGTGTGGCAAAGATTTTCTCCCACTCTGAAGGCTCTCTCTTCACATTACTGATTGTTTCCTTTGCTGAGAAAAAGCTTTTTAGTTTGACTCTATCCCAATCATTGATTCGTGCTTTTATTTCTTGTGCTTTGGGAGTCATGTTAAGGAAATCTGGCCCTAGGCCAACATGATGACGATTTGGACCTATTTTCTCTTCTATTAGGTGCAGAGTCTCTGGTCTGATTTCTAGGTTCTTGATCCACGTTGAGTTGAGTTTTGTACAGGGTGAGAGATATGGGTTTAGTTTCATTTTGCTGCATATGGATTTCCAGTTTTCCCAGCACCATTTGTTGAAGAGACTGTCTTTTCTCCATTGCATGTTTTTGCCTCCTTTGTCAAGTATGAGATACCTGTATTTCTGTGGGTTTGTCTCTGTGTCCTCTATTCTGTACCATTGATCTACCTGTCTATTTTGGTACCAATACCATGCTGTTTTTGTTACTATTGCTCTGTAGTATAGTTGAAGGTCTGGTATTGTGAAACCCCCTGCTTCGCTCTTCTTGCTAAGGATTGCTTTAGCAATTCTGGGTCTCTTACTATTCAACATTGTTCTTGAAACTCTAGCCAGAGCAATTAGACAGACCAAAGAAATTAGAGGAATACGAATAGGAAAAGAAGAGATCAAACTATCCCTATTTGCTGATGACATGATTCTCTATCTAGAAGATCCTAAGAATTCCACCAGAAAACTTCTGGAACTCATTAATGAATTCAGTAAAGTAGCAGGATATAAAATTAATGCTCATAAATCTAATGCATTTTTATTCGTAAGTGATGCATCCTCTGAGAGAGAAATTAGGAAAACTACCCCATTCACATTAACCTCAAAAAAAATAAAATACTTGGGAATCAATCTAACAAAAGATGTGAAAGACCTCTACACTGAGAACTACAGAACACTAAAGAAAGAAGTTAAAGAGCATCTGAGAAGATGGAAAGATCTCCCATGTTCTTGGATAGGCAGAATTAATATTGTCAAAATGGCCATACTTCCAAAAATGCTATACAAATTTAATGCAATTCCAATTAAAATCCCAATGACGGACCTCATAGAAATATAGCAAGCAATCATGAAATTCATTGTATTTTAATATGAGAAGAAATTTTCTATTGCAGTTCTTAGTCTATAGACCCAAAATTGGAACATATTTTCTTAAGTTATTTGCAGAATTCTATAATTACTGATTGTTGGTTTTCAAACTTTTTGGCATGTGTTTTAGTCATGTTCATATTGCTACAATGAAATACCTGAGGTAATTAATTTATAAAAGGTTTATTTAGCTCATGGTTTTGAAGGTTCCAGTCCAAGATCAGGCAGATTCATTACTTTGGGCTGTGGAAAGGGCAGCATATCATTGTGGGAGCATGTGGAGGAGCAAACCTATAACATCATAGACCAGGAAACAGAAAAGCAGAAACAGAGAGAGAGAGAGAGAGAGAGAGAGAGAGAGAAAGTGTGTGGGAGGGAGGGAGAATATACACATGGGGCTGGGGTTCCACAGTTGCTCCGAGGTCATGCTCCCAATGTTCTCACAACCTCCTACTAGGAAGGAAGGGGCCACTTCTAGAAGTTAGACCTCCAAGTTGTTCCACCTGGGGGACCAAACCTTTAATTCATGATCTTTGGGGATAGTCAATGTCCTAACCATTGCAGCATGTCTCACCTAGGATGCTTGCTAAAAAGACAGATGCCTGGGTTACCTTCTGCTTTTGAAATTCGTAGGTCTGGCAGGGGTTCAAAAGTCTAGTTTTATGAAATATTTCAGATAATTATAATGCAGGTAGTCTGTGACCACCTGCTCTAGTCTGAAAGCCCTGCTCTAGGTCATTTTATATTCACTTTGAATAGGGTGAAGAGATAAAAGAATTATGTAAAATTAGATCAAAGGTTTAGACTTCAAGGCCTGCAATATTGAGCATTCAGATCATTACCATAGAACAACTTTTCTGCCAAATTGACCAAGAATTCCGTTTTTGCTAAAATATTGATAATTTTATGAGGAGGCTAAAAAGAAATTGAGTGGATCCTACATTCTTAAATATCATTTTAGTTCTAGACGCATCTCTGATGTATTAGCTGTGTGTGTGTGTATAGCAGGATAAGTTGGAATGTTTCATTTTCCTTATTTTTTTTCAAAATAGATTAATATTCTTTGATAAATACACTCTAGTAGGTACACCAAGACTTGTTTCATCTGGTATTCCCTTGAAAATTATATTTTTTTATGCATATACTTTTTCCCTGAAAGTATTTTTTTAGGCTTTTTTAGTAAAAGCCTTTCTATCACTTAATTTCTCTCACATATGATGGTTTGAGTTGTGTCATCCTTTTCTTTTTTTAATTATGCATGAGTGGATCTGACACTGTCAGTGATAGAGTGGGAAGGATTTAACTCCTAAAGGCACTGGGGATCACTTTAAAAGTTATAGTGAGCCAATAGACCAAGATGGAGTTACAGAAATTAAAGTTTTTATTTCTGATCGAAATTCGAAATATTGGCCACCTCAAGCATAGTGGCTAGCTCTACAAGGCAAAGGACATATTTTACTATATGTAATATGGCAAACATTTGGTTATATATTGGTATTTTAGTTATGCCTGAACATAGTTTTAATCATCTGCAGAAGCATCTGCATGTACAGAGTCTGGACAGTTAAGGACTAAACTCCAGGTGTTTCTACAAATAACCATAACTTTCAAAAGTTTCATGCAGGAAAAGAAAATTGAATAGGTTTTATCTTTTCACTGAGCTGAGACAGTTCCTCAAGGCATAAATAATGACATATTTAGTGGTGTGGGTTCATCAATATGTGTTCAAATTATTGAGATACATTTCTGGATAATGTTAAAAAGTAACTGGTCAGTTTTGATGTAAACAGCCCTTCTTTTCCATTTTAATTTTTCCAGTACTGGGAGTTGAACCCAGGGGTGCTTTGCCACTGAGCTATAGCTCTAGCCCTTTTTGTATTTTGAGAAAAGTTCTCATTGAGTTGCCCAGGGTGGCCTTTAATTTGTAATCCACCTGGGATTACAGGCGTGTGCCACCATAACAGGCCTGGCATTTTTCTAATTGTTTAAAAAGAAAAGTTGAGATTTCATTGGTAATGGCTTTGCTAAATTTTATGTTCTAGTGTTTGAGTTGCAGAACCCTCAAATATGTGTAAACCCTATGATATATTTATAATTTAAAAATACTTTCCTTTAAATAAGCTTAGCTAATGTTTAATGGTATTCTTGTGGATTAATAATTTAATGGGCTACTTTCTGATAAAATATTTTTACTATTTTACATAATATTGAATTAAAAGATCCCCTTGGATATCTTTGTTAAAACATTTCCACAGAAAAGCAAGAGAAAGAACAGTTTTTTACAAGTTTTCCAAAAGAATATGTTTACAGGTACTTTCTACAGGACGTAAGTAGTGGCCTATCAAACTAGAAAAATGTGCTCATTTTACTGTATGCTGAAATCTTGCCTATTTTATAGTTTTCATCATGATAAAAAAATATATTCTGAATGTTTTGGTAGTATCTGTGTACCACTTACCAGAATAGAGGTTTCTCTGACCTTGACTGTTAGGATAAAGTACATTTATGATTGTTCTTAAAGTGGAACATTTCTAAGCATTTCTGACAGCTTTGCTTTGCTTCCATTTTTAAATTCATGGATTATATAGAGAAGGAATCTTCAGTCAATTAGTGTCTGTGTTTCACATCTGATAACTTCTCTTCATATAAGCAAGGGTGTACTTTAGACTCAAGGCTCTGACAGCTGCCAGAGGTGGCAACTGGAATGACAACTGGAGGAAATTTAGGGTATTAGAGATTGTTTTTGTACAGTGTGAATGAAAGGGGAAACATTCTTATAGATTTCGAACCTGTAAAACATGTGAACAAAATGGAAATTTTTACTGAAGTGTGCCTGAATGTTTTTGGTACAGTAGGTGATTTTAAAGGTACTTTTGAGTTCAGGTATATAGAATCTTAATCATCTTCTTCAGAGAACAAGTAGAAGGATTTTCAAAAGGACCAAAGTCTACAAAAGTGGGGAGGACCTTGGATCACCATATCCCATTGGATCACCCCATATCCCAGCCTCTTTAAAGAATCTTCCCTACTATGTTTAATAACTTCTCTCCAAGAAATTCCAACGGAATCAAAAGTAAGCACGGTCAGTATTAATAGGTCTTGGTGGGCTGGGAAATCTGTAGTGTTGATCATGGTGCTGATGCTGGGAAGGGCAGGCACTTTCATGCACCTATGCCTTAACAGAGTGAGGTTTGTGAGGAGTACCGTTCAACAGGAGACAAGTCTGCAGACTGTGAATGTGGAAAGGGTTCAGGCCAGGGCCAGTCCTGTCCTTATTAAATTCCAGGTGAGAACCGAATGCCATGGTCATAACAATCCACAAGATGGAGTTATTTAACACTGGTAAAACATCTCTAGAATGAACACATGAGTGAAAAATACTGCTTTCAGCACCTTACACCCAAAGTAAAAACAGTTGATTTGTTACATTCAAAGATGTGACTAGACCCCACACAAGAGCTACCACTTTGATTACCTGTTGACTGTTCTAGACTTTTATTTATTCTTTTTGCCAAGGCTATAGGTCAACAATTTTCTGCGTGAGATTAGATGATCTCCCTTTTTAAGCCTTTGCAAAGTTATTAATGATTTTAAAACAAATGAGAAGTGAAAACAAACTTTTTCCATTATAGTTATCTTTGATCTCTAGTGCTAAGTATAGTGATTAGCACATAGTAGGTGCTTGTTTGTAATTGAGCAAGATTATTTACATGGGAAGAAGAATGGGAACAGCACTGTGTTAAACTAGAAAATATGGACTAATTTGTCTCCATGCAAGTCCTTGCTATTTAGTAGGTTTTATTATACATCCATCTTTTTACCATGCTTAAATATACATGCCAAGGAAAAAATCCTTTTTGAAAATTGTAAGTTCCAAAGATGTGGTTGGCAGCACATTTAATGCATATTGGCTATTGTGAGAAAGTTTTTCTTGCCCTGAAAGTAGTTAAGAAATAAATTGAAGAAAGTAGGTGGTGACTGGATTATTGTTTGGGTACTTTTTGGAAACTGATATTATTAAATCAAGCTTTGTCTATAAAACTAGGTTTTAAAAAAATTTGACAATTTTCCTTTTTTTTGCCATTTGTAGTAAAGGGTAGAAAATGTAATCAGCATTCTTTCTAAATATATAGATAATGTCTAAATATAAGCTTATTGATAAGCTAAGCCTAGACTTCCAGTTTGAGTATTAAAGAACGAGTTGAGCCCCACCTGACCCAGATCAGAGATACTATAAAACAAAGGAAAAGAAAAAAGTACTGGGAAATAAACCCATGCATATACTGTCCACTGGATTTTGACAAGGGGCCAAGGGCACACAATGAAGAAGTCTCTTCAACAATAGTGTTCAGAAAACTAGATATCTACATGTAGAAGCATGAAATATGACATTTATCTCATGCATCATACCAAAATGAATTCAATTGCATAAAAACTTAAATGTATGACTAGAAATTATCAAACTACAAGAAGAGAACAGGGAAAATCTTCATGACATTGGTCTGAGCAATACATTTTAGATACAGTAGCAAAAGCACAGGGAACAAAAGCAAAAACAGACAAATGGAATTTCTCCTCACTGAAAAGCTTCTGTGCAGCAAAGGAACCAACAGAATGAGAAGGCAGCATACAGAATGTGAGAAAAGTTTGGCATACCATATGGTTAATATCCAGAATATATGAGGAACTATAACACTCAATCATAGGAAAGCTGTTGTAAAATGGACAGAGGATCTAAACAGACATTTGTCAAAAGAAGACCATATCCCAGCTACTCAGGAGACTCGGGCAGAGAATCACAAGTTCAAGGCCAGCCTGGGCAGCTTAGCAAGACCCTGTCTTAAAAAGGACTGAGGATGTAGCTCAGTGGTAGAGAACTTGCCTAGCTTGCGTGAGGCCCTGGATTCAATTCCCAGTTGCAAAACAAAACAGATAAAAAACCACCACCACCAAAAAACCAAATGAGAAATAGGCATATAAAAAAATGCTCCACATAGCTAATCGTCATAGAGAATCCAAACAAAAACCACAAGGAGATATCACCTTATACTTGTTGAAATGGCCATTAGCAGAAGAAAGATGTTTGTTCATTAGAAAAAGGAGCCTGTGTACACTATTGGTGGGTTGGAAGTGGGCATAGCTGTTGTGGAAAACAATATGGAGGATCCTTAAAAAGTTAAAAATAGAATTACCATGTGATCCAGCAGTCCCACTTATAGACAAACACACAAAGAAATAGAAATCATTGTCTCAGAGATATCTGTATCCCATGTTCATTGTATTTAATAAAGTAGTTATGGAAACAACCTAAATATTTGCAAATGTATAATGGGTAAAGGAAACATGTACATATACAATAGAATATTATTCAGCTTTGAAAAAGAAAGAAATCCTGCCATTTGCGATAACATGGATGAACCTGGATGAGATTAGATTGTTCTAATATTGTGCTTAGAATAAGCTAGACATAGAAAAACAAATATTACATGATTTCACTTACATGGCAAAGATATCAAGTTTATATAAATAATAGAAAGGAGGTTTCCAAGTGTCAGGGGAGGGTAGAAATGGGGAGAGATTGGTAAAAGGATTCAAATTTCTCATTTATGTGAAAAATAAGGTTTGGAGACATAAGCTCTGGTGACCATCACTTAAAATATTATATTATATGCTTGAGATTTCCTGAGGGGATAAGTTTTTAAATATTCTCACCACAACAATTTTTGATTTGATAGATATATTAATTAGTTTGTGGTGATTTTTTCATAATGCATGTATCTACCAAATTGTCAAATTTTTATACTTTATAGAATATTCGTCCAAGTTAATTAAGAAATGATGAACAAAACAATCTCTTTAATAAAAAAGACTGCACTGGCTAAAATGTGAACTGCCTGGAGAGCAGGAGGGAATGTTGGGGGACTGGTCCAGGGAGGTGGAGCCCCTGAGAGCTGGATTAGGAGGGAGGTGATGGAGGTGGTGAGCAGTGAACTGACTGGAGCATATGTCAGCAGCTGTCATTATGACAAGTGCCAGTATTTTACAGAAATAGTTTTGGCCTTAGAAGAGTAGGTACAAGAGCTAGGTGTAGCTAGGTGTAGTGGTGCACACCTGTGGTCCCAGTCACTCTGCAGGCCGAAGAGGATAGATTGTGAATTTGAGGCTGCAACCCTGTCTCCAAAAAAAGCAAACAAACAAAAAACAGAGTAAATTCTCTATGACTAGTAACCTTGATACCAAATACGAGATTGTACAATGTAGAAAAGTCATTGTAACTTGGGACTCTGTAGAGTCATTTGGGAATATGACCTGGAATAAAATCTGTTATGCACTCAACCCAAGAACATTAACTACCAACCATGAAAAGTCAGCTACTGGATGTTAAATATAATGGCTATACCCATGAAGTACAGTGGTTAAAGGCCTTTGCACTGCCTTTGCACTTTTTATGAATCAACAGATCCTTGGTGTGTTACTTTAAAAAAATTAGTTTTAAAAATCTGATGATATAAATTTTATGGCTCTAATAACATACATAGGAATTTCTGAACCCATATACACACTAAGATTTGGGCATTCATTTATATTTTTGCTTCGTTTTGAGCATAGCCAATAAAATAGGAAAGTGACCCAAAAATGTATTTTGTTTTTATAAATCAAGATTTATAAACTCATCTGCATTCTCTTTTTAAAATTATTATTATTATTTGATTCATTGTACACAAATGGGGTACAACTTTCATTTCTCTGGTTGTACACATTGTAGAGGCACACCGTTTGTGTAATCATACATGCACATAGGGTAATGATGTCTGTCTCATTCTATTATCTCTCCTCCCCCCACCTCCTCCCCACCCCTCATTTTCTGCTACACAATTCATCCTTCCTCCATTCTTCCCTCACTTCCCCTCCCCCCCATTATGTATCATCCACTTATCAGAGAAAACATTTGACCTTTGGTTTTGGGGGATTGCTTATCTCACTTAGCATGATATTCTCCAACTCCATCCATTTACCTGTCAATGCCATGATTTTATTCTTTATGGCTGAATAGTATTCCATTGTGTATATACATCACAGTTTTTTTTTTTTATCCATTCATCTATTGAAGGGTATCTAGGTTGGTTCCATAATCTAGCTATTGTGAATTGAGCTGCTATCAACATTAATGTGGCTGTGTCACTGTAATATGCTGATTTTAAATCCTTTGGATATAGGCCAAGGAGTGGGATAGCTGGGTCAAATGGTGGTTCCATTCCAAGTTTTCTAAGGAATCTTCATACTGCTTTCCAGAGTGGCTGCACCAATTTGCATTCCCATCAGCAATGTATGATGTGTACCTTTTCCCCCACATCCTTGCCAACACCTATCATCATCTTCATCATGTTGGCTTAGGACCAGACTTCCTTAACATGACTCCCAAAGCACAAGAAATAAAAGCAGGATTCAATAAATGGGATGGATTCAAACTAAAAATCTTTTTCTCAGCGAAGGAAACAATCAAGAATGTGAAGAGAGAGGCTATAGAGTGGGAGAAAATCTTTATCACATGCACTTCAGATAGAGCAGTAATCTCCAGAATTTATAAAGAACTCAAAAATCTTTACACCAAGAATACAAATAACCAAATCAATAAATGAGCTAAGGAACTGAATAGACACTTCACAGAATATCTATAAACAACCAACAGATATATGAAAAAGTGTTCAACATCTCTAGTAATAAGAAAAATGCAAATAAAAACTACCCTAATATTTAATCTCACCCCAATTAGAATGGCTATTATCAAGAATACAAGCAATTAATCTGAATTATTACTGATGATTGTGTTTACTTGAATTATTAAACTTTTAGCAGAGTAAACAGAAGGCTGATTTAATCATAATTTTTGCCATCTCTTTACTAATTAATAGTATTGTGGGCTTGTCAGCAGTTAGAACCTGACTTTATATTCACATGCTTTAGTGTACATGTAAAGGGAATAAATGCAGAACTAAAAAGGTAGGGAAAAGCATTGTTAATAAGAGAATGAAAGAGTTTTTTTTTCACTGTCCATTATAAGATTGTGTACTTACAGTAAATCTGGAACCCAAGGTGGCATAGCTGGTTGCCTAGGTGTGTTGGATGGGAAGACAGACAGAGATGAGCATCTATCTTACTTGACTTGTAACTATTCACATTTCACTTTGCTGATCAATCCTGTGACCTTCCCGTACTCTTGTTTAGTGGGTTGTTCTTGGCTCCAAGCCACCTCTTTAGAAGGTCATTGATTTTTGTTGGGATAAGATTACTTTCTGCAAAATTTTAAAGACCTGTTTTGGTCCACACATTCTTTTTTCAATCTTGAAAAAACAATCCATGTTAGCTTTGTTTTCTTCCCTTATTGTCTTCTACCTGCTTATTTTACTAAACATCATCAAGCCAATGTAATTTAATTAATATACATATTCACAATTAGTCATGCTTCCTGTGAAAAATAATTATCTGAGGTAACAGGCTTTTAATATTATTTCTATTTTTAGTGCATTTTAATTATACATAATAGTGTGGTTAATTTTGACATTCATAAATGCATATAACAATTCCTCCATTTCTATCCCTAGTACTGTCCACTTCCCTTCCTTCCCCTGATGCTCTTCCTCTACTCTATTGGTCCCTTATTTATTGATTTATTTTGTAATTGGTGCATTAGAGTTATATATAAATTGGAATGCATCGTGATGGAGTCATACATGCACTTGGTGTAATTTGGTCAGATTTATTCTTCAGTTCTTCCCTTTTGTCTCCCCTTCTCCTTGGCTCCCTGCTTCTACTCTAACTGCTCTCCTTTCTGTTTTCAGAAGATCCTACTTTTATTTTTTCTCTCTGCTTTCCACATATGAGAAAAAACATTTGATCCTTAACTTTGAGCATGACTTATTTCATTTAGCATAATGTTCTCTAGTTCAGCCAGTTACCAGCAAATAACATAATTTCATTCTTCTTTATGGATGAGTAGAACTCCATTGTGTATATATACCACATTTTCTTTATCTGTTTGTCTATTGTTGAGCAACTGGTTTCATAACTTGGCTATTGTGAATTGTGCTGCTATAAACATTGGTGTACTTGAATCACTATAGTATGTTGATTTTAGATCTTTTGGATAAATACCAGGGAGTGTTATAGTTGGGTCATATAGTGGTTCCATTCCTAATCTTTTGAGGAATCTTATACTGCTTTCCAAGGTGGTTGTGCCAATTTGTAGTCCCACCAACAATGCATTAGTGTACCTTTCCCCCCACATCCTTGCCAGCAATTATTGTTGTTTGTATTCTTGCTGATTGCCATTCTGACTGCGGTGAGATGAAATCTCAGTGTAGTTTTGATTTGCATCTCCCTGGGATCTCACTGAGGATGTTGAACATTTTAAAAAATTTATTTGCTGACCATTTGTATTTCTTATTTTGAGAAATGTCTCTTTAGATCTATTTCCCATTTGTTGTGTGGGTTATTTGATTTTTTTTTGGTGTTTTTGAGTTCTTTATATATTCTGATTATTAATCCTCTGTAGGCAGAGTGCCTGGCAAAGAATTTTCCCTATTCTGTGGGCTTTCTTCAGGTTATTGTTCCCTTTGCTGTGCAGAAGCATTTTAATTTAATGCTCTCCCACTTCTTGATTCTTGATTTTATTTCTTGATCTTTAGGAGTCTTACTAAGGAAGTCAACACCTGCAGCAATGTGTTGGAGTGTTGCCCCTATGTTTTCTTGTAGCAGTTGCACTGTTTCTGGTCTAATTTCTAGGTCTTTGATCCACTTTGATTTGATTTTTGTGCAGAGTGAAAGGTAAGGATCTAGTTTCATTCTTCTTTATGGATATTCAGTTTCCCCAGCATGATTTGTTGAGACTATTTTTTCTTCTCCAACTTGTGACTTTGGCAACTTTGTCAAGGATCAGATGATTGTATTTAATTCAATTTGTCTCTGTGTCTTCTAGTGTAGTCTTCATATCTGTTTTTAATGCCAATACTATGCTGTTTTTGTTACTCTTATTTTGGAGTATAGTTTGAGATCAGGTATCATGCCTCTAGCCTTGCTCTTCTTACACAGTATTGCTTTAAAGGCTATTGTGGGTCTTTTGTTCTTTCATATAAATTTTAGGACTGTTTTTTTTTTTCTAGTTCTGTGAAGAATGTTACTGGTGTTTTGATGGGGACTACATTGAATCTGTAGCTTGCTTTTGGTAATATGGCAATTTCGATTATATTAATTCTGCTTATCTACGAGCATGGTAGGTAAATATGCCTTTTTTGAAAAAAAAAAACAAATTCTCTATAATAGCATCTGAGTACTCTGCTTCTCCTTTTGTAGCTTTGGGAAATTTTCAGATTTTTAGTATCTTTTCTTTTATCCTATAAAATTGAAATGGTGATGTGATTTTCCTTAAAGTAAAATTTAAAATTCAAATAAGGTTAGGCACAGTCTTTGTTAAATCTGATCAATGATAGATGGTTTATTGAGTGTTATTTGCAAGACTCTGTTTGTTCCTCCCATCTTTTGAAGCTAATGGCACTAGAGAGGAACTAAGGATGTAACATAGCAGATGAGTGAAAAGCATCAGAGAATGGAGGTGCAGCATTCTGTCTAACAGGACACAGAACTTATAAGTAGCGCATTGACCCTTACATGCCTGAATTCTTTTCTTGAACTAAGTAACTGATATTTTTTTGTTATTAAACTCTTTTTCCCATCTGGTATTGTAGTCTGTCTTAGAGAAAATAAATCTTTTCTTCCAAGTTTGATTCAACATTTTGATAACAGAAATCTGCCTATTTGAAAATTTTAATTTTCTGGACTTCTAGACTGTCAGCTGTCTTTGTGAAATAGACATATTACCTTTGATTAAAAGATTTGAATTTTTAAGTAGGAGCCAGACCATTCTATATTGGACTGAGTAGAGATATAACTATATAAATATCTAAATGTGGTAGTTCAATAACCACAGGGTGGTCTCATTATTTACCTTAATAATGAAAATACTTTGGGTTTCAAAGTAAATTAGAACTGGATAAAGTCTGACTGTGCCATCTAGGAACTTGGTTAAATAGAGGATTTTAATTGATTTATGTATGCCACAGATTCCTCACTTATAACATAGGAATAATATTTGATATAGACATTTTTGATCTGGCTTAACTAAAAATACGTGTGTGTGTGTATTGTTTGCGTGAAAGTACATATTATGTTTAGTTTGTTTCAGCTGCCATGACAAAATACCTTAGACTAGAGAATTTATAAGCAACAAAAATTTATAGCTCACAGTTTGAAGGCTGAGAAATTCAAAATCAAGGCATCAGCAACTTTGGTGTCTTGAGAGGGTCCTCTCTGCCCCAAAGCTTGTACTTTGTTATTGTATCCTCCATGGCAGAAGGGCAAGCAGGCTCCCTCAATCCTATTTGATAAGGGCACTAATCCCATTCATGAGTGCAGGGTCCTAGTAACCTGATCATCCCCAAAAATTTCATATTTTTTCCATCACCTTGGGGGATAGATTTCAACATGTGAATTATGAATTTTGGGAGGACATAAATGTTCAAACTATAGCAGTTGTTCTTTTTGCTACAAATTTAGAAGATATTACAAAGTAAGTATGATTAGGATTAGCAAATATATCTCAGGAAGGAAATTAGGGGTTGGAATTTAAGTAACTTAAAAAATGAGAAGTTGGAAAATAAGAGGATTGGTAAGAATTTATTCATTCAGGCAGTGCTGGGGATGAAACCCAGCTAGGCAAGTACTCCACCTTGGAGCTACATCCTCAGCCTGAAATGTATTTCTTGAATGATTTTATTATGAACATAATTTTCCAATGATTTTAAAAATCCAAACTGTTAAACTGTAAGACAAACAATTAAGGCTTCAAGATAATACAGAAAAACTTAGCAATATCTTATAGTAGAAGAGGCATGTCATTTATTATCTATTTTCCATGATATCTTCAAAGCTCTAAAAATATTTATATCAGATCTGAAATCACTACTTGATAACTGAATTCCAGTCTAAACTATAAAAATTTTTGCTTACACCCTTTGTGAACAAAGCACTAAGATTAACATTTTTGTACAGGTTTCAGGAAACCTCTTAAACTAGAAATAAATATGCAAAACCAGTATATTGGAATATGTGGATAAATTTTGAAACATTACATTTCCTTAAACTACAGATCTTGTTCCCTTGTTTTAATGTTTGTTGTGAAAATAATCACAAAGCCACATATATGGCCAACACTTAATGAAAACCTAGTGGTTGCGGAAATAACCAGAAGTATAACATGCTGCATTTATCTTTTTAACCCATTGAATATAACTTACAGCCTACATAGTATTTTGAAGGAGGTTTGAATACACCAATCACATGAAGATGCAGATACTCAATTATCTGATTTTTTTAATGTGAAAAATAGGGGGAAAAAGATAACCGGCTGAAAGGGAGTGGCATATATAACCTAGCATTTAATTTTTTGGTCCTTGTACTTTTAGGAATCTATTCCCAAGAGTGATCTAAAGTAGGTTTGACCTTCACCTTATTCCTTGAGTGTCTTTTAGGTACTCACCTTTAAGGCAGTCTATAATCCTAATGTAGCCGCAACCTTCACCTCCACTCTGCACCTTCCTGCCAGGTGCCGCATCTTCACCATTCTGGTGGTGTCTAGGTATTCCTTCATGAAAGTCATGGACGTTGCATTTTGTGAGTAGGTTGAAGGGCTATCCCATTTCTGCTAAGGTGAGTGTAGAAATTCAAGAGAATTGAATTTTGCTGGCTTAATCTCTGGTTTGGTGTAGGAATGTAATGTGACTCCATCTGTGCCTTAATGAGATTCAGACAGATTCATCTGTCTTTTTGTTCCCTTGCTCCAAGCCTGCTCTACCCAGGGAATATTTGGGTAAAACATAGAAGATCAGGCTCCCAAGTTTTAAAAAGGTAAAAGTAGTTTCATAAATGATATTAAAATATATGTTAATAGAAAAAGAGTAATAGATTTCAGGACATCACAGGAAGAATTTCACCCAAAAGGGAACCTAGGATAATGCCCTAATGTGTGATATGTGATGTAATTTAGTGTTAGGTTTTTCATTTTTTGTTTTCCTCTTACACATGAATAAAGGACAATAGGACTGGGGTAGATTAGTTGGTATTGATGAGGGAGCCAGGGTTATTTTAGAATAAATGTTGCAAATAAATGTATCAAATAAATGCTATCATAATGAAGGTTTAGACTGCTTAAGTTTTTTCTCTTATACTTTTATCCAAATTGGTACATTATTTTGCATTGAGTATAGGCACTGGAAGCAGTGTACACCTTTCTGAGAACCACTGTTAACAGCAGGTTTGTTCTTTATCTATATCAGGGCATGTAAGGGCATTCATCTACCTTTGGGACAAATCAAGAGTGCACTTCCTAAAATTCATCATTGAGAAACTGTTAACCATTTGGAAGAAGAGAAATAAAAAAGGACTTAAGGGGTTTCCATGAACAGAAATTCAGCTAAACCATTTATTATATGATTAATCAACTGATACTGCTTTAAATAAGCCTAAAATATTATGTAGTTTAGGTATAGAATTTTTAAAAATCAGATTTGATGAGGTATAACTTAGACCCTGAAAATCATCAATTTAAAATATTTAATTCATGTATTTTCTTGGATCCTCTGGGATTTTAGTTTATATGTGTGCGTGTGTGTGTGTGTGTGTATTATATATGTATATGCATATGTATATTTGTTTATCTCATAAGATTCTCTATATGGACTATCACATTATCTGAGAATAAAGAGAATGTTCTTCCTATCCAATATGAGTACTTTTACTTTTCTTATCTCATTATGTTGGTTAAGATCCCTCAGAATTTTGAAAGCAAGATGAGAATAGGAATTCCTATGTTGTTGCTAATCTTAGAGAAAATATATTCAGTAAGACATATGATTTTCTACATAGACCATCATGTCATCTAGAAATAGGGAAAGTTGTATTTCAATCTGGATGCGTTTATTTTCTCTTCTTGTACTATACTGAATAAGAGTGCTAAGAGCAGACTTGTTCTCAATTACAGGAGGAAAGTCTGAGATTTTTACCAATAAACATAATGTTATCTATTGGTTTTTCTGAAGATAAATATAAAATTGAATATATTTGATAAATATCAAATTGAAAATTTGATTTTCCTATTTTTCTGAGCATTTAAAAAATTATAAATGGGTATTGAATTTTGACATGACCAGATGTCAATTTTTTATCCTGCTAATGTGATTACCAATTACATTGACATATTTTGGAATACAGAACCAGTTTCACATCTCTGGAATAAACTCCATTAGGTCATTTGGTTATGAATCTTTTTTATTATTTTATTATGTTAAATTTTGTTGGCGATATTTTATTAAGGTATTTTGCATCAGTATTCATGAAGGATATTGATATGTAGTTCTTTCTGTTCTTCTGTCTTCTTCATCTGGTTTATGTTTTAGCTTTTTTACTGACTATAAGACCCGACCAGAACAATTGTAGAGAAGGAAAAGTTTATTTGAGGGCTCACAGTTTCAGAGGTCTCAGTCCACAGAAGACTCACTCCATTCCTTGGGGATCGAGGTGCGGCTGAACATCATGGCAGGAGAGAGTGGTGGAGGGAAGCAGCTCATATCATGATCAGAAAGCATAGAGCCACATGCCACATGCCTCCAGTTACCACTCAGTTAATCCCATTAGGTATTAATTCACTGATCAGGTTAAGGCTAGAACCCAATCATTTCTCCTCCAAACCTTCTTATATTGTCTCACAGGTGAGCTTTTGGGGGACACCTTACATCCAAACCATAACATTTTGACATCAGAGTAATAATAGCTTCAAAAAGTGAATTGGTAGGTATTCCTCCTCCTTCTGTTTTCTGGAAGAGATGGTATGAAGTTGGTGTTAATTTTTCTTTAACTATTTGGCAGAATTGTCTAGTAAAACCAATTGGATTCTAGAGATTCCTTTGTGAGAATTTTAAGTAAAAAATGTCCTTAATAGTTATAGGTCTATTCAGATTATCTGTTCCATTTTGGATGAGTTGTGATTATGTTTTTTGAAATTACTTTTAAGTTGCTAAGTTTAAGTTTATGAAATATTTCATTGTTTTCCATTATTCTTTTGTTGTTGTAGGGTCTTGAATGAATCTCCTGTTTCATTCCTTATACTAAGAACTTTTGTCTTCTCTTTGTATCTTTGTCAGTCTTACTAGAGATTTTTCAGTTTCATTGATCTCTTCGAGGACACAACTCTTCATTTTATCAATTTCCTCTGTTGTTTTGCACTTTTCAGTTTATTTCATCCCTTTATAATTTACTTCCTCCTATTTGCTTTGGATTTATTTTGCTGTTGTTTTCTGAGTTCTTCAGATGGGAGCTTAGCTTATTGATTTAAGATCTTTTCTTGTTTCTAATGTATTCATTTCATGCTGTAAATTTTCCTCTGTATACTACTTTAACTATGTCCCATAAATTTTGATACATTAGTGTTTTCCTTCAGTTCAGTGTATTTTTCTTTACTTCCCTTGAGATTTCCTCTTTGACTTACGGATTATTTAAAGTATATATTTTAGTTTCTAAGTGTTTGGAGGATATTCCTATTATTTTAAGTCTGATTTTATTTTTGTCAGAGAACACTATCAGTCCAATTTAATTTATTTTAAATTTCTTGAGATTTAATGGACCAGGGTGTGTACTATCTTGGTATATGTTCTGTGGGCTCTGGAAAATGTATGTGGGGAGAGGTCTGCCTTGTTCCTGTTGGATGGAGTGAGAACTGCACTTGGCTCTGTTTCTCAATTCTTTTTTATTTTTTATTTTGATTCATTGTACACAAATGGAGTATAATTATCATTTTTATGGTTGTATACAAAGTAGAATCATACCATTTGCGTATTCATACATGTACATAAGATAATGGTGTTTGTCTCATTCTCTTTCCTTCCCCGCCCCCTCCCCACCTCTCATTTCAGTCTACACAATCCATCCTTCTTCCATTTTTCCCTTACCTCCCCCCACCCCCGTTATGTACCATCAACCACTTATCAGAGAGATAATTCGACCTTTGGTTTTCTGGGATTGGCTTATTTTCTCAATTCTTTATACCTGAGGACAGGGCTTCTCACTGCTGGGTAGGAGAGGGAATTCTGGCTCACCACGTCATCTCCACTAACATCATGTTGAGGACGACCTTTGATAATGTTATCCTTATTACTGGGCAGTGGTGATAGTTCTCTCTATTCTGTCTCCTATATACCACCCCAGGTAGTGGGAAGAGGATGTCTTATTACTCATGGGCAGGGTGTGAGAGTTTTGATCTTCTATGTGGTCCCCTCAACAATGGACTAGGGAAGGTCTGGTTACTAACTGGCAGGGATGCACGACCTAGGTCCCCACTTGGCTTTCTTATACACTGTTTAGGATGTTGGGATACTCTTTATGACCTTGAGAAAGTGGAAGTCTAGGCTTCTCACTTGGCCTGGGCTGGTGTAGATGTGGTTGGGTCATTGTTTTTCTGTTTGTCTGAGTTTTATTGTCTAAAATTTTTCTATTCTCCCCAGCTGACCTTCTTTAGGTACTTTGACTAGAAAGAAGAAGTTTTTGTTGGAGCTACTCTCTCACCCCTCTATCTGCCTGTTGATATTTATGAATGGCTAACTTTTTCCCAACCTCAAATCTTAGGTGTAGAAGGAAAAAGGAAAGCCAGCCTCTCACCATGGATCCTGAGTTCTCTAGCCAGTCTGCCTTCTCTGTATCTTCAGAGTCTTCTCCTGTTTGTGGTATAGATAACATCTATGATTTATAGTTGTAGTTAGTGGGAGGAATTGCATGGTGGAGTAAAAGTATGTCTATTTCTAGATATGGAAATCCACAATCTGTATTTAAACAAGGATTCTAGGATCTAGTGCTTTGGGTCACAGGTTGAGTAGCAAGACTGTATATAATTGAGTTATTATTTTAGTTACTGTTGACATTTCATTCTTCACAGAAGTTTGGTAATGGAGCACAGTAGTCTCCCTTATCCACAGTTTTGATTTCCATGGTTTCAGTTACCTACGGTCAATAGGCGCTGTCACGGCTTGATGCTCCTCTTCTGATGTATTGTCAAGTCAGTAGTAGTCTGACCCTTCATCACAGAGCCTGTGTTATTCATCTCCCTTCATCCTATCAAGTAGGCATGGTATCATTTCACATCAACACAAGAAGAAGGGTGAATACAGCACAATAAGATTTTTTTTGTGTGTGTGTGTGAGAGAGAAAGAGAGAGAGAGAGAGAGAGAGAGAAAGAGAGCGAGCGCACAAGCAAGAGCACATTGACACTTTTATTACAGTATAATTGTTCTACTATATTATTATTGCTATTAATCTTTTACTGTGCCTAGTTTATAAATTAAACTTCATTGTAGGTATCTGTGTGTATGAAGATCCTTGGTATATGTAGGGTTTGGTACCATCATTTATTTCAGGCACCCACTGAGGGTCTTGGAATATATCTCCCATGAATGAGGCAGGACCACTGTGCCAAGTTACTTTTGCTGAAAACTAAAGATTTGTTTTGCTGTGCTTTATGATAATCTTTTGATGAATTTCTCCCTCACTTATGCTCGTAATTATCAAACATTCCAGTTGATTTTGAGGAACCACTGATTGACCTGTATTTTAACATGATACAAATCATTAACTGTAGTTTCCTGAGACACTTAAATCATTCTATAACTGTCAACATGATCTAGACATGGATAAAGAATTACTTTCACCTTCACTTTGACTTTCTTATGTGTGGCATATCCAGTAATTATTCCCACTAGTGTACTTACTGGCACACTTGTTTTTTTTCTGTTATATATTGGGTTTCACCCGAACTGCAAAGTGAAAGAAGCAATGCTTCTCTCAAATGGAATCCAATTTTAGTGCCTTCTTTTCAAATAAATATTGGGGAAGAGACAAGATGACATTGTTAGTTTTTTGTTTGTTTGTTTTACTTCAAAACAATTTATAACATGGACTTGTAGGTAAATTAGTCTACTTGGGTAAAAAAAAGTAAGAAAAGTGCTTTTCATGGAAGTGGAAGCTTGAGTTTTATATTGAGAACTGTTTAGTTGTCTTTAGTGTACTGTGATATACTGTGTAAACTTACAGTGAATTGCTTTGCAGTTGTTAGAAGATATTTCACCAGGGATTCTTCTTTATTTGGCATATGTGCCACAGTGATGGAGGATAACATTTTATTTTCAGAAAAAAAATCAGTATGCAGTTTGCTTTTTATAGACTTCTTTTCTCCTATGGGGCATGGAATTTTGGCCTTAGCAAAAATCAGAGCTGCAGTATAGAATTGAGAATATATGAATATCAGAATATTTATAAAACATTATTGCTCCTTCTATTTGTCATCTGTATTGTCAGGGTCTTTCTCATTTTCCTTGGACCAGAATTTCCAGATGCAAAACTCAGTTTTCATTTCTAGATCCTTCTTGTGTTTATCTCAGGAATTAAAAGTATCTCCTTTACATTACATAATTCTCCACATTTTGGCCTCAGACTGGGGGAGAAGTGATCTGTCCTGTTATATATTTCTTCATTGGGAGATCTTGGTTTCTCCCTAGCAGTGATTCCCAAGCTTTTTGATCTTGGAATCCTTATGATCTGAAAAATTATTGAAGATTATGAGGTGCTTTTCTTTATATAGGTCATACCTATCTACATTTATCATATTAAAAATTAAAACCGATAAGAACATAAAATATTGATTTATTTTATAACAACAGTAAATCTGTATGTACTAAAATAACTTTCATGAAAGATACCTATATTTTAAAAAAAAATTTCACCAGAATTGCATTGTTTTTTAATTTTCACCAATCTCTTTAATATCTGACTTAATAGAAGACAGACTTTTGTATCTGATATTGCATTGTTATATGTTGTTTTGGTTAACATATACAAAGAAAATCTGGTCTTCCAAACATATGTGATTAGAAAAGAATGAAATATTTTAATAGTCTTTTCATATACTCAAGAATATTCTTTGATTCTATACTAAAATGCAATAAATGGCAGCATTTTAAAGGTTAGTTATGTATAGAATCTGAAACCATATCAATATTTTTGAACTCTGTTACATTAAAATTTATGTTGTACTTTCAGTGAATCGTTTATCTGTGTCTGATTGTGTAATTTCATGCATGGGTCATTAGGAAACTGTAGGGCCACTGAGTTATGAGGTATTATATCATTGACATTTATTATTGTATTCAAAGATCAAATCAGAAGAACTTTTTTAGTGCTGAGAGCCTGTCAAGCTCATAGTGGCAGATATAAGAAGTACAAATTTCTGAGTTTTGCTTGAAACATTGAATTTTGCCATTGATAACAAATCCTCTCTGTTTTTTTTTTTCCTTGAAGGAATGGGCTCACTTCATTCATTTTCAATATGTTTGAGTAACTATTTCCAAGTTTGAGTAACTAGGATTTATCTGTTAGTTTGTTACTTCAAATAAAAATAGTGTTCCATGAAAGAATGGTGAGTTCACCCCACACAGTAAACAATCACACAAATGATCGTCCTCGAGACAACTGTACTGCAGTGGAAGGGCTCTGTGGTTATGTACTTCCCATTTAGATCACATGGTGTGTTGACAATTTTGTCCTTAAGGCAGAAGATTTAATAAAACTAATAATGGCTTTTGCTTTATCAGTTTCTCATCTTGCACACACGTTTGAAGTCTTCTCTGAGACAATGTGTTTTAAAAAGCATGGCACATTGGGGAAGGTATTGGGGAGGGGATGTTGTTAAATGGAACTGGCTTTTTAAAATTATTATAAGTGTAAGTGTGTGGCATTGATGAACACGGTGACTCCTTATGCAGTTGGGTGCCAGTGCCTGGATTAGTGCTAAATACTGTCAATGCAAATACCAACATGTGACAAAGGCAAGAACAACTTCTCCATTTTAAGGTAGGAATAGTTTTGATCTTGTAGAAACTCTTTAAAACAATGGGCCTCAGGTGTCCCTAGGAATTCCCAGAGCAAACATTGAGAACCAGTGTACTAAGTAAGTCATAGATGTATGGATGAATGGATATAATTTTTAAAAATACTTATTGTTTATGTACTTTTTTTAATCTTTGAAATTGTGTTTATCAGTTTTGTTTTTTTTTTTTTTTTTTGGTCACTATTGTTCTGACCAAAATACCCAATAAACAACTTAGAGAAGGAAAAATTTATTTTGGCTTATGGTTTCAGAGGTGTCAGTCCATGGTCAGCCAGCTCCATTCCTTTGGGTCTGAGGTGAGGCAGAGCATCATGGCAGAAAAGCATGGTGGAGGAAAACTACTCATCTATGGCAGCCAGGAAGGAGGAGGGCACAGAGGGAGTGTGGCAATTGAGTGGGGAGAGAGGACGTGTCCAGGACAAAATATACCCTCCTAGGGCACACCCCCAGTATCCTACTTCCTCTACTTAGGCTTCACCTCCTACAGTTTCTACCACCTCCCAATAATCATTCAAATGATTAATCCATCAAGTGAATTAATCCACAAATGAGGTCAGTGCCCTCATGATTCCATCATATCCTGAAAGTCCACCTATGAACATTGCTACATTGGGATCCAGGCCTTCAACACATGAGTCTTTGGGAGACACAACATATCTAAACCATAATAGAAACATCAAAGAATTTCTGAAAATAGTCCTGTTAATCCTCATTGTACCCCTGAAAGGTTGTGGTGATTACAATATCTGAGCAATGGAGAAACGCAAGTCCTATATTTTGTGGCTAGGCAAAATAAGGGAGAGAAATTGCTGGAAGGGCTGGAATCCTGATTGAAAATGAAACCAACAGGAAGGGCAATAACAGTCTGAACTAAAATGATATTGGACATGAGCCTTTCTCAGCTTCCACCTCTTCACATCTTGTACACAAATTTGAAGTCTTCTCTAAGGAAGCATATTTTAAAGTATGGCACTCTGGGGAGGGTTTTTGAGATGGGCAGGCCTGAGAGCCCAGTGACTACTGAGAGATGAGAGGTTTGACAGCATTAAGAGAGGGAAGAAGCTGACTTTATTAATGGTCTAATGAGTGCCAGGGACTTTGCAAGGCATTTCACAACTGTTAACTCTGTTGCTTCTCACAACAGTCTATGATGTCACTATGATCAGTCTCAATTTAGAGATGAGAAAGTGGAGCTTCTGATGGTAAACAACTAGGCTGAAGCTCCTTTACTCTTGTGGGTTGGAGTTGGAATTGAAAACATCTCTTTAAACTATGAAAAAGTGTCTGCATATCATTATTAATGAGCCTCTTGGGTACATTGTTGACTGGCTAACTGCTACTTACATTCATATACTAAATATATATCTGAATATCCACCTGCATGCTTCAGGTTCAATTTTTACCTTCCTGGGGAAAACACACACAATTTTGCATTCATTCAGCCACTAGGGGGCACAAGAGTGCTAGCTTGTTTGGTACCTAATGATCAATGAGAAGGGTTTAAATTATGATTGTAATATGATTTATAATTATATGTATATATTATAGGACATTTACATATGGAAAATTCTGAGCAACTATCTAATGTTATTCCAGATAAGGAAGATGTCACACTCTTTTCTTATTGAAACTTCAGGGAGTTTTCCCCCTTAAGTATGAAAAATAAAGTGAGATATTGTTCAACTTAGAAGTGTGACTGACAGTTGAGGAATCACATGATATGAATTGGCAAAATAGCTGTGAACGAAATCATGAAAATTAAAGTGTTTGTTTTCTTAGATGCATGCCAGTTTTACCATTATTATTTTAACTTTGTAGTGATCTGTTTGAAGCAATGAAGAATATAATTTATCTTAAGTCATTATGTAAGCCTTAAAGGCAAGCATTATATAACTTTTTACATTTGGATAGTGATTTTGTTAATCATTATCTATTATTCCAGGTCTACCATTCAAATAAGGCTAGGTATGAGGAGAGCCTCTTAATTAATATATCTAGTTACTCATATATATAATTACCATATGGGTAATTTCTAGTAAAATTATGAACTACCTTTAAAAAATGAAAAAAGTGAGAACTCTGAAATAATTACATAATTTTTGCCGTTAAGGTATGTGAACAAATTTTGGATGTTATCCTGATTTATTATTCTTAAGACACCTGTAAAACTTGGATTTAAAGATGGTGATCAGTAGATTCTTGGCATACCTAGGTATAATATTAGTGGGAGGGAATGAAATCAAAGAGAATTTATGAATTTGCATCTAAAGATTTAGCAGTTAGAAATTGGGCATGAAGAATCTGGAGTAGCCAAGCATGACTCTTAAACTTCAGGTTGGGGGGACTTTGGAGAATAAAAGAGAGAAGCAAGATTTTCTGGAAGGGCTTTTAGTTGGAGATAGAAATTGAATCAGAATCAAATATAACCCCCAAACAGTGTTTGAGTATTTTCAATGTGTCAGGGAGATAGTGAGGGTTTTAACACTATGTGTTTAATCATGTCCATAGCTCCGAGAGGTGTTACCATCTTTCATGGGCAAATGAGGAAGCTGATTTAGGGAGATTGTGTATCTTATCTAAGATCACATATATGGAAGCGGTGGAACTTAGAACTGAGCCTAGGTCTATGTGACCTCAAAGCACAATCTTTTCTACCCGATTACTCTGGGAATAACTCAGAAGCTATAATGGAAGCAACAGGTATAAAAAGAAATGTTGAAGATGTGTATATACAGACAGAACACAGAAAACAACTTGGACCAGTACATTGGATTAAATTGAATCCCCCAGGGATATATGATGCAGGGAGGTAGGAGGGATACTAGGAAAAAAAAAGCATTGCATCCAAGAAAAAAAATTAGAGTATTCTTGAAGCCTTTCATTATTTTTATTTATTTATTTATTTGATTGGTATATAAAATCATGCATTTTTAAGGGGTATAAAATTATGTTTTAATACACATAAATTGTGTAATGCTCAAATCAGGATAAGCATATCTACTTGAACATTTATGATTTCTTTATGCTAAATACCATCAAAATCCTTTCTTACAGCTTTTTAAAATGCGTGACACACTACCATTGCCTGTAGTCACCCTACTGTGTAACAGAACACCAGAACTTCCTTGTCTCATACAAATGTAACTCAGCAGTTACTGATGAACCTTCCCATCCCTTCCTCCCTCTAGTAACCACTGTAATACTCTCAACTTCTATGAGATTAACCATTTTAGATTCCACATATGAGATCATGTAGTGTGTTTCTCTGTGCCTGTCTTATTTCTCTTGATATAATGATCTCCTTTTCCATCCACCTAGTCAGACAGAATTTCACCCTCTTAGTGGATGAATAGTATTCCATTGGGTATATGTGCTGCATTTTCTCTATCTATTTTTCAGTTAATGGCCACTTAGGTCATTCCCATTTCTCAGCTATGGCCAATAGTGCTGCAGATAAGCATGGGAGTGCAATGTCTCTTAGACATGCTGGTTTATTTCCTTTGGATATATTCCCAGTGGTGGCATAGCTAGATCCTATGGTAATTCTGTTTTTAAATTTTTGAGGAACATTCATACTGTTTCCATCAATGGCTGTGCCAATATATGTTCCCACTAAACAGTCCCCTTTTCTCCACATTGTCATTGGAACTTGTTATCTTTTATCAAGGCTTCCATTTTTTCTCACCCTGCCCAATGACAAACCCTTTTGGCTCTTCCTTCAGAATATATCCAGAATTTGACCACTCTCCAAGTCTAAGCTACTCACAACTCCTTGGTCTAATAGGATTTACTGCATCTGTTCTTGTTGCCCTACATTCATTTTTTTTTCCATAGAGCAATTTCACCATTCCTTTCAAAATGTAAGTGAGATTGTCACTCCTCTGGGCGGACTCTCCACTGGTCTTTGTCATTCAGCATATCATCCACACTCCTCACCAAGGCCCACAGGCTGCATGTGCCTCCAACACAGTAACCTGCCCTGGCTACTTCTTCTACATTCTCCAAAGCACCAGCCTCAGCCAAGTATCCCCCTCTTTGGATCCTTGTGCTGACTGCCTGTCTGACCTGCTTTCTCCCAAGATCTCTGCCCTCTGTCAGAGAGATCTTCCCCAACTAGGCTCTCTCAAGTTGCATCTTATCATATTGCACTCCTTCATTCTTTTTGTTTTTAGAAATGATCATCACTTGAAATTTGAAGCTTGTTTATGTTAATTGCCCCTGAATCCCCAACCCTATGCGCATACTTCAAGAAGTTAGAGATTTGCTTTTTCTGGTTCCCTTCTGTATCCCTAGCATATAGGTACAATAAATGTTCAACAATTATTTGGGAGGAATGAATGTAGCCAAGGTAGCTTTTTAAACGAGTGAATCAGATCACGTCACCGCTGTGTTTAACCTGCCTATCCTAGTATTTAACCTTCCATCACTATCAGAATAAAATCCAGACTCCCTTATAAGGTTTTCAGGGCCTTCCACGATCCATGCCTTGGCTGAGACTGACCTCTATCTAGCCTTTCCACTCTACCCTGGTTGGCTACATTCCAGCCACTTTGGCCTTCTGGTTCTTCCTGGGACTTGCTAACTCCATTCTTCCTCTTGCTGTTCCCTTTGCCAGCCACTCCTACAGGGTTGGCTCCCTGGATCCTTCAGAGCCTTGCACAAGTGTTACTTCTGCAGAACAGCCTCCCAGAACCATCCTCTCTTCAAACATTCCCATTCTCCATTCAAACATACCTGCCCCTCCACTTAGATCTCTCTAGGACTCAGGATGATTTTTAGTATTGTTACTGTCACTGGCTAAATATTAGTGTTTATTGTTTGTCTCTTTCCTGAACTGGGCAGAGGGCAAGGGCTTTTCTGTATGATATACCATCACATTTATAGCACCTGGATACAGTATTGGCCTGAGAAACCTAGTATTTAGAGTGTGAAAGACTTCTGCTCTTCCTGCAAGGATGACTCCTTTTATGGCCTATGTTTGAATATTCTTTTTGATCACACACCATTTAAATGAATGCCTAAACCTTCTAAGGAGGTAGGTTATGCAGTTCAAACACTAGCAGACTATCTCTCAAGCTGGCTCATGGAAGACACTATAGCTACCCTATTTTTTTTTCCACACTCCTAACAATCCAAATTGAAACCTTACAAACTCCCAGGGTGTTGTAATTTTTGTTCTTAATTGTTGCCAACAGTGTTTAACTGTTAAGTTAGTTGAATTAGATTTCTGATTCCTCAAGGATGGTGAGTGTCGCATTGTCATATCCCTAGCACTTTTCCCAGAGTTCATCACAGAGTAGATATTCAATAAATGTTTGTTAATGGCGATTTTAAAAATTTATAGTTAAAAATTAAGAATTCATAGGTAAAAATCTTTGCAGTTGTTACAGATTTCAAAACTGGGCCCCTCCCCCACTCCTATGAAACTTAACCTTTAAGAAATGTTTGGTTCCTGACAAACTCAAGAAGAGGAATGAAGGAGTAATAGTCCCACACCAAGTTTAAACTCTGTCTGCCAGGCTAGAGAAACAGAGGAGACCTGAAACCATTTATTCACCTACTGTACCTCTGTATTTGGATGGGGTTGGGTGGTGGCAGGGAACCACTCTGTGGTCCAGCATCCTCCTTCAGTCTTATTTTCTTTTTGATAAAACAGTCAGTGTTCAGTGTGGCTCCAGAAGTTTTGGTTTGGGGATTGAAGGAGCAAGCAGCAGGTAGCCGTGACGCAGGCTCTACACAGTCTCTGAGCTGCACACACCTTAAGCCAACAGAACCTGTGAAAGGCGGCAGTGTGTGAACTGAATCTGTGCTTTTTAGATGGAGCAGCACCTTCTCAATAAAAGCACGTTTATACCAACTCCTTAAGAAGTTTAGACTGGAGGGCTGTCTCTAGAAACTGACCCCCCTTTAGCCAAGACCCATTTGTTTGTCTTGGCCGGCTGGCTGTGTCTGCTTGGCTGGTGCTAATGCTAGGATGTGAAACTGATGAAACACAGAGCTCTTGATCCTTTTCAGTGAGGCTTCTATTTGGTTAATGGCAGGGTAGAGCCCTTTGCTGCTAGCCACCTGTAACTGGCCAAGCCGAAAAAAAGAAATAGATGCAGAGATGTAGAAGAGGAAATTTTTCTTTAAGAAAAACTTAGCAAATCCTTCAATTTTTTTTGGGGGGGTTGCCTCTTTTAATATCCCAAATAGATTTTAAAACACTGAAAAAGAACATAAAAGAATTCACCTAAATCCCACCATTATTTTTGAGCAGTGGCAGTAGTGGGGAGAGGGGTTGAGATGGATACTCTTGTAACCTAGATAGGCAGAGATTTGGGGAACTGTGGGAAGATACTGTATTAGAATAGTGAATCTTGCTTTTTATTGTGGCGTTTGTCTTTGGTCTAGGTAAAATGAATTTTCTTCAGGTGATTATAATGTATGTTTCTGCTTGGGATAACTACCACCACTTAGATACCCTGACAAAAATATAAAAGGGTGTGGCCCTTTGAGAGTGTGGGCCTTTCAGCACTGTGTCCCATCTGCACCTGTGTGTGTGTGTGTGTGTGTGTGTGTGTGTGTGTGGACTGTGTGGGATTGGGCTGCCCTGGGTGTCTCAGTCTTCACGTGTATACGTTCTTTCAGCCATGGACTATGACCACTTAGAACTATCAGGACAGAAAGGAAGCAAGTGTAAACTACCTTTATGGTTTACATTTTTCAGAAGAGATTTATAATATTTCTTAGGTTGTTACAGGGATCGATGGTCTTATGAGGTTTGTGGATTTATCAGCCTCTCACATTATTCAGGTTGCTTCTCACCAGTACAGTAAAAGCAGAAAGCACCCACTCCACATTTCAACTGCCTGGCTGCTTCATGTTTTTCATACTATTTATTATAATCTGAGTTCTGTACTTTTTTTTAGATTTTGTATTTCCTCAACTGCAATTTGAGTTCTATGAAAACAGGGATTTTTTTTTTTCTGCTTCACTTTTTAATCCTCATTGCTAAGAAGGGTATTCAGGACATCGTAAGTGCTTGAGAAATATATATTGAATGGCTGAATAAATAATGAAAGGAGCAATAAAGAATGAAGTAAGGAAAGAAAATGAAATAATAAAGAAAGGAAATAATGATTCTGTGTCCAGATAATATCATTCAGTGTGCAGCTAGTTAGAGCAGGACAGGAAAGTCCATCAATTTTGCACACGTGAAATGTTTATTAGTATTTTTAATAATATTTTGAGTGCAAACTGGATTGCATGTAGCAAACATATCACTGTGCCAAGTAAATGAAATCATTAAGTTAGCCAAAGATCAGGGAATATGAAAAGATTTCATTGTATGATTGAGCAGAGGGACTGAGCAGAGACATTTGATTTGTTTTATTAAATGTTGAACATTAAGTTGGAAATTTTACTATGGATCCCTGAGAGTGCATTTAAAATTATTTTGCCTACCACACTCTTTCTTTTAGAAGGGGTAGGTTTGTCGATTTCATAATCTCCATTAGTTGCTTATATGTTAGCATTTCTACTGCTGTATCATGTGCTGCTTCAAACAGATGGAATCTACTTAAGAAAATTATCTCCTGTCCACTGGAGAACAAACTGCTTAGTTGCTGAGGCTGCCTCAAACTTAAAACCCCCCTGCCTCAGCCTCCTGAGTAGATAGGATTTCAGGCATGCATCAGCACTCTGGGTGAAAAATATTTAGAGTATGTTTTATGCATGACAGATGGCATGAGAAATAGCCTGTCAGTTTAATATAGGTGGTATTGGATTAGTGAACACCCTAAAATTAACTACAGTTTCTTTTCCACATTGGTATTTTTTAACAGTGTATATTGACTTTCTGTATGACTCAAATCACAGCATGTTTTGTTTTCTGTTTCCCTTATTTATTGATTAGCTTTTACCATAAGAATTCATCTATTCGTAGTCTTCATAATGATATTATGGTTTTTTTTTTCTTAAAAATAATGCTGTATTTTGAGCCAAGACTATTATATCTTGGTAGGTTTTGTGTCATTACAGCTGGCTTATGTGTCTGGCATGTAGAACATGTTCAATTGATATTTGTTAAATGTTATCAAATGTTCCAAATGTATTTAATCTTTGTTTTATTTTTGGATGTTCAGCGTCCTTCTGGTTTTATGATGTATGTAACAATGTGATGACCATCTATCTGAATGCCTATGGCTTTGTGATAGGCTCCATTTCATTTTGACTCACTTTTATGACAAAATCTTACAGGAACATTTCTTAGTCTGCTTCTTATATCTCTTGATTTGTGAATGGGTGAGATCATTTTATAATATTACAGTGTCTGGATTTTCTTGGTCTCATTTTTTTAGCTTTTTTAGCATAAGTTGTGGAATTTTTTTTTCCTTCTGACACATTATAGCTATATTTGGATTTAGGTGCCAACCTATTTTAGTTTCAGTTCTAGACATGTTTGTGGGGTGTGTGTGTGGTCATGGTCAGCATTTTCATGGCTTTTATTAATATATTATAAATTATGCATTCATTAAATTTTCAAGAACTTTGAGCTGGGATACTCAATTATTATTGTAAACTTTGTTACTAGTTTTTCTCTGTTCTTTCTTCTTGTGAAGTCTCTATAACTCTTGATATTCCTGAAGCCAGTTTGTCTATTCCTTCTCTCCATCCTTCAAGTTTTGAAGTGCTAATGGCTTCTGAAATTGTTGATAAATTGTTAAAACACACCTGTTTCTATGATATATGGTACACAATTACTTTTTTCATCAATTCTATTACTCTACAGAAGAGCAAGAAAAACAGGAAAATTCATTTTTAGCAGCTCCAATAAACAGAATAAGTAATCTGTGACTAGTTAAGATTACCAAAACTTTGGATAAAAAATAGATAATAACTAACAAAAACAAAAATAAAAAGAGAGGTACTATTAAATTTAACTGTTTCTTGTTTCTGTTCTTAAATTTTAAATACTAAAATCACCCTAATTACTTAACTCTGAGATTATAGTATTTTTGTTGATATTAGGGATTATAGCTATTAGTGGTAATATTTATAATTTGAGGTTTTTACATGTTCAAAGTACTGGATTTCTTATATATTTTCTCAATTAATTCCATTATTATCCCCTTTAACAAAGGTTGAAACTGAGGCTTTCAGAAGTTCAGAAACTCTAGCTCTAAAGATGGATGCAGTGTTGGACTTGGATCTGTCTAGGTGTAAACCCATCCTTTTACCACAGCTCTCTGCTGCAGACATTGATTTTAACAAATTACATTTGTTAAGAATCTTTTTAAAAGGTCTTCTCCTTCCATATTGTGTGGATTTGCATGATCAGCTTGGAGGTGAAATGTTAAGTGAATTTTTATTATCTAAAGTGTTCTCGATGCTTAGGTTTTGAGGCACACTGGGGAAACCATCTTCTGCATTTTTGCACAGAGCTGACAGCTACTAGTTTGGTCTAATCTTCATGCCCTGGTTTGACTTGGTTCCAAATGTTGACTTCTTCCTTAAACAGCCCCCATCCTCCAACTAACACTAAGCTTAATCAAAATAAAATTGAATCTGATCCTAAACATTCATTATCTAATACTAGTTTGTATATTTAATGGTTTGCAGTCTGTAAAATACTTTTGAGGAGTAAAAAGGACTTTTTGTATGCACAATTATTTTTCATTAATATTGCCTATGTTTTGCCAGTTTCTGGCAATTGATGCCCTATGGGCAGTAAACAAACTGAGCTTGATAAAATTGGGTCATTTGTGGTCACCAGTTCCTGATAGAATAAGTGTTCTTTTAGGGTCCTCATTACATTCAGCACTTTTCTTATTGAAAATGGGATGCTACTTACCAGTAGAAACCCCTTCTCGTGTCTGGAGTATTCAATGAATGCCTATTTATATTCATGATTGTTATTACCTTAGAAGTGCTTAACTTGAGGACCATGGGAAGGCTTCAGCATATCTTAGAAAAGTGTAAGATAGTATGTGAAAAATTGTGTTATAGGATCATTTTTTTAGAATTTGTAATTTTTATGATTCACTCATTTATTAAATTAAATATTAGTTGAATTTTTATTACTATAATGGATTACCTGCATTAGGCTACTTTATAAAGAAAAAAATATTTATTATGGCACCTGGTTCTGAATGTGCAGGATTGAGTGGTCCTATCTAGTGGTGACTTTCTTGATGGCAGCATGGAATATCATATGATGAGAGATGACCAGGGAGCATGTGTATGTATCCATCTGGTGTCTTTTTTATGAAGCCACTAGGATTTAATTATAGGTCTCTCTCTGCCTTAATGTCCTTAATGACATCAACCTAATCACCTTCCATGGGCCCCCACTTGTAAATATCATACTTGGATTAAATTTCTACCTTTTTATTACCTCGCATGGGGATTTGACATAGGAAGCCCTGGGAGACACTCAAACCGTAGCATTTATCATTCATTTCATCATTCATTCAAACTTCCTGAAAGAAAACTGGTCCCACAGACAGCTCTAGAACATCCCCAAACTTTATCATCTGCATTTATGTAACCACTTCTACTTAAATACCAGATTTTTAAAGATGCTTCTTCGGAGCATATTTTCTGTTCTCCCTCTCTGTCAATTCCCTATATTTAATGAAACGTTGTCTACTCTTTCCAATTTTTAAGCAAAAAAGGCATTTGATTTGATTTTTTTTTTTTTTTTTGAGATGGGGTCTCACTGTGTTGCCCAGGTGGGCTTGAACTCACATTCCTCCTTCCTCAGCCTCTGGAGTTGCTGGTGTTACAGGTGCATGGCACTGCACCCTTTTTTGTTTTAATTAACATCATGAACTTTAATCCTCTAGTTGCACAAAGGCCATGTTTCTGAGAGAAGAAAGAGAAATTTGGAGAATTTATTTAGGTCTCTGGGATAATTGGCAGGTGGGAACTGAATGTTTGAAGCCTGTTAGTTCAGTGACATTTGTATTAGACTCTAATAATCTGTAACACAGCTCTGGTATTCTATCTTCCCTCCTCACTGTAAGAAAATGACTTTATAAGTGCATTTTCTCTTCCTCACCACTTAGGCCACCACTTCTACCCCTGAATATAATCAAGTCTAGACTTAGCCAATTAAAACCCTGCTCTCAGGTTTGTCTGGAGTGGACTTCAGACACTGATGTAGGCAGGGGGGACCAGGCCCGCTGTTCCTCCTCACCACTCGCTTTGCCTTCTCTCCCTCAGAGAGGACTCACAGCAACCTGCTTTTCTTATAATTGTCTAACAGATAATGATTCATTTGATGAACCAAGAAGCAGAGAGAGTATGAAAGAAGGAATTAAAATGTGCTGCATTTTGTAAGGATAAAGGTTGATTTTGAATCAGTCTTCTGTGATTCTTAAAGACAGCACCATGTAGTAAACAACCCATGGGAATCTGTCTCAGGCCTGCAGTTGGCGAGCTGTGTCACCTCTGCTCAGGGGTAGGCCACAATCGCATGCACCACAAACAGGGAAGGAGCAGGCAAAGCGATTAACGTGGTAATCCTCAGTAAATGTTTGTAGGTAACATAGATGAGTCTGTTGGTATCTCAGTTTTAGTGACTTTTCCAGGAACCCCTGCATCCCACTTAATGTAAAACAACCACTTGTAATTAAAGTAAAACACCCGAAAATATGTGTCAACAAATTCAAAGAAATATCCATATTTTCTTTGGAGTAGGAGTCATTCCTCTTTACCTGACTAATACCAGATCATTAAGTGTTCCAAACTTATTAAAATAAAATTGATTTTGTTCCCACATATTCCTCATAAATTAGAATGTTATTACTATTCATGTTTACTGGTTTTCAACTTATAAATATAAAAGTTTATCTTTAATCTTTGCTGTGTTCTGCCAGGATCTTGTAAGTGATGCCAACAGATAATAAACAACCTGTGCCTGATAAAATTCTCATTCTAATATAGGACATTTTAGATTACTTGAGAAAGCTCCCTTTAACTTTCATTTTTCATTGTAGATGTAGCAGTCTTTATTGAGCATTTAGAAATGTCAAAAGATATTTTAAACATAGAAGAGGAAGAAAATTCTCATACCCTCACACCTCAGAGATCTCTGCTGTTTAGATTTTGAGTGGCTTCCCTCCATGGTTGTTTCTACAAATTCAGACTCTGCTCTTCCAGTCAGTGCCATTTGTTCAGTGTAGTAGTTTCCCAAGGACCTTGCTCTGTCTTCTGATCCTTTTGTAACTCCTCCCTGTGTTGACTTGGAGCATTGTACAGGGAGAACTTTGTTTAAAAACAGAACAAATGAAAATGCAGACACACAAACATAAACAACACCCCAATAGCCCCAGAGGACCCCCCACCCAACCAGCATGGCATGCCGGTTTTCTCCATAATTCCTTCTCATGTAGTGGCCAAATGGGAAGGTGTAGGGATCACAAGGAGATGAACTCTGGGAGGAAGAAGTGGGTTCCTGGGTAAGTGTACTACGCAACATTTTTGGCAGATATAAGTACTTCTAACACTGCTTTGAAAATGATTAAATATGTATTTCTTCTTTGATTATAGGATATTGCAGACATTTTAGCAACTCACTCATGGATGTTGCTTACAAAGGTTCTACTACAATCAGGGATGGATTCAGGATTTGTCTGGCTAGAAACATACCATTTTTATAGACCACATTTTACAGAAGTGGGTACAATGTTGTAAATATAAAATTATGTATAATAATGAATATTTAGCAGGAGAAAAAAATCATAAAATTTACAAATTTGAAGCTGAAAAATATCACTAACATCACAAAATTCAGAATTATCTTCTTATTAAATAAGTGCCTGTTTTCTTCTATACTTTGACTCTCATACTTTAATTGCCTCTTTCATTAGGCATGATTTTGCAATATCATTTTTTAGAGAGAACAGACAGTTAAGTCAGCTTTTCTTGTAGTATAGTTGATTAGAATTGTTTTTTATTGATAATTGAGAAGCATAGGATGTGTAGTCATGTTCATTTATTTATTCATAGTGCTGCTTACTGGTTTATGGTTACTGCCGTGGTTTGGGTAAGGCTCCTCCCCAGGCCCTCGAGTTAAATTTTGCTCTTGGTGGAACCTTTAAGAGGTGGGGCCTTGTGGGAGGACGATCAGTCCTTGAGGGCATGCCCTTGAGGGTTATTGGTACCCTCACTCCTCTTCTCCTTTGCTTCCCCGAATGAGATGAATGGCTTTGTTCCTCTGTGAACGCCCTTCTATGATGGACTGTGTCACCACAGTGAGCAGTGGGGTCAACCAATCATGAACTGAAACCTCCAAAACCATGAACCAAAAAGACTCCTTTCTTCATTATAAGTTTATTATCTCAGTAGTGTCGCAGTAACAAAAAGACAACTGATATATTTGCAAACAGGAATTCTGAGAAATTTAATCTCGTACATTTTCTCAGCAAAAGGAAAAAATCAGTAAGGGTTTCATAATTATATATTGTTGAATTATCAGATATATCCTTGTCAGGGGAGTATTTCCATTTTGAATAGGCATTGCTGAAAACCAGATGAGAAACATCTGGAGATTGGAAGACTTTTCCATAGCCCGGATCTGACTCCATACAATCCAAAACCTGTTTCTCCACGCTAGGAAATGTTAACTGTTTTCGGCTTTGAGTCTCCCAGGGCTGATAATACCTGTCTCTTTGCCTTTTTCAATCTATTACATTTTATTGAGGTTAACTTTTGACCTAACATGATATTACCTAGGAAAAAGCCTACTGACTGACAAGGACAGCAGAGGTAATGGTAGCTAGTAAATGTCAAGTGCCATGTGTTCAGCATGTGCTTAGCATGGGCCATTGAATGCTTACTGAAGCTTTCTAGAGTAATTATTGATTTCAATTTTTTATAGATAGGAAAAATGAACTTATTGGAGCTTCTATTCAGGTCTGTCAGACTCTAAAGCCTGCATTCCAAACCACCATGAGCCACTTTTTAGCAATTTGCACTTGCAGTGGGTTGGTCCACATCTGAACATGGATTTAGATTTTACTTATATTAATCACTACCATACATTTTCTCATTGAAACTCTTCATACTCTTGGATTTTATTAATTTATTCTAGCTCTTTCACCAACAAATACTTTTATAATTTTTTTATAAAACCAAAAATGTTTAAGTTAAAGGTAATTATTAGAAAAAAGTTTAATTTTCAGAATTCTATGTAGTGTATATTTGATAATATAAATCTAATACTTCATAACTTTCCTATGTTCATATACGAATATATGACCAGTATAACTCCACATCATGTCCAGCCGCAAGAATGGGATCCACATTGGAATGGGTTGCACTGTGTGTATGTATAATATGTCAAAATACACCCTACTGTCATGTATACTTAACAAATAAAAATATCTAATATTTCATTAAAAATTAGTACAACAAAATAAAAGGGACAGTCCATTGGAGTTTGAATTATAAAATTTAACTATCAATATTTTTATTCAAATTTCTTTTTAATCTTTGTGAATGGCAGTAATGGCTCAGAAGGAAGCATGTGTGCATATGTACACACATGCCCACTTTTAAGTTAATTGGTAATGTCAAAACAATTATAAAGTCAGAATCTATCCAATTCTTACTTTTCCTTCTGTTAAATGAGAAGCTTGCTCTCCTGGGGAGGGGCTGAGGAGCCTCTCTACCTTGATCCTCATTGGGTTGGCATTTTGCTTAGACTTATCATGACTTAACCATCTGTAATGCGTTTGCTCTGCTTAGATTTACTCTCTTATCCTTGTAATAAGACATTTTTTTCTCACAAATCAGTAAGTGATAAAGGAAAGAAAATCAGTTAATTGTCAGTTTCGAGGATAGCATGTGTAGACTAGGACCTTAACACATAGTAATGGTATTATTTGGTTATTTTTCAAAGGGTAATTATCTAACCAAGTTTGTCTGACTCTAAATTTTTACTAGCGATGTTAACAAGAAGGGTACCAGATTGCCTGGATTTGAATCCTAGCTCCATCACATAGTGGCTATTACCTATTATAAGGAATTTAAGGAATTTAACTGTTTTGTGTCTCTGTTTCCTCATCTGTTCAATGGGTATAATAAATTTTGCCTACTTTCTGGATTGTTGCATGTCCTAAATATGTTAATATATTTGAAATGCTTGAAACAGTGAACATTACGCAGTAAACTCTCAATAAATATTAGTCATACACAATGTACACAGTGTACAGACTCAGTAAATATTAGTTGTACACAGTGTACAGACTGTGTCACCACTAGGATCTGGGATATGTGAGGACTGGTTCTCTGACTACAACTATTTCTGCTACCACCAGTCACAGTATTTGAAATGTTATCATAAAAGATTCATCAGCAACCTCCTAATAAATGCAGATGCCTCCCAGAGAGGTGATAAGCTAGCATTTTTGCTTGTTTTTTTTTTTTTTGTTTTTTTTTTTAGAATGCTAATAAATGGTGAGAAAAACAAAATAGTGCAAAAATTTTGGGTAAATATGTTTGGAGGTGCAGTTGGTTTAAGTAATCAGGTTTCTTTTAAAGTGGTACTCTTCAGTTCTTTTGACCTAAAAACATAATAATAAATTTCTAAACAGAGACAAAGTATGAATGTTCTTCTTGCTTAGTATTCTTTGGAATAGGCTCTGATACACCCTTTCAGATATCATTAGCTAAAAACCTGGTGTTTTAGTCAGCTTTTTCATTGTTCTGACTAAAAGATCTGACCAGAACAATTTTAGAGGAAGAAAAGTTTATTTAAGGGCTCATGGTTTCAGAGGTCTCAGTCTATAGAAGACTCGGGGCTCGTGGTAAGGCAGAACACCCTGGTGGAAGAGTGTGGCAGAGGGAAGCAGCTCACATAACAATCAGAAAGCAGAGAGAGATCACGCTCTCCAGATACAAAACATATACCCCATGGCCACACTGCCAATGAACCACTTCCTCCAACCACACCCCACCCACCTGCCTCCAGTCACAGCTCAGTTAATCCCATCAGGGATTAATTCACTGATTAGGTTAAGGCTATAACCCAATCATGTCTTCTCCAAACCTTCTTGCATTGTCTCACACCCGAGCTTTAGGGGGAACATCACATTTAAACCATAACACCTGGTAAAATGTTAATGGGCAATTAAACATGCACAAGTAGTCGGAAACTAGAGTGATTCAGAGTGTAGGAGAGACTCTTTGAAAGAGGTGGTGGGAGGGTACCAAGGCAAGGGAACCTTTTCTATTTTATAGAACAATATGGCTAAGAACAACTATGCTGCAGAAACCCCATCAGCTCAGATGCACAAATTGACTCAGGTCTGCTTATGTAAGGGAAAATGTAGTGGCCAAGACCAGTAGTGAATTTGATTTATTAAGAAGCTTAGTTGAAAGACAGACTGTTTCGGCAGTCTTCCTAGCTGGTGGATTACTGACCTGCAAATAGATACATTTAGAAGCAATTTGAATTGTGAATCACCTGAGTTCTACTTGTGCAATTATCTTGAGATAATTGGAACCATTTTCTTTAGAAGAAAGATAAAGAAACATCAGCTTTATGAAAGTAATAATAACCTAAGAATATTCTTCGTATGCTATGGCTACAGTTCACAATTTAGTCATATTATACTATATTAATTATAATATTAAAATTAAAATATAGATATAGCCATATTAAAGTATAAACTGTGATAGATGACAGATTTTTTAAGCTCTCCTATGCTTTTTAAGGTTTTAATAAAGAATATTTGTAATATTTGTTTTTATAAATGTGACTACCTGCATTAAAAAAAAGAATTTAAGGGTACTAATTGTTTAAAACCTCTAAGAATGCTGCATATACGTATGAACACAATGGGTAGATTATATTTCTTTTAATATAAATTATTTAGGAAAATTATTGTTGGAAACATGTTGGGGTTTGGCTTTGGTTTCATTACTATGAAATTTTGATAAATTTTTAGAGCCCATTAGTGTTATCAACTTCTTTTCATCCTAGTATCATTGTATTTCAGTGTCTGTAATTGCAAATTTCTGGGTCTGAAAGATGTTCAATTTATGTCATGAAACATAATTTCTAAATACATTGGCATTAGACCAGGGCTCACTTTTCCACTAGTGTTTCCATGCTTATCTTTTAAAATTTAGGCTTCGCATATTTTCTTTTGATTACCAATCTATTATACTCACAGTTTGCTACTATTTTGGACTCTGCCAGTAAGACATGACTTCAGACATTATTGAGAAATCTGTCATTCTTTTCCCATTATCATTTCTTTCCTCCAACATCTGTTCTGGGTAGCTCAGATCCACTGTAGCCAAGTAGTCACTTTGTGCGTTGTGTTATTTGACCTTCAAGAATTGTGATTCCAGCCAGAATTGGTTTGGTCTTGCTATTCTCCAGTTTTAGACACCTGGCTGACTTCTCTGGCTGCCTTAGGCCTTGACACTCATGAAGGTCTGTAGATGATTTCAGGAAGGGATTTGTTTTCCTTCACTATCTACAGTTTGTCTCTACAGGGAAGATAGGGTGAGTTGTGCATTAGTTCTAGGGATTCATTTTTTTTTTTTTGGACTATCTTATCTGATGCTTGTTCCTCTTTCTTTCTGTTTCTCCTTTCTCCTTCCTTACTTTTTTACTCCCTTCTACCCGGCCTTTTCTCTTTTTTCTTTCCCTTCTTCCTCTTCTATCTCTCCTTATTCCCCTTCCCCCTCCCCACCCTCCTCCTTCCTCCCATTTCTTTCTTTTCTGGGTGGTGGTGAAGGTAGAAACATTTGCATGCTGCTTCTGTACATCTGGCTTCTCTTGCTGGGACTCTCTTGGAGGCCTTTCTAGCAAAGCAAATGAGAGAGATGGTCAGGATATTACAGGCCACCCAATTGGAATAGACCTGCAATATGGGTTGAGTGAAGCTTCGTGGAATCTACACATTTGCAGCAATAGAAATTTGCCACAGATTGTAGTTTACCATAGACTCTCTTAAATGGTATAATCATGGCAGGCCTCATGTGCATTTGTGGTATTGGCACAAATGAAAACTTGGGAAAAAATTCTCTGAGACAAAGCAATTGCTACCTTTACACGGGCATGGTAGAATACCAGATTGTGAAAGAGCAAAGGACAGTAATTTGGGAATGGTTCTATAGTGAACTGAACACAGATTTCTGTCATTTTGATGCCTCTTAACACAGCCACAGTGAGCCAGACTTACCTGAGAAAAAAAAGGGGATGCCTGTCCCAGAACAAGAGTGCCCTTCATGCTCTTCTGTAGTGCTAGGACCTTGTCATGTGGCTCCTGGAGCCTATTTCTGGCAAGTAAAGATGATTGTATTGTTCAGTATCTCCATGAAAGGCAAATATGTGGTTCCAGGCAGCAGTCATGTGAAGAAAGGTAGGCTATGAGCTTTGCCCACCCCTTTCAAACCAGAGTACCATAACCTTTGAGACAAGCCTTGAGTCATAGACACCAGGATTATTGGTGTCGTTTTTCAGAAAAAAAAAAAAAAAAGTACTGAGCACCTAAGAAGGTATGTTGAGCACCAGCAAAGATGAGAGGGAAAGGCTGGGGAAAACCAGTAAGCACACAAGAGAACTGTAGATTTGGCAAAGGTCTAAGTATGATGCAGATAACAAAAGAGGGTGACGTGACAGAAGGGAACCAAGGCATTTTTAGGATGAGTGGTGAGGAAGGGATGATACATAGGATGAGAAAAGAAAGAAAAATGGCAGATGTGGGGAAAATCAAAAGGATCAGGGAGCAAAACATTTCAAAGGGAACCAACCACTAAGGTCAGTGAGCAAGGGGAGAGTGTTAGAAAGCAAAGAGATGGGAAGAGGCCAGATCTGGTTTGGTTTTGTAACGCAGAGTATAATGTTTAATTGCTATTGCCATGGGGCCAATGGAGGATTTTAAACAGAAGGATGATTATGGTATGATTTTCTTTTTAAAAGGAAAGATCAGCTTGCTGTGTAGAGAAGGGAAGGGAGAGGACAAGAATCTAAGACAGAGGCTCTTGTTTCCAGGTGTGATGTCATGGTGTTTGGGACTATGATAGTAATGAGGAAGATGAGAAGAGATGATGGATTTGAAACATGTTTTGGAGAAAGATTGGCAGGACTTACTGATGAATTCAATACATGGCATAAGTGAAAGAGAGGAAATTACGATAGGTCTTAGATTTTAAATGTGAGGAATAGCATTGAGGGATAATTTCCTGAGATGGGGACTACTAGGGAACAGTGGGTTCATACCACATATTCAAGAGTTCTGTTTTGGCTATGGAAAATTTGAGAAGCCCTCATGACATTCCTGTGCAGATGTTGGGTAGGCAGTTGTGGAACCCAGGATGGAATCTCATGGAGAGCTTAGAATAGGAGTTGTAGATTTGAGTGACAAAGGTGGTCTACAGATGCTCTTTAAAGCCATGGGGTTGGGTGAAATCATCAATAGGAAGTAAATTGTCAGAAAAGAGGTTAAGACTCAGAACAGAGTCTTCATATCTTTATACACCCCTACTTTTTTTTTTAAGTACAGAGAACGATCTAGCATGTGACACAGAGAAGGAGCTGTCAGATGAGGTGGAAGAAGAAGAGTATAATTTCCCAGGACCTAAGGGGAGAGCATTTCAAGACTGAGACAAGGTGGCACCAGGCTCTGTAGGGTTTGAAGTTTAATCAGTTGGGGGAGGCATCCTTTTAAAGAAAAAATAATACAGAATTGTTAATACTAAAGTACTAATGTAAGTATCTAGAATGAGAAACTATAAAAAAATTACAAAGTTCAAAAACCAAAAAAAAATCCCCATGAATATTATCAAATTCAGATAAAGAGTATTTTATTAATTAAATGTACTTCTATGACACTTTTCCTCTCCTGTTTGGAGGAGAAGATGCTTACTCTTGCATTGCTTCTTTATGTTTTAGTAAATCTGTAATGTCTTCTGCTGAGATATCAGACAGATAATTCAGTATTTACCATGGGTAGTTGAAATTATGTTTTTATTCTTTATACATTTACAAAAGTTTCCTTTAGTAGTGTAGCCTATTAATAATACTGTGTAATTTTTTAGGATAGTTGACAATTTGTAGAAACTTGTATCACCTTTCTTTCATGTATGAGCTTAATAATTTCAGGACATTTCAAATTTTCATACACATTATTCAAATAATCTTTGAATTTATGACACTTAAAAACTAGTTGGTTATTGATGTTTTTGTGTAATGAACTTGAAAGACCTTTTACCCCGGGACAGCTATCGTTAATTCAACTACATAAGTTGCTGTGAATTACGGAAATGTATCTCACTTACCCAAAGCGAATATACTCCCAACTCAATTTCTGTTTATACAGGTCCCCAAAATGTTCACCAGTGACTCCCAGCATAAGAGCAAATGTAACAGAGGGGAAGCCAAAGTGAAAAGGGTAGCAGTCTTAATCTAGCAATATTAAAATACCTTTGTAAATTTAAAAATCTATCATGGCGTGGAAACTGGTGGTGCCCTCCCTCAGCCTTAGAAGTGGCCTGTTCCAACCTGGGGCCCTACACCTTAAATTTCTTTTGCTTCCTCTGGAAGGAGAGAGTAGCCTCCCTTTATCCTGTTCCACTTTTCCTTGTTTTAAGTTACCTGTAGACAAATGTGGTAAAATAGTAAATGAAAAATTCCAGAAATAAGCCACTTGTGTTTAAAATAACTTATTACAGTATATTGCTGAAATTGTTCTTTTTTTTTAGTAGTTACTATCGTTAATGTTTCATTGTGCTTAATTTATGAATTAAGCTTTATCATAGATATGTATGTATAGGACAGACATTCTAAATATATATATGTATATATATATATTAGTTATTTCTCTGGTTTCAGACGTTCACTGGGGCCTTGGAACTCATCCTGCATTGACAAGGCAGGGGTTCCTGTCAGGAGCATGTAGGACAGATAGGTGAGAGATCAGGTGAGATTAAAAAAAGAAAAAAGTAAATAAGTCCCCACTGGATGTACAGTAAACAATTATGTAGCATAGAAACAGCCCTGAGGTCTTTGGTGAAAATTTTTATGTAAGTAGCAATATGATATGCTAAGCAGATACCATGGAGCAGACTGCAGGCCAGCAGAAAGAAGTGGTTATGTTTTTAGATGTGAGCTACACGGGGTTTTTCTTGTTTCCTTTCAGAAACAAAGGGAAATACAGACTTTTATCTGACATTTGCTGCTTTTGGATCACCAGTTTTGACTTTAGAGCCATTTGTGATCTTTATGTTTAATGATTTGTTGCAAAATGAGGATAAAGGTGATTGAGATGAAGAGTGTGGGACCATTATAGAGTTTTCTCAATGAAATTTAGATTCTTTTAGTCTCATGTTTTAGAGACTTATTTGTTTTTGAGCATAAGAAAAGCCCAAGAGTTTTCACATCTATAGTTTGTTACATTTGTTTTCAAATGTGCCTTTAGAGAGAATATCCTAACTCAAAATTTTCTGTAATTGAATATAAACTTGATAACTGCGCTTTCAGTTGACTGAGTTCTGTTCAGAAAATCAGATAAACTTGGGTTGAGATCCTGTTGTTTGTCTCAATAATCATCAATAGTAGTTTCATGAAAAAAGGTCAGCATGGAAGTTGGACGGTAGGACTTAGAAGAGAAGTGGCAAGTGATTAGACATAATGGGCTTCTCTTATGGCATTGATGGCAGCTTCTTTAATTGTTGCTTTTGCTTCTTCATGCTGGCAGATAGAATAACAGCAAAGAAAGCTGTACAGTATTCTCAGATACTTATATTTACTTAGTAAATTCTGGCTTAGTCTAGAACCCCTGCATGAACCTGCAATCTGTTCTACTTAGAGAAACTATAGGAACTGTTGTGTGCAGAAGGAAATATATCTGGGATTGAACAATAGGAGAGAGATGGAAAGAAGTTTACAGGAATGTTTAGAATTACTTTAGATTGCTCTGAATTTTCTGTACTATATTGTCTTATTCAAGGAAAGGCTATTCGACTGTGAAAAATTATTATTTCCTTTCTTGCCATTTAAAAAGATCAGTTTTAGGTTTCAAATTTGGTTGGCAGATTCGTTGAGGAGGATAAGGGAGGAGTTATGGGCCAGTTCCCTGCATGTGTGATTCAGCCAAACTAGAGAAGGATATAAGAAATCTTAGGTTAGCTAGCTAGTTCAGCCTTCCATCCAAAGAGTGCATTCTCCTCTGTAGATTATGATTCAGGTTTTACCTGAGTAGTCTAATGATTGCTCTCTTGTGATTTTAATCTGAATATACTATTTGTGGACTTCATGCTAAGTTAATCAGAAATATCTTCTCTTTCACATGGTATTTGAAGACTTTCACATCTCCAAAGACTTCATCATAGCCTTTTCCTGTGTAGGTTTTGCATTGTTAATTTCTCTTTTTCTTCTGTATGCAGTGGTGTCTGGACTTCAAAGGAGTCTGACCACCCATCTTTTGGTGAGGGAATTCTCACCTTTCATCCTGGTTTTGCTTATTGTTCTATCCCCTAATTAACATTTTGGGAGAAGACCTCTCTTGCCCACCTCTACAGGTGTATCACCAGTAGTGTGAGCTACTCATGGTGGTCCTATTCTCCTTGCCAGGGACTGATTTAAGCAAGTTCATGTGATTGCAATCCTGGCAGTGAGACATGCGAAGAAGTTGGCCAGAGGACATTTGTAAAGGCTTTTATTCTCAAATAAAAAGATATAATGACTTATTTTCTTTTTCTTTTGGATCTGGAACTGTGTTCATAGTGGACACCTAGAACTGCTACAGTTAGTGTGAAAACATTAGAAGAGATGTCACTTGAGTACAGGGATTCACAGTCCTAGAGTTGTGGAGGGCAAGTTGAACTGCTGCATCAACTGGGGGTCTTTCCCTCCATAAAACTTTTTTGTATGTGACATGATTAATCCTTTCTAGTTTCCATTTCTTTTAATTTTCTCTTCTGTTATTGAAGCTTCAAGCATGCTCAGTCCTTTCATTATTTTAATTCACATGCAACTTCTGCCAGTCAGTGATAGACTTAGCAGTGTTTCTAATATCAAATTATATATAATTATCAAATTATATATCGAATTATATATATAATATATCAAATTATATAATATATAATATAATTATATCACATAATTATATATAATATACAATTATATATTATAATTATAATATATAATATATAACATATAATATATAATATATCGAATTATATATAATTATCAAATTATAATATTGAACTTAAATCTTTTAAAATAATTCATAAACGTAAGCAAAAGCACATACAGTGGTTGATATAAAAATCAAATTGTCTTCTAAAATTTTATTCTGGGTTAAGGCAGCAACACTCAGCAGCATTTTTTCTGCAGTGGGCTTAACACTGTGTTTGGCTGGCTTGGGCATGTGATTTTTTTTAACATGAAGCTCCCTAATCTCATGCACACAGAAATTTGTTTAGCTAGTCTGTTTTTATAACTCCATCTTGCTGATATAAGTAACTTTTTATTTTCATTGGCTGTTTTCCCTTTCTGCATTTCAAATGAATCCATTAAGAACTGTTTTACCCACAGTATTTGTTATTGAGGACAGTGGACTTAACTAAGGTTTTTGAGCAGGTGGAGAAACTGCCATGGATTGTTAGAACATATTATGGCTGGACCAGATGGCTGAGATAAAGTATGTTCAGTTTGTGGCGTTGAACTCAAGAGTTATCTCTCCCTGTTTTGCCTCCCTCTTAGTCTCCCAGATTTATACTCTATAGATGTGAACAAGTTTTTATTTCATGCATGTTCTCTTTCTATACACCAGGGGGATGTTATTTGCTGCTACAAAGTAGTATCTGTTTTTAATACTTCATTGAGAGATAATTCATGTACCATACAATTCATCTATTTAAAATTCGAAGGGTTCTAATGTATTTAGACTGTGCAACCATTACCAAAATCAATTTTGGACCATTCTTATTATTTCAGAAAGAAACCTTGTGCTCATAAACCCTGTGCTTCCCTTGTTTCTCTCTTCCCTCAGTTCTAAGAAACCACTAATTTATTTTCTGTCTCTGTGGATTTGCCTTTTCTAGACATTTTACATGAATGGAGTCAAATAGTATGTGGTCTTCTGTGACTGAACCCTTTCATGTAGCATGGTTCCAAGGGTCATCTGTGTTGTGAGCAGCAGTTTCTTCATTCCTTTTTTTTCCAATGTATGTCTATACACGATTTTATTTATTCATTCTTCAGTGGAGAGAAATGTGACTTGTTTCCACTTTTTGGCTGTTAAGAATTACTTAGTATTGTGATCTAAATTCTCCCTTTAGCTTCTTTCATTTTTTATTAAAATTCACAATGTCAAATAGATTGCTTATACTATTTCCTTCTTATTGTATTCAGCATCTAGGGATGATGTTGCCATATGTGAAACTTTGATAACTGACCGCTTAATCCCCTAAAATGTATTAATAGCAACACACACACACACACACACACACACACACACACACAAGAAGAATGAAAGAGAAAAAGAAAACTCAGCACATATCCAAACACAAATGCCCACGTACATAAATTCTTGGATTTAAAAGTTAGAAAAATTCACATGTGAATATATTACTTTAAAACAGATGGTAATTGTAAACCTGGGTTTAAATTTAAATAGGAAAAAATACATTGAAGTGTTTAATGTTTATTCTTAAATGTCCAGGATAAGACCATGGTGACAGCTACCCGCTTATTTTTTATGATTTTGGAAAGGCATGAGAGGAATAGATTTTTATCGTGCCTCATACACAGTGAGCTTTGTACCTCTTTGACTTCCCCATTTAGATGTTGGTGAGGGTAGCAGGGAGCTTCTGTATTTGTTTTTCTAGGAACAGGAGAAGGAACTGTCTGTGGATTTCTGTGTTTTCCCCTTAGCAGGGGCGTTGGCTCTGACTCCCTTTTGCTGGGACACACCCACCAGGAACTCTGCAGCATGCCTCCTCGTGCCTGCTGCCATTGTACCTCATGGAGTTTAGGTTTCCTGCAGGATAGGGTGATAAATGTAAGGATCATTCTATTTGTTTATTCTAATTCCATAGATACATAACTGTGTCTCTGGGGAGAAATACTGTAAAGACTTGTGATGGCCATTTTTCAGCCCCTTGTGTTGAAACCCACATGATCTACTGGTGGCCCATAGATCATGTGTGAATACACAGATGATCACCAGAGTGATCAATATCATTCTTTTCTGTTGCCAGGACTTTGAGGAACAATTGATCTACTATAACAACATGAAACAGATTTGGTTCGATTTGGAATTGAGCCCCCCACTTCATGTCTTTGGAGTCTCAGATTTCCTTACATGGAAATGTTATCTGTGAAAATTGCATTAATTACATCTTGATACAGCTCATATTTGATTGCCTAACAGTGAACTGTTAGCATGCTTTGAGCTTCAAGTAACAGAACAAACCAGAAGGCTTAACTACTTTTTCTTTTGATAATTAATTCAACAGATATTTATGAGAATCTGCACACTGTTGAGGGTTGTGCTGAATAAGATGCAGAAAGTGACTGTTAATCAGATCATTGTCTAGGTGCTGATAAAAACAGTTTAACACTATAAGGTAAACTTCACGGTAATAGGGACTTTGTTTTTACTAAGCATTGTACTCCTTAGCACAGTGCTTGATATGCAGTAGGCACTCAAGGGATATTTGTGGAATGAATGAATGCATAATTATAACAGATTGTACAGTGCTGTAATAGAAGTATGGGGGACACAGAAGAAAGTGACTTTGACTTGGTAATGGAGTTTTACACGCACTGTCTTTTGACTGATAGGGTGGGAAGATGTGGGTAGAGAACTAAATGATGAAAATCGCTTCCCTTGTTCCAGTTATCATAATGGCTAAGTTATTTAACACTCATACTAACTGAGCTAAGTAGTGTTATTACTCCATTGTATAATTTTGGAGAGGAGTGCAGAAATATGTTGGCATATGGAGTGATTCTGAAGTAGACAAGACTTCTTGGTAGGACACAAGAAGCACCTTGGAAATCCTTCATGTAGCTAGCCCCTTACTATGAGCTTCTTATTAAGATTGCATTTCATTTTAATGTGGTTGGGGAACACAGAAGATGATTCTGTGTGGTCAAGTGCTGAGAATGTTTTAGCTGGTTGCTGGAGTATTGAGTAAACTGATGAATGACTTGGTTTAGCCATTTCCCCATGACAAAGATGTAACCTCTGATGATGGAACCATTAAAACAGGAGTTATAACCTGCAGAGAAATGTTGACCCATGGAATGAATCTTTGTAGTAGACAAAGATTTCTTGATTAGAACCCCAGAAGTACTAACTGTGAAAAACACTGATCGATTGAACTTCATCAAAATTAAAAATTCTGCTCATCGCAGGACATCATTAAAGTAATAATCTGCAAATTGAGGAAAATGTTTAATCTCTATCATCTATCTGTATCTTGAAAAATGACTTTTATCCTGAATATTTAAATTTCTATAAATCATCAATGAAAAGATGAAAAATCTAATATTTTAAAATAAGTAAAATAATTGAACTGACACTTCATAAAAGATGACATACAAAATGTTGATAAAAACATGAAAGATGTTATATTCATACAGTGGGATGCTGTTCAGCAATGAAAAGAAGAAACTGCTGGTCCGTGCAATGCAATGGGTAAGTGTTGTAAACATGCTGAGTCAAAGACGACAGATTAAAAAGTTTAGGTGTGCCTGATGTGACTCATACGAAGTCCAAGAATAGATACAACATTCTATGATGTTAGAAATCAGAAAGTGATTGCCTGGAGAGGGAGAGAAAAATTCACTAGAAAGTAGTATGAAAGATCCTTTTTTGAGACAGATATGTCTGATGTGTTGTTTTTAGTGTTGGCTATATAAGTATCTGTGATTTTGAAAACTCATTATACTGAGCACCTAAGATTTGTGTATCATTTTATTGTGTGTTAACTTTAAGTTAAAAAAGCACAGACAGGAGAATAGTAATAGTAGTTTTCTTAGAATTCTTCTGGTTAAAAACATAGAAATCTATAAACATTGATGTGGCTGCATCACTGTACTATGCTAATTTTAAGTCCTTTGGGTATAAACCAAGGAGTAGGATAGCTAGGTCAAATGGTGGTTCCATTCCACATTTTCCGAGGAATCTCCATACTGCTTTCTATAATGATTGCACCACTTTGCAGTCCCACCAGCAATGTATGAGTGTACCTTTTTCCCCACATCCTCGCCAACATTTATTGTTGCTTGTGTTCTTGATGATTGCCATTCTGATTGGAGTGAGATGAAATCTTAAGAGTAGTTTTGATTTGCATTTCTCTAATTGCTAGAGATGTTGAACATTTTTTCATATATTTGTTCAACAATTGTGTATCTTCTTCTGTGAAGTGCCTGCTCAGTTCCTTAGCCCATTTATTGATTGGGTTATTTGGTTTTTTGGTTTTAAGTTTTTTGAGTTCTCTATATAGCAGGAGATTAATGCTCTATCTGAGGTGCATGTTGTAAAGATTTTCTCTCATTCTGTAGGCTCTCTCTTCATGTTATTGTTTCCTTTGCTGAGAAGAAGCTCTTTAGTTTGGAATCCATCCCATTTATTGATTCTTGACTTTACTTCTTGTGCTTTAGGAGTCTTGTTAAGGAAGTCAGTTCCTAGGCAGACATGGTGAAGATTTGGGCCTACTTTTTCTTCTATTTGGCGCAGGGTCTCTGTTCTAGTGCTTAAGTCTTTGATCCATTTTGAGTTGAGTTTTGTGCAGAGTGAGAGATAGGGGTTTAATTTCATTTTTTTACATATGGAATTCCAGTTTTCCTGGTGTTATTTGTTGAAGAGGTTGTCTTTTCTCCAGTGAATGTTGTTGGCACCTTTGAGTAGTGTGAGATAACTGTATTTATGTGGGTTTCTCTCTGTGTTTTCTATTCTGTACTCTGGTCTATGTGACTGTTTTGGTGCCAATACCATGCCATTTTTGTTACTATAGTTCTGTAGTATAGTTTAAGGTCCAGTATTTTGATGCCTCCTGCTCACTTTTCTTGCTATGGATTGCTTTGGCAATTCTAGGTATCTTATTTTTCCAAATAAATGTCATGATTGCTTTTTCTATTTCTATGAAAACAGAATAAGAAAAATAATAAAAGGGGGGAAATTATTCACAAATATTCTATTATAATACACTGTTGTCTGTGGTCCCTATCTATATCTTTATATATAAATATACACAGAGGATTTAGATTATTAATGCAAGTTTCACAAAAAAACCATGGAAATCTAAATTAAATAGATAGGTTTTTCTCCTCCATGGGACTTAATGGAATTATTTTAATTGTTGATGAATAAAATTCACACAATGAACATTTTTATATTTTTGGATTTGTTCATCATATATAAACTTATCATCTGCTCTGTGTTGTGTCTTCACTGGAAGAAGGAAAACTGTGTCCAGAGACACACAGGAATATGTTCTCTTGGGGAGGTTGCTGTGGCTGATGCAGAAGGTGTGACTGAGCATCTGCGGTGACCAGAGAGGTGCTGCAAGCCTATCTGTTGCAAGAATGAACTGGCAAGAGATAAAGTGAGCATCACATGAGCATCACATGCTAAACTAAAATCTTCAGACTGTGTCTTTTAGGAAATGAGTATCCAGTGATGTTTTTAAATGGGGAAATGATTTTTTTTCCCCTTCAAGAATTTGACTTGTGGAGAGTAGGCTAAAATTTGGAGAAACTAGTGGCAAGGACATTGGTATATGGCTGTGGTATTTCTGCTGTACAGCAGTTAACCTAAAAAAAAATACTCTTTAAATATGAATATTGTACCAGACTTTGACGCATGACTGTAAAAATGAGATTTAGACCTTTGTCTCCTTTGAAATATGTTTTTAAAATAATGTTAAGTTCATCTTTCACTTCTTGTTTTGATACTTTTTGCATTATTATTATCTTCTTTATTATTGTCATATAATTATTCTTTTAGGCAATAGCAAGTAACCTTTATCATGATTATGAAGTTGAAATATTGGTACTACTTCATTGTAAAATATTTTGCTTTTTTACATTTGAAGTAGAAAAGCTATTAGCTAATAGTTTGTGTATATTTTCTGAAGTTTTGCATTAATATCAGACATATTTCTTTTTATAAAAGCATAAATACCTTTCTTAGCAAACTTATAGACAAGTGAAGAGTAGAAAAAAATAACCAAAAAAGAAAAATTGGACATGGAAGCCACAGTTTTTTTTTTTCTTTTAGGGAATTATTGCTTTTGGAAATATATTTTAAAATTTCAGCAAACACCTTTGCAGAAAGTGATTTATTTAAACAATATTGCTATGCCAAGGTAAGGGTTATACCAGTAACATAGCAACTGTAGGTACACATTTAATTTTGTGAGAAAGATGGCAAGAAAAATGTCTTGAGTCTGAAATGAATGTCCGTTGCCAATTCAATAATGTTAAATATGTCACACAAAGGAAAACCACTGGTTATAGTGGTGATTCTTATAACATTTTAATCTAAATAATATTATTTTCATCATTCATGTTTTAAAAATGTAAGATGTACATGTGTATATTTGTACATACATATCTATCCATAATACATGTGGTATGTATATATATCTGTATACACACATATACAGTTTAAGAGATGTGTCATCTAAAAAAAGGGAAAAATTATGGAAACAGATGACTGTATTATTTGACTAATGACTTACTCATACGCAATTTCATTTAAAAAAAACTAAAGGTGGTGGAGGAAAAACATGTGGTTTGGCACTTGAATGTCATAAAGCAGAGTTAATATACTTTATTCAGTGATCCTTTATGAAAAAAAAAAGGAATTCTCAGGAAACTAAAGACTTTTTTGTTGTTGTTGCTCAAGGTAATGTTGTTGCTTGAGGTAAGAGTAAGACTTTGGACTACATTTTCTGAAAAAAAAAAACTTAATGAAATGGTATGTATTACTTTTCTTTCAAAAATAAATATATTTTAATGACCACTTATTAAGTTACAGTGGTTCATTTCCAAGGTCCCCAAACCACAAAAAAATTAAATATAGCTTAATTTTGACTTTACCTAATATAACACCAAGACTTGACTTTGGGTCTGCTTAGGCATATGCTACTGAGAAGATTCCATTGATGTCAAATGAGTATGCTACTTGTCAGGCACTGTGTGCACATTGGCAGTGGATGTGTAAGCCAGGAGTTAGGTCACCTTGTGATTCTGAAGGCATAGTAGTCATTAGTGGATATTGTGAGCTTACACAAATTTACCTTTTGATTTTGTTTTAACACTGTGATCCTCAAATGAAATTCAGGTATTATAGTTTACCCTAGACTGAAGGTTTTCCCAGAACATTGGACTTTCAGTGCTCAAACCAGGATAGTCCCAGACAAAACCCAAAAGAGTGGTTATCTATGTCCTTAAGAATCTTTCAAGAGCTTTGTCAGATTGAAACAATGTTTGTCATTATACTTATTTTTTCACTTTCATTTTTACTCAAGTGTTAGTAGGGTTTTCCAGAGGCTGCAAGAGGAGTGATATTGCAACATTTAATTTAGAAGCAGGTAGGAGAATCCATTTGTCTTTTATTTGTCAGACAGAAAGATTTGCAAAAATATAAATCAAGGACATTCTTCTCACTGCATTTTCTTTATTTTGAAAAGCAGTTATTTTTCATAAAAATGGTTGCTTATTTTGCTGGACAACAGACTAAATATTTTTCTTTTTTATTGGTGCATCTTAATTATACATAATAGTAGGATTCATTATCCAAATTTGTACCTGCACATAACATATAATTACTTTTCTTTTTAAATGAAATATTTCATAAATTCCTGTTTTAATTTCTAACACAGTAAATATCAGGAAACATAACCAAGTAAACAAAGGCTCACTTTGGCTCTCCATAATCTTAAAAATGTGTTAAAAGGACCCCGGGACTGAAAACAGTGTCATTTATGAACATTGTCATTCATCAGATCTTTTAGCAGGTCATGGAACCAGAAATCCTTGTCTTCATTCTGTTCCCTCTGTGTGACCATGATGCTTCCCTGTGTCCTTTTCATGCATGTTGAGTACTGGAGGGTCAATTCAGAGTACTTTGGTTTGATGCCACTCCACTTATAGTAGCTAAGGACATGAGATCTCTAATGGAACAACAACCTCTTTGTGGGGACACACAAGGACAGAAACAGTTCTGTCAAATCAAAAATCTATCAAAATTAATAGAAAGTATCTTATAAATAGTAAGTGTACTTTTGTTCCCTCCAAACTACCTTTGTTTTGCCATTGCTCCTGTTAGCACATTATACCTATTGTTAATATTAATGAATATAGATACTCTATTTGACTCCACCTAGCAGATGTGAGACTGGGAAATTTTGATTTCCTTCACTTTCTGCATTGGATTGGTGTTAGTAATGAAACTAACAGGACTCTGCAGAGCTGAGCATGATGCTTCTGAGCTCATGATGCATGGGAGGATTGTCTCATAGTGATCAGTATAGAGACTTGGTTGAGCATCTTTGGAGCTGGTGAATATATTGACAGCAGCTCTAGTAGAACATCTTCTGTGTTAACCTTGCAGCCTAAATGCTTATCTGAGGTTGATGAATTGTGATAGAAATTGGGCTCTGATCATAGTAGTATAGATGTGTGGCCAAAATATAGCTATCTGATCATCTTTGTGTTGCAAGAAGTTGATGTAGAGCAACATTGTTAGTTTTAAAATATTTTAGGAAGTTGGTTGACAAATCTTTGATGCAGTTAGTTTGGTGGTGTGGATTTCATGCTGATTTTTATAAAAGAAACTAAGTTTCTTTCCCAAATGAGATTCCTTCCCTGATAAGATTTAGTGAGGAGTGATGATTTCTTTGTACAAATTTTTGTGGAATATCCACATTATAACTTTCAGCTCTACGTGGTTGCCATATTCAATAATGTTCCATAACGTGAACAGTTTGGGCAAACTTGATATTTAAGGAACTTTATCTATTCAACTTGTATCTATTATCTCCTAAGTGCCATATACTATCTCAAAGGAATTGGCAATTAGGGAATTCAGAAGTAAATACAAAATTTTAATACAGAGTTCATAATAACTATATCCATAGGTTAAGCAGAAGGTGAAAATAATTCTATGTCTGAATTGTGAAATATAATTTTTTTCCAAAATGGAAAGCTTTTTGTTTTTAATACACATTCAATGTAAAAAACTCAGGAAATGACAGGCATGGTGGTTTACACCTGTAATCCCAGCAGCTCAGTAGGCTGAGGCAAGAGGATCACATGTTCAAAGCCAGCCTCAGCAATTTAGTGAGGCCCTAAGCAACTTAGTGAGACCCTGTCTCAAAATAAAAAGCAAAAAGAGCGGGAAATGTGGCTCAATGATTAAGTACTGGGTTTAATCCCTTGGTACCAAAAACTTGAAATATACTAAATAATTCACATCAGTTACTTGACTACACAGTTTATCCTCATTATTTATGGATTATTTATTTGCAAATTTGCTTACTTGATAAAATTTATTCATAGCTCCAAGATGAATGCTCAGGCACCTTTTGTGGTCACACATAGCCACAAAAACTTGAAGACACCTAAAATATACATTCCCAGTTGAGGTCAAACAAGGTGATGATCTTTCTTGTTTTGGCTCCCACATTATAAATGAATATTCCTTTTGAAATCAGCTTAGTGCCAGATTTTCTCCAGTTTTGTGCTTTTTGTTTGTCAGTTTAACTGTTTAAAAGGCTCCCAAGTGTGGAGCTAAAGTTTTGTCTGGTACTCCTAAGTGCAAGAATGCTATGATGAATCTTAAGGAGAAAATACTTGTATTAAATAAGCATTGCCCAAGACATGAGAAAGTGCTGTTGACCTTGTGCTCAAAGTTAATAAATCAGCAATATGTTTCAATGAATGGTATTTAATATAAGCATACTTATAACAAGGTCAGGTATTGATGGGATGAAAATGTTGTTACTGGAGTCTTGCAGGAACCAAACCCTTTATGTTCCCTAGAAGCTATGTTTCAGCATTTGCTAGTCTGGTTTTTGTGGCAACTTCTAGAACAAAGCTATTGCAAATAATGAGAATCAACTCACTGGCTCTTACTGGTCAGGATGAAGGCTTGGCTGAGTAGCTTTGGATCTGGTGGATATTTTGACTACACAGCCCTAGTATTGCAGAATCATGTGTATGTCTTTTTAAAGATTTTTTTTGTATATATTTATGCACATGCTTTTTAAAAAAAGTGAAATAAAGTAGAAGACACTGTATATGTCATTTTACTGCTTATTAGACATCAGGGCTCAGCACTGTGCATCATGATAAAATGCATCAAGAATCTAATTCTAGTGTGGCTGTAGCATAATTGATTTACATATCTCTATATATTGTTTCCACTTTTACTCTATTTTCAGAAGTATCATAGTAAATAATCATCTTTCGTACATGTAAACTTCCTAGGAGAAGCATATTATCTGACTAAGATTACAATATTAAAAGACATTCTAGCCCCAGCATGCAATTTTAATAAATTTTGTTATGAAACAAAACCATGTTTGTGTAACATTTCATTTTCATACAGCAAAGATGTGGGAGGAAAGATCAGGAGGGATAAAATGAAACATACCGGACTCTACCTGCTACACAGTAGATCAACAAATGTATCTATTCCAAATAAAGATGATTTAGCCTCATATTATTTAATGTGCCAGAGCCTAGGCTCACTTTGAAGCAAGGAATAACTTTTTTGGCAATGTGCTGCCTTCTTTTTTTTAGAATGGTAAACATTAATGTTGCATCTCAAAACAGGAAGCAGTGTACTAGATGGCAACTACAGAGCAAGGGTGAATGTAGAACAAAACAGAAAGCTAGAAGTACCTATCCTGGGAAATTGATGGTGGACATTTGGTTTTACTCTGAACTTGCAGCTGGAGGAATGCTTGAGATCTTAATGCCTCTTGCAGTCAGGGTGTGGCTCTTGATCAGAAGCTGACATTAATAATTAGAATCAGCTTTAGTTAAAGCTTATTTTTTCCACATAAGAAGATCATCAGGAAAAAGAGTGTATTTCAATCCTGTAGACTATTTTGGGCTGACTCAGCCCCGTTGCAGTCCTATAAACATAATAGCCTGCATCGAAAGAATGAGAACCAAGAACTGTATGTTCTTGCCTTCCAGTTGAAGTGGATGCGTTGCTGGTCCAATACAGAACTAGCTTCTGTTAACTTTAAGAATTGGATCTATTAATTATTTCCTGAAAATATTATAAATATCATAAATATTCTGAAGTACATAAAACATTTGGCATATAATGTAATACACCTTTTTCTTTTGGTTTGAGCTCAATATAATGATTATATAGAAAATATGAAAAGCTCACTGATAAATTTTATTATTGTTCCTTGCTGCCATCAGTATAAACTGAGGAAAATGGGTTTAAGGTGATTTGCAAAATCACTCTCAATCCTAAAGTTGTTGTTTTTATTAGTTCTCTTTAATACTTATTATTGTCATCTTTATTTAAATTTTCAATGAGGAAGAATGGTATAGTTGTCAGAATCCTGGCAAAGACCAATTACATTCTTTAATGGTTTAACTGAGCCAGGCACAGTGGTGCACACCTGTAATCCCAGTGACTCCAGAGGCTGAGACAAAAGAATTGCAAATTTGAGGCCAGCCTCAGTAAATTAGCAAAGCCCTAAGCAACATAGACTTTGTCTCACAATAAAAAATAAAAAGAGCTGAGGATGTGACTCATGGTAAAGCACCTCTTGGTTAATTCCCCCTGTCCCCCCACCCCCGCAAAAAAATAGTTTAACTGAGAGGAGTTTCTTGAAGGGACTGCCTACAGAGTTCTGGGCAGGGGTAAGAAAACTACCTGGGATATGAGACACCCAAAACCTTTCAAGAGCAAGGCATTGCTATTGTTGCTTGACAATAGGGTCAAGGTGAAGAAATGGTATTAAAGCTAGAGCTATGGAAGGGTATACCCAAGAGAAAGACACTTCCACTCTCTGATCCCTGGTGTGGCAGGCAGGGTAAGTAGAAACAAATACTCAGTCTCTCATGGAGGATGCTTTGGGGAGGATGCTTAGTCTGGATTTCATGATCCAGACAAAGAAGTAGTGCATATCAGTCCCACCCACATTCCATTGGCTAGTATTTGGATACACCCAATTGCAGATAAGGCTGGGAAATGCAGTTCTGTGTGCCTAGGAAGACTTGGAAAACACAGGTACTGGTGAATTGCAGTAACCTCTGGTACAGAGGGTCAGAAATGACTCCCAACTTTCTGCTGGGACACTTGGTGGACTGTGGTTAAGAAGCTGTCTTGGGCTTTCTTCTTTTTTTTTTTTTATTTACTTATTGATTCATTGAACACAAATGGAGTACAGCTATTGTTTCACTGGTTGTACACAAAGTAGAGTCACACCATCTGCGTTCATGCATGTACACAGGGCAATGGTATCTGCCACACACTCTGTTATTAATTTTACCCACCAGCTGCCCCCACCCCTCCCTTCCCTCTATGCTAGCTATCTTTCCTCCATTCTTGCCATCTTTCCCCCTACATTATGCATCATCATTCATTTATCAGAGAGACCATTCGGCTTTTGGATTTTTGGGATTGGCTGATCTCACTTAGCATAACAGTTTCCAACATCATCCATTTACCTACAAAGGTCATAATTTTATTCTTCTTTATGGCTGAGTAATATTCCATTGTGTATATATACCACAGTTTCTTTATCCATTCATCTACTGAAGGGCATCTAGGTTGATTCCATAATCTAGCTATTGTGAATTGAGCAGCTATGAACATTGATGTGGCTGCATAACTGAGGCAATCTGATTTTAAGTCCTTTGGGTATAAGCCAAGGAGTGGGATAGCAGGGTCAAATGGTGGATCCATACCAAGTTTTCTAAGGAATCTCCACACTGCTTTCCAGAGTGGCTGCACCAACTTGCACTCCCACCAGCAATGTATGAGTGTACCCTTTTCCCCACATCCTCGCCAACACCTGTTGTTGCCTGTGTTCTTGATAAAAGACATTCTAATTGGGATAAGATGAAATCTTAAGGTGGTTTTGATTTGCATTTCTCTTATAACAAGTGATGTTGAACACTTTTTCATAAATCTGTTGATTGCTTGGAGATCTTCCTCTGTAAAGTGTCTGTTCATTTCCTTGGCCCATTTATTGATTGGGTTATTGGTGTTCGTGGTGTAAAGATTTTTGAGTACTTGGTAGATTCTGGAGATTAGTGCTCTGTCCGAAGTGTGTGTGGCAAAGATTTTCTCCCACTCTGAAGGCTCTCTCTTCACATTGCTCATTGTTTCTTTTGCTGAGAAGAAGCTTTTTAGTTTGACTCTATCCCAATCATTGATGCGTGCTTTTATTTCTTGCACTTTGGGAGTCATGTTAAGGAAATCTGGTCCTAGGCCAACATGATGAAGATTTGGACCTATTTTCTCTTCTATTAGGTGCAGAGTCTCTGGTCTGATTTCTAGGTCCTTGATCCACTTTGAGTTGAGTTTTGTACAGGGTGAGAGATATGGGTTTAGTTTCATTTTGCTGCATATGGATTTCCAGTTTTCCCAGCACCATGTGTTGAAGAGGCTGTCTTTTCTCCATTGCATGTTTTTGCCTCCTTTGTCAAGTATGAGATACCTGTACTTATTTGGGTTTGTCTCTGTGTCCTCTATTCTGTACCATTGATCTACCTGTCTATTTTGGTACCAATACCATGCTGTTTTTGTTACTATTGCTCTGTAGTATAGTTGGAGGTCTGGTATTGTGAAACCCCCTGCTTCGCTCTTCTTGCTAAGGATTGCTTTAGCAATTCTGGGTCTCTTATTCCTCCAAATGAATTTCATGATTGCTTGCTCTATTTCTATGAGGTCCATCATTGGGATTTTAATTGGAATTGCATTGAATTTGTATAGCATTTTTCAAAGTATGGCCATTTTGACAATATTAATTCTGCCTATCCAAGAACGTGGAAAATCTTTCCATCTTCTCAGATGCTCTTTAACTTCTTTCTTTAGTGTTCTGTAGTTCTCAGTGTAGAGATCTTTCACATCTTTTGTTAGATTGATTCCCAAGTATTTTATTTTTTTTTGAGGTTAATGTGAATGGGGTAGTTTTCCTAATTTCTCTCTCAGAGGATGCATCACTTACGAATAAAAATACATTAGATTTATGAGCATTAATTTTATATCCTGCTATTTTGCTGAATTCATTAATGAGTTCCATAAGTTTTCTGGTGGAATTCTTAGGATCTTCTAGATAGAGAATCATGTCATCTGCAAATAGGGATAGTTTGATCTCTTATTTTCCTATTCGTATTCCTCTAATTTCTTTGGTCTGTCTAATTGCTCTGGCTAGAGTTTCAAGAACAATATTGAATAGTAGTGGTGAAAGAGGGCATCCCTGCCTTGTTCCAGTTCTCAGGGGGAATGCTTTCAATTTTTCTCCATTTAGAATGATGTTAGCTGTGGGCTTGGCATAAATAGCCTTTACAAAGTTAAGGAATATCCCCACTATCCCTATTTTTTCTAGTGTTTTGAGCATGAAGGGGTGCTGTATTTTATCAAATGCTTTCTCTGCGTCTATTCAAATAATCATGTGGTTCTTGACCTTAAGTCTGTTGATGTGGTGAATTACATTGATTGATTTCCGGATGTTGAACCAACCTTGCATCCCTGGGATGAAACCCACTTGATCATGGTGTACTATCTTTTTAATATGTTTTTGTATGCGATTCGCTAAAATTTTGTGAAGAATTTTTGCATCTATGTTCCTTAGAGATATGGGTCTGAAATTTTCTTTCCTTGATGTGTCCTTCTCTGGTTTTGGTATCAGGGTGATATTAGCTTCATAGAATGAGTTTGGAAGGGTTCCCTCCTCCTCTGTTTCATGAAATACTTTGAGGAGTATTGGAATGAGCTCTTCTTTGAAGGTCTTGTAGAACTTGGCTGTGAATCCATCTGGTCCCGGACTTTTCTTTGTTGGTAGGCTTTGATGACTTCCTCTATTTCATTGCTTGAAATTGATCTATTTAAGTTGTGTATGTCCTCCAGATTCAGTTTGGGTGGCTCATATGCCTCTAGAAACCTGTTGATGTCTTCCAGGTTTTCTATTTTTTTGGAGTATAAATTTTCAAAGTAGCTTCTTATTATGTTTTGTATTTCAATTGTGTCTGTTATAATATTTCCATTTCCATCACGAATTTTAGTAATTTGGAGTTTCTCTCTCCTTCTCTTTGTTAGTGTGGCCAAGGGTTTATCAATTTTGTTTATTTTTTCAAAGAACCAACTTTTTGTTTCGTCAATTTTTTGAATTGTTTCTTTTGTTTCAATTTCGTTGTTTTCAGCTCTGATTTTGATTATTTCCTGTCTTCTACTACTTTTGGTGATGATCTGTTCCTCTTTTTCTAGGGCTTTGAGCTGTAATGTGAGGTCATTGATTTGTTGACTTTTCATTCTTTTATTAAATGCACTCTCTGCAATGAACTTTCCTCTTAGCACTGCTTTCATGGTGTCCCAGAGATTTCGATATGTTGTATCTTTATTCTCGTTGACCTCTAAGAATCTTTTAATTTCCCCCCTAATGTCTTCTGTTATCCATGTATCATTCAATAGCATATTATTTAATCTCCAGGTCTTGGAGTAGTTTCTGTTTCTAACTTTCTCGTTGATGTCTAATTTCATTCCATTATGATCTGATAGTATACAAGGTAGTATCTCTATGTTTTTGTATTTGTTAAGAGTAGCTTTGTGGCATAACATATGGTCTATTTTAGAGAAGTACCCATGAGCTGCTGAGAAGAAAGTGTATTCGCTTTTTGATGGATGGAATATTCTATATATGTCTGTTAAGTCCAAATTAGCGATTGTGTCATTGAGTCCTATAGTTTCTTTATTCAATTTTTGTTTGGAAGATCTGTCCAACGGTGAGAGAGGAGTGTTAAAGTCTCCGAGTATTATTGTGTTTTGGTCTATTTGATTCCTGAAATTGAGAAGGATCTGATTGACATACATGGATGCGCCATTGTTTGGTGCATAAATATTTATGATTGTTATGTCCTGTTGATTTATGCTACCTTTAAGCAATATGAAATGTCCTTCTTTATCCCTTCTGATTATCTTTGGTTTGAAGTCTGCTTTGTCTGAAATGAGAATGGAAACCCCAGCTTTTTTACTCAGTCCGTGTGCATGGTATGCTTTTTCCCAACCTTTCACCTTTAGTCTGTGGGCATGTTTTTCTATGAGATGAGTCTCTTGAAGGCAGCATATTGTTGGGTCTTTCTTTTTAATCCAGTCTGCCAGTCTATGTCTTTTGATTGATGAGTTTAGGCCGTTTACATTCAGGGTTATTATTGAGATATGACTTGTATTTCCTGTCATTTTAGCTTTTTTAGGGTTTTTAGCTTAACTTTGTTTCTCCTTTGATTGACTCTTTCTTTAGGGTAGTTCCTCCCCATGGTGACCGAGATTGTTATTTTTCATTTCTTCCTCTTCGAATATTTTGTTGAGAATGTTCTGTAGGGCAGGCTCTCTCTTTGTGAATTATTTAAGCTTTTGTTTATCATGGAAGGATTTTATTTCGTCATCAAATCTGAAGGTAAGTTTTGCTGGATATAAGATTCTTGGTTGGCATCCGTTTTCTTTCAGAGCTTGAAATGTGTTGTTCCAGGCCCTTCTTGCTTTTAGGGTCTGGGCTGAGAAATCTGCTGATATCCGTATTGGTTTCCCCCTGTAGGTAATCTGCTGCTTTTCTCTCGCAGCCTTTAAAATTCTATCTTTGTTTTGTATGTTAGGTATTTTCATTATAATGTGCCTTGGTGTGGATCTGTTGAAATTCTGTGCGTTTGGTGTCCTGTAGGCCTCTTGTAATTGATTTTCCATCTCATTCATCATATTTGGGAAATTTTCTGATATTATTTCATTGAACAGATTGTTCATACCCTTGGTTTGTATCTCTGTGCCTTCCTCAATCCCGATAACTCTTAAATTTGGTCTTTTCATGATGTCCCATATTTCTTGGAGGTTTCGTTCATGATTCCTAACCATCTTCTCTGTTTATTCGACTTTGTTTTCACAATTAAATATTTTGTCTTCATTGTCTGAGGTTCTGTCTTCCAAGTGATCTATTCTGTTAATTATGCTTTCTATTGAGTTTTTAACTTGGTTGATTGTTTCCTTCATTTTCTTGTTTCCTTCAAGGATTTCTGTTTGCTTTTTTCTCAGATCTTCTATCTCTTTATTGAAATGATTTTTTGCTTCCTGAAATTGCTCTATTAGCTGATTATTCATAGCCTGAATCTGCTCTCTTGTCACCTCATTCTCTTCTCGGATCATTTTAATTATGAACATTCTGAACTCCATTTCTGTCATTCCCTCTACCGTGCTGTCCTTAGGATCTCCTGATGCACCATCCAGGTTTGTTTGGGACACTTTCTTCCCGTGTCGTCCCATGCTGCTCATATATCCTCCCCTCTAGTAGTGCAAATCAGAGGGATTGCAACTTCCCTGTAAAGACCCAGGGCGTCCCTGCAGATTTCCAGCAACTCACCAGATGTTTGAGAGGTGCTTGATCAAGTGGTGACCCAAGATAGGTGCTGTCTCACAACCTCCAGGTTGGGAATGATCAATGCTTCTGGGCAGAGGCAACCAGGAGATGCAGCACTGTGTCCCTGGAGCCGCAGCACCGTGTCCCCGCGAAAGGGTGGGCTTAGGTCGAGGGCTCAGACAGCTCAAGATGGAGTCTCTCTGCCAGGGAAGCTGCAGAATGGCACCGACTGGGCCCAAATTCCCCGCTGGAGCTGGTAAGCAGCTCCACTCCCGGCCAAATCTCACCTGGAGCCGCAGCACCGTGTCTCCGCGTGAAGGGGTGGGCTTAGGTCCGAGGGCTCAAACAGGTCAAGATAGAGTCTCTCCGCCAGGGAAGCTGTAGAATGGCACCGACCGGGTCCCCTTTCTTCTTGATTGTTAACTTCTTTATCATTTAATGTCTAGCTTTTCCTGTCATTGTATATATTTTTTTTTTCATAAGCTCTGTCTTGGTTAAATTAGAGTACACAGTCTTATGTATCTCCTCCTCCCATTTCCCTCTCCCTGATATCTCTCTTTACTCTCCTTGTTTTCTTAATATTTATCACTTTGTCAAAGCATAACATTCATATACCTACTTACTTGTTTATTGCCTTTACTATACTTTATGCTTAACGGGGTTAGCAATTATCATGTTCCTCACTATATAATAGCTTCTGGAACAGTAAATGACAAATAGTAGGGATTCAGAAATATTTCTTCAGTGGAAGTATCAGGGGATCCCATGACCATGTTAGCCATCATGTTATAATTCTTGCTTTCCAATCCTATTCATGCCCATGGGTGTTCTATGGCTTTGTTTGTCTCCTTCCTTACAATATTTTCTCTATTATCTCTAGTTTGATTTGTGTTTTGCTTTTTGGATGTTTTAATTTAGTCTAATGAAAGAAATCTCACTGATGGAAACAAAGCCACCCTAAATTCATACCTTCACAGCCCATGTTCCATACTTTAGTTTCCTTCTGTGTGGTTATGATTTTGTTGTTTTTGCTGAAGTTCCTTTGCAATTGTTCCCACTCACTTTCTGTTGTAACATCTTTCATCATCTCAGGATTGACCTTCTAATCTAGCATGGATTTTCCTTTGAGTTCTTGTAACAAGAACTTGTCTTGGATGAATTGTCTCTATCACCAGACATTTCTTCTCTTAGCTATATAACTTGGAACTGTTAAAATAATTCATAGGATCAATTTTTGCTATTATTCTTTGGGTATACTTTCTCTACCTTAACTCTCACTCCATTCCTCCAGGTTTTATTGATATGGAACAAAATCACCTGAAACTTAGGGTATAAAACACTAGCTCTTTTATTATGCGTATGGATTTTTTGTGTTAGGAATTCAGAAAGGCTAAGTGTGGGTGACTTATCTTTGCTACAGAATGTTTGTGTCATCTGGGAATTGTTTAAAAGACTGAGTGATGGGAGCGGCTGAGCCTTGCACACCAAAAGCTGAAGCTACAAGGTGTCCTCTCATTGAGGCTCAGAAGTAATACTTCCACCACATTCATTTGGTTCTAAACCAGCCAGGAAGCTGGCCTGGATTCGGTGGGTGGGGCAACTAAACTCTCTTAGTAAGGGAGCCTCAAGTTCACTTTGTTTTACTTAATGTGTTCAAAATGCCCTGAGGCTTACTTATTCATTGTTGTCCTGTGACCAGAAGCATTGCACTCTCTGGGAATTTATTAGAAATATTGAATCTCTGGCCATTGAATGAGAATCTACATTCTGACAAGATGCATTTGCATTTTTTTAAATTCATTTTTTTAAAATTTTGGTTCATTGTACACAAAGTAGAATCATACAATTTGCATATTCAGACATATACATAGGGTAATGATGTTTGTCTCATTCTATTATCTTTCCTTGCCCACCCCTCCCCACCTCTCATTTTCCTCTATACAATCCATCCTTTCTCCATTAAATCTTAAGCAACATTCCCTGTAGACAGGCACCCTGACATGGGACTTTCCATAGCCATCCAGAAGGTGAAGGCAAGCCAGCTTAAGGGAGAGTTGAGCTGGTATGGAGTGAACTCCTATTTACAAACAGAATTCCATACTTTATGTCTGCCATTACTAATTTTAGTTGATTGTGATCTTCTAGGAGTGGTGACTATATCTTTAATGTGTATCCTCAAAATGGATACAATTTCAGCTTTAATAATTATTTATCAGTAATATCCTTGAGGAAGGTTTGGAACAGCCATGTACTTTGGTGTGTATAATAATGTTTTTTTGAATAATTTGTAAGACAATAAAGTTAGGACCTTTGGGATTTTACATTTTCCTTAAACTTTTCTTTCACTGTTGAAGCTTTGTACAACAGATTATAGTTGGCAGATGTTTATTTTCTACCTTATGAAATAATATGATTCTTAGGTTTTTTTTAATATAGCTGTTAAAGTTAAGATACATTGAGTCATTCTGGAAACTCATAAAAATCTGAGAAATGAATGTAATATTTATTATATCTGATTCGATGACTATTTTATATTTTAATAATTATCTTGACTTTAATTCATAGATTCCATTTATTCATGTTTCCTTATGATTTAGTCATCTTAAAATTTGTTTTTGAGTAAAAGAATAAATATAGAAAACTTCATTTTAATTAGCACATTATTTTAAAGCACTTTTTCTGAAACTGCAATTTCCAGAAAACTTCTGTTTACAGCACCAGTGTTAGTTCAATTGTGGATTTCTATTGCCCATCCCACTCCTTCTGAATCAGACTTTCTGGAGTTTGGTACATGGAAAAACTGAGGTTGGGACCTAAATTCTTTGACATGCTAAAGTTTGTGACCTACTTTCTTTAAGAGTTAATTTATATTAGTCTCATAATCATGTTTCGAGTTATTGTGGTAATAAGTAGGTCTTGGGAGATTGGCAGGGGTGCAGGTTTTTCAAATTTATCTTTCCTTGGAGCTCTAATATTAGAATGTAATTTCAATAAAAGAATAATAGAATTGGAAGGTATCTTAGAGATTACCTGAGTCAAAGTCTCATAATTTTTGAGATGATGAAACAATCCCACAGAGTTGAAATAACTGTAGAAATCCTACTACTTATTAGCAAAGCTGTGATCAAAACCCAAATTCTGTGTCAAGCAAGCCGGTGTCCCTCCTTTAAGCTAAGACTTGGCAGGTTCATTTTATCTTTAAATCTGGCAGTAATGTATGTTAATAACAAGATCACAAAGGAAATATGTGGCATTTAATCATGAGAGATCTGTTGACTATATTAATTGCATTAATGTTTACATGTATGATACTATCTGGGCTTTATCTAATTTAAGACTACTTTTGGAGATTTTTCTTGTATATTCTTATAAACCTCATGACTCAGTAAAATTCCTAGTAAATCCCTTACCATGAAAAACTCAACAGATATGCTAGGGATTATTTATTCTCTTTATGTAAAGCAGCCAAGGTTTTCACAGAATGAATAAAATATTTCATATACTATAAATATAAATACCATGATTTCATAAATGTAAATACTTTAAAAAGGATTTTACTAAAGAGTTTAACACTTTTTGAAAATTAGTATAAGTAAAACCTTTTCCTCACCCTTCTCCAAATTCAGTTCACTTCATGCCTTTCCTCCTTTTCTTCATATGTCCTCAACATTTCCTCTGTAATTGTACAATCACAATAAGTTTGGGTGAGACATAGTATCCATAATTTGTTTTAGGGGTTTGGTTAGCAAAATGACTTTTAGATGACAAAGGTTACTTAAAATCATTGCATGATTTCAGTTTTTCAATTTTCTATTTCCTTCCACAAAAGAAAAAAAAATCAATTCTATTTTCTATGCTTAACATTTTTTGTTACTTTACCTTTCTTTATAGAATTTTAAAAATAAATTAACTTTGACTATTGGGGCACTATACCAGGCCTGTAGCATACTGGGGTTGAAGGGGGCTAACATGGGTTTTTACTTGGAATAAAGGACAGAATGCATCCTCATGAGCTCACCTGTCTCTTAGCCTCTCATTTGTGTTCTGTCTTTCATTTTGCTGACCATCTGAATTTTGAGCATAGACTTTGGTTGGATGAACCTTTCTTTTTCTTCTGTATTCTCTTCCTTCTCTTATTGTATCTTCCAGCTTTTAGCTGCAGATTGATTTTCTTAGTCATTCACTGTGCTTTATTAAGGCATTATGAGAGAGTTCTAGTCAATTCATGCCTGTGCCTTAGCTCTGTTTCTCATGATCTCATTTGGCAAGGGATGGAGAGGTGCACTTAGCCTCCACCATCAGCTCAGTGAAAAGGGCATTTCCACAATTTTCTATGGTCATCACCAGCAGAGACTTGGAAAGAGCTTTTGACACTGACGTGGGAAACATGGTGGAATTTCTTGGACTCTACTCTCTCATCTCAAGTGAGAAGCTCTTGCAACCTTCAGCTTAGTCTGTTTTCAGTTTCATTAAGAATTGTAAAGGACAATGATAAAGTGGGGAATGGCCTGTGTGAGAAGTAGGGTTGGAAAGAAGTGGTACCATACCACTCAAGGCTTTTGAAAATTGCCTCAGCTAATCCATTGACACCTGACAGACTTCTGATCTGCAGAACTTGAGGATAATTCGTCTGTATTGTTTTAAATCTTTATACTTGCAGTGATATATTATAGCAACAATATAAAAATAGTGAAAGGGCTGATACTTTTCCCAGCCAATTTACTCTGTCTTTAGGAAGAATTGAAGTGGAAAAAAGTAGAATGTGTTATTGCTCTGATACTTCTAATTGGTTTGCTTTATGTCTTATGAAGCAATAACAGGTAATAAGTAACAGGAAAAATGCCTCTTTGGTTCAGATTTGTCTTTTTTAATGATTAATGAAATTATAGGTTAGATATGTGCATTTATTAATGTAGATGACTCCTGAGTGACATAGATCAAACATTCAAAATAAAATGTTTTACATATTTTATATTTGTGTGTACATTGTACATTATGAATCACTAAGAAATTAAAGAAAAGCAATACTTAGGGTTATGAACTGTCACATGTTGCCTAGAATGATAATGATAATTTATACATCCTCAGTATTAAAGGAATTCTCGTATTTGTGCAATATAGGTAAAGATAAACACTGTTCATAGGTTTTATTCTGTAATTTGAAAATTTTCAGAAAGTTATGCTTTCTTGTTTCAGATTAAACTTTTATGTTTTAGTTTTAGCTTGAAGTAGAGGACATACAGTTCATCCAGAAAGTGTTCATCCTTTCAATATAACAAAAATATATGGCAGTTTATATGCATTCACATAATAAGTAATTGAAACTAGAGTAAGACTGCAAGAAGAGGAAATAAGAAAAGGAAAAATAAGAGCCAAGAGAAAGTCAGTTCTTGAGGATTCATGGTAAGAGCTTGTCCTTAAGGAAGGGTCCAGATTTGACTCAGTGTTCTCACAGATACTGATTAGTTATATAATACACAGTGTTTATGACTAAAATGAACTGCTTCTTAGAAGTGAAATTGTTTTTGTTACTAAAATCTTTGAGTTTTTTTTTTTTTTTCCTGAATTCTCACACAGCAAACAGTGTGATATGAAAGAGATCTCAGCAACAGTGTCATTAAGTGACAAGCTTCCCAGGCTCTTCTTGTATAATCTTGTAATCTCCCCCATTTTAAGTCAGTGTTTTAACACTTCAGTTTCATTGAGTAAAAAAAATACTCTTGCAGCCAGGTGTGGTGGCGCACGCCTGTAATCCCAGCACTTGGGAAGCTGAGGCAGGAGGATCGCGAGTTCAAAGCCAGCCTCAGCAACTTAGCTAGGCCCTAAGCAACTCAGTGAGACCCTGTCTCTAAATAAAATACAAAATAGGGCTGGGAATGTGACTCAGTGGTGAAGTGCCCCTGGGTTCAATCCCCAGTACCAAAACAAAACAAAACAAAACAAAACAACTCTTATAAGGGTTTCCAAATAGTTGTGGCCTGTCTTTTAATGGAGATCTGCCTGGTAGAGGCGATTAGGAAGACCTAGAGGAATTAGACTGGATATATGGAAAATCCAGAAGCCTTCAGGAAATCTTCCTAAAATTTTGTTTCTTTCAACATATATTTTGATAAGACTCATCTGAGAACTAAAGTTTATGCTGTCAAATTAAGGGACTGAAATGGGGATGTCCAATGTCATCAGAGCCCTTGTCATGCTAGGCAAGTGCTCTACCAATGAACTACATACTCCCTTGCTTTGCAGAGACAGTGTCTTGCTCAATTGTCTAGTCTGACCTCAAACTTGCAACCGTCCCACTTCAGCCTCCTGAGTAGCTGGATTACAAATGTGCACCACCACACACAGCATTTTTGTTTTAAAGTTTAGTATTCCATCCATAATATATGCCTGCCTACAGAGCCTGTTCACTCCCTTTATGGAGGTGATTCTGCAGATATACTTTCAGTGTTATCAATTTGCAAGGGATTGTGTTAGGTTGTTAAATGCTACTGAGTGAAGAAAGCATCCAGAAGCAGGGGTGGATGCTTTAGTGGAATGTGGGCCAAATCCAAGTAGAAATCTGTTTTTTTAATCATATTTGTATTTGGGTTCAGTTGACATCTTATTCAATATTTCTTTAAGTTTTAGACACAGTTAACATGAAATATAATTATAATGCAAGGTTGACAGTGTTAAGTACTATAGAAAGATAAAATGCTGGGCATTCAAAAGATGAATTTTCTTAGCAGTTTTATTTGTACTAACCCCAAACTGAAATCAGTTCAAGTATGCCTCATGACAGAAATGAATGAACAGATTATGATATAATTATAAAGAGGAATGAAAAATGAAATGCAATAGACTATCAATACATGTAATACTATGAATCTAAAAATAAATGTGCTGAATTAAAAGGTCACAGAAAAAAAATGAATACATAGTGCATGATTACTTTATATTAAACTAGAGGAAATGCAAGCTAATGTATACTAACAGGTATCTCCTTGGAGGAAGAGGGAGGTGAGATGTGCCAGAGGGTGGAAAAACAGAGGCATAAGGAAACCTTTTGGGGAGCAGAGAATATGCTCACTATTTTGTGTTTTTAGTTTCATAACTCTTTCTATATGTCAAAAACAAAATGTGTGATTTAAGTATTTAAAGTTTATTGTATTATGCCTGAATAAAACTTTTAAAAAATCAAAAATCAAAAAAAAAAAAAAGTTAAAAAAAAATAAAAAAAAAAAAAAAAGATGTAAAAAGTACTTCTGGTTTTGACATAAGGGAAGCCTCTATGGAAATCAGTGGCATGGCTTAGGAGATATTTTAGCTACCTCTGAATTTTCCTAAATTCTATCTGAATGCCTCCCAAGTCACTAAGCTTCTTTAATCTCAGTAGAGAAATGGTGTTTTTGGCTTACAAGTACAACTTCAAATCAGCACTTCTCACTCTTACTTTTCAGCCCACTGCCACCATTTTCCCCACCCCAGTGCCTTTTCCATAAAAGATCTGGGGATACTATTGAAGTGCCCCCTGGAATTTAGGAGAGGTTTAGAAATCATATAATACCATGCTCTCCATTCTAATGATAACATAGGAACGAGACAACATTGTTTTCTTGGTATATTGATGGGATAAGTGTTTGAGGAAGGAGAACATTGGAAGGGTAGTTAGCAAAATATATTTTCATGGAACTTTAGTGAACTAAGAAGACATTGTTATACCATTAAGGTATGATGATAGTTTTTCTTGAATATGATACTTGAGATTATTCTCTCACATACACATTAATATAACATTATTTTGTTATCTCTTCCAGACACTTAAAACTTATTATTGCTTTTCTGTGTTATGACCTAGTATAAGACTATAACTATCAAAAAATGATGAACAGTTTCAGCTGAGTTATATACTATACATTTTGTGCATATTTTATGGGATGCCAAAAAGACCTACCCAGTCTGTTCTCTCTTCTTAACAGATCTGAAAACTGCAGTAAAACAACTTTTAGTCACAGTTAAAAGTGGAATGCTTCCATGGTAAAAATTTTTTAGAATATCTGGCCTAGAATTTCCCAGGATACCTTAGTAATTTTTGAAAGAACATTTGAAATTATCTTTAGACTGATTTTTTCATCATGAATCAAGTTAAATACAATTTAATCTTGGTGGCTGATATTTATTATTATAACATAAAATTAGTCTTTTACATTTCTTGTAGGACTTAACAGTTTGTAAAAAAAAAAAAAAATTCATAGACATTATCTCATCTGAAACTCCCAGAATTCCACACCCATTTTCCACATTTCCATTTAGATTCTGATGAGGATTAGGCCATCTAATCTAGTAAATTAAAAAGGGGTGTCAATATCGCTATGAGCATCCTTCCTACTAAATTAGGAGTTTGACCCATGAGATGGCTTCTTCAGTGCTCAGAGGCTCTTTGACTTAACTCTGGATTCTTGGCAGTGTTCGAGGTGAGCAGTAGAGCTGCAGGAGTTGAACAGATAAGAGGGGAATTGTGCAGCTGTCTTTTTAGCATAAATAATTATTCTATAAACATCCCCTCCAAAATGCTGACTAGGAATATATATGAAGAATTAAAATCAGATCTTTTAAAGATGTGCTTAATCCTGATTTGAGTAATAAGCATCTTAAAAAATCAATGTTGAGGCTGGATGTGGTGGTATTGGTCTTTAATCCCAGTGACTTGGGAGTCAGCCTCAGCAATTTACAGAGGCCCTAAGCAACTTAGTGAGACCCTACCTCAAAATTTAAAAAAAATCAAAGAGGGGGTAAGTGGGGATATAATTCACTGCTCCTGAGTTTAATCCCTGGTTCTACCAACCCCCACCCCCTAAAAATATCAATTTTGGATTTTGGAGAATAGTTTGGGAAATAATATATATATATATATATATACACGTATATATATAATTTTATAATATATATAAGTTATATATATTATACATATAGTGATTATATATATTTCTTATATTGTTGCATAGAATTAGAGTAGTAAATGTGGAACGATTTGTGTCATAAAGGCCAATTCATAAAATATTGCCTTGATATCATACAAAAGTGACATTAAAGATGAATTAAAAAATGATTTGTATGTTTAAATAGAATCCCTTAGGAGCATATGTAATCTTATGTGTGAAATTTCTAACACTTCCAAGTTATAATTTAAAAGTTGCAAGTTTCTGGCAACACTATTTTTACTGCTAGTGCTTAAAATGCCATGGTCCTGCCTTTTACAATTTTATACACATTAGGTTTTATTCCTGTAAGTCACTCATATGTAATGAATATATCCTGCGAAATAAAACCATGGGGACCCAAGGACAGAGTGTGAGGTATTTAGTACTAGGGTGTGACAATGCATGGTCTTAGAACTTACAAAAACATTCATTGATGATAGTCACTTACTTAACACCTTGAAGGAACAAAGACAGGACAGAGTGAAGGGGAAGCTGAGGAGGTCAGTTGGGATAGTTCTAGTGAGTCTAGGCCCGATGTGGCATAGCAGAAGGAGCAAGGTAGAGAGTTAGAGCAAGTCAGAAAAGTAGACAGGGCCAAGTCATTTGGGTCCTTATAGGTTATTGTTCAGAAATGAGATTTTAGGACTTTCCTAGGTAGTCATTTCCTAAGGTTATATGGGCATTTTCTAAGGTTTTCTATTGGCCTTCCCACAAATCTCTTTATGAACTTTTATTCTTCATTTCTTTTTCTTAATTTTAAATTAATGTAATTAGACAATGCATGAAAACAAATCCATTTCTTTTAACAGTTTTATTTATTGCCTCTGAGAAGATAAATTTCAAATTCAATGGATTTGTGGTTATGGGCACTTTTAGGAATCACAGTTCTGCATTTCTCCATTGATTGTTGGAACATTGCAACACTATTTCAGATTAACATGGTTAAAACCAAATGTCTTAGCCACTTCTTCCTGCCATCCTGCTTTCCATTTTGGCTTTTCAGTTTCCATGAATGAAACCACTAATTTCCTAACTTCAAAATTTAGGAGAGATCTTGGACCTTTCTCTTTTCCCTCTTTCTTCCTTCTTCATTTTTCTTTTTCATTCAGAAATTATTCATTAAGGATCTGGTTTGTGCCAGTCACTGTTTTAGACACCTGGAATACAAAGTGAACAAATGGACCAAAAGTAATTCCAGACTAGCCGGGGGGCTGTGGGACCAATGTTCAGTGAACAATGAACTTGATAAGTTGTTGGGCTGTCTGGAAGGTTAGAGGGACTGTGTGGGTGAAAACAGTGGAATAGGGAAGAGCCTCGGGAAATAGGTGGGTAGTCAGGTGTGCTTCTTTGGTAAGTTAAACATAACCATGGACTTAGAATAGGTATGTGAGTAGGCATGTATAGTCCCTGAAAAGAGGGTTCCAAGTAAAGAACCAGTGCAAAGGCCTTGAAGAAGGGAAGGACCTCTCTGGGGCATCCAGGGATCTGCAGGGAGCCTTTGTGGCTGGAGGGGAGATGGTAAAGGCGGAGTGAGAGGAGAGGTAGCCCTGAAGGTGGAGGTAGAGATCAGGGAAGGAATTTGAAGGAACTTTGATTCCCAAGCTGAGTGAGAAGGGAAGCTGTTGCAGGGTCCTGAGTAAAAGGCCTAACAGTTTGGAAGGCGCCAAATTTTTTTTTTTTTTTTTCTTGAGATCACACAAAAATTTGTCCCTTCTTTCTCTTTCCCCTTTTCTCTTGCCATTGCTACTTCTGCCACCTGGACTGTTAATTTGGCCTCTTATTTTCTCATCTTCCATCTGGTTCTTAATCATTAGAAATCTGAACACAGAGCTTTTTCTAGGCTGTGTGATCATATTTTTATTTTTCCTGGATTCTCTATTTCTACCTGTTAAAATCAGCACTCAAGGTAACATGAGTCCTCACATCCTTGTTCTCAGAGCACCGCAACACAGTCACCCCCTGTCCTCGGGTGTGCCCTGGACTTTAGACATCTGCTCCTGCCTGAACTATTTCAACACCAGTGCCTTTTCTCATGTCACTAGCATAGTGAGCCACCCCAATTTGGAAAACTATCCTTAAAGTCTCTAAAAATTCTTTTTTTTAATTTGCTTATTGATTCATTGAGCATAAATTGAGTACAGCTATTGTTTCTCTGGTTGTACACAAAGTAGAGTCACACCATCTGTGCATTCATGCATGTACACAGGGCAATGGTATCTGTCACACATTCTGTTATTATTTTTACCCCCCACCCCCCCCACCCCTCCCTTCCCTCTATGCTATCTATCCTTCTTCCATTCTTGCCACCCTTCCCCCCCACATTATGCATCATCATTCATTTATCAGAGAGACCATTCAGCCTTTGGATTTTTGGGATTGGCTGATCTCACTTAGCCTAACAGTCTCCAACATCATCCATTGACCTACAAATGCCATAATTTTATTCTTCTTTATGGCTGAGTAATATTCCATTGTGTATATATACCACAGTTTCTTTATCCATTCATCTATTGAAGGGCATCTAGGTTTGTTCCTACCACATTTACAATAACCTCAAAAAAAATAAAATACTTGGGAATCAATCTAACAAAATATGTGAAAGACCTCTACAATGAGAACTATAGAACACTAAAGAAAGAAGTTAAAGAGAATCTGAGAAGATGGAAAGATCTCCCATGTTCTTGGATAGGCAGAATTAATATTGTCAAAATGGCCATACTTCCAAAAGTGCTATACAAATTCAATGCAATTCCAATTAAAATACCAATGACAGACCTCATAGAAATAGAGCAAGCAATCATGAAATTCATTTGGAGGAATAAGAGACCAGAATAGCTAAAGCAATCCTTAGCAAGAAGAGCGAAGCAGGGGGTATCACAATACCAGACCTTCAACTATACTACAGAGCAATAGTAACGAAAACAGCATGGTATTGGCACCAAAATAGACAGGTAGATCAATGGTACAGAATAGAGGACATAGAGACAAACCCACATAAATACAGGTATCTCATATTTGACAAAGGAGCCAAAAACATACAGTGGAGAAAAGACAGTCTCTTCAACAAATGGTGATGGGAAAATTGGAAATCCATATGCAGCAAAATGAAACTAAACCTATATCTCTCACCCTGTACAAAACTCAACTCAAAGTGGATCAAGGACCTAGAAATTAGACCAGAGACTCTGCACTTAACAGAAGAGAAAATAGGTCCAAATCTTCATCACGTTGGCCTAGGACAAGATTTCCTTAACATGACTCCCAAAGTGCAAGAAATAAAAGCAGGAATCAATGATTGGGATAGAGTGAAACTAAAAAGCTTCTTCTAAAAATTCTTTATCCTCTCATTTATACCATCATTCATGTACTTTTTCCATCAAAAATCTATTGAATACAAATTTTGTTCCAGCAATTGTGCTGGTGCTTAAAGATTCAAACTGATCAAGATGAACATGTTCATCTCAGGAGCTGATAGTACTGAGAGGCAGAGAAGAATAATTATTAACATGCAGGTAAGCACAATTCTGAAATTTACTCTAAGGAGTGTGAGAGAAAAGAATATATTGCTCCAAGTTAGATCGGTTGGCTGAGATAGTTCCTGATTTAGATGAAGAACCTAATTTCTGTGGGGTGAGGAAGAGAGAAAATGACTTTCAAAGAAGTACCAGGTTAGGTGAGACCCAGAGAATATAAAATAGCCAGCTAAGGAAAGTGTGGCATGATGGGAATGGGGCTCTAAGTAGAATAAATAGCATTGCATAGGCTTAGGGATGTAGGAACTTGAGATTATCAAAGGCAAAACAGGACTACACCTAGGTTCTAAGTCTGGGGCCTATGAATGCAGCCAGAGTGTGCTTCTCAAGGTTGGTGGGCAGGGCCACATAATGCAGGACCTAGAAGGTTGTGGTAATGATTGTGGTTTTAAGGGCAATGGGAAGTAATTGAAGTGTTTTAAGCAAGAGAGTGACATGAGCTTATTTGAGGTTGAGACTTCCATCTGTTCATCAAAATGTGTTTGCCTCTTCTCCCTGGGCATGCAGCCAGATTTCATTTCCTGGCCCTCTTCACAGTTGGCTGTGAGCCATGTAACTGTATCCTATCCATGGAGTACAGAACTTGTAAAATCATTACTAGGGCTGGCTTGTAAAAGCCTCTCCATGGCTTCCTCCTTTTTCCCTGGCTGACTGGGCAGACTTTGGACCCATATTGAAATGGGAGAGCCACCGTCAGACTGGACCCTCACATCCAAGTGGAGCATAACCCAACCCAGCTGACCTTATCCTGTCCTGAGTCTTCATATGAGCAAGAAAGAAGAAGCACTGATGTTTTGAGCCTTAGGTGCTCAGTCCATTTGTTAATCACATCCTGGGTAGTTCAGATTGATACAATGATTTGGAAGGTCAATTTTGGTGAAGACTGAGACTCCTGAACAATAGCAGTTGCTAAAGTGAAAGTTTATTACAATGTATTCCAAGGAAATTTTGGTTGAAATAGATACTACATAGAAAAATCATTATTTCCTATTGATATTCTGCTCTGTGTAGTGAGATTATGAAAGGGAAAAAAACTTACTTCATTTGTTTCTCAACTACAGTATAAGTATCACTTACTTTCTGGACTTTCTGTAGCATACCCAACTGAATACCTTTAGTCATGTACTTTATTTATTATGCTAGATTTAATCAACTGGAGGGCAGATGAACTATATCTTATATTTCTCATTTTCTGTGGTATCTACTATGGTACTTTATTTAAGGTACTATTTTCATTAAGCTTTGCTTATAGTAATGAATAAATGTGCTGATTCTCAGATTTCTTACCCATCGAGTTATTGGAGATCATGTGCTCAGTGTCTTACTTTGTGTTGTGTTGCTGTAACAAAATACCTGACACTGGGTACTTTATAAAGGAAAGAGATTTATTTAGCTCTGGTGGCTAGAAATTCCAAACAGCATGGTTCCAGTGTTTGATAAGAGTCCTCTGACTGGGTTACTGCATAGCAAAGAAAGCAGGATGGGAAATAGCTAGGACCAGAGAGGGCCAAGCACATTGGGTACCTCACTTGGTAACAATCTGCTTTCTTGAGAATTAACTTGATTCTCCCAGAACTACATTAGCCCCTCCTGAGAGGGTTTGCCCCTGGCCTACTCAACTTCCGGTAGACTTGACCTTTTAAAGACCCACCATTGCTAAATGCTGTTGTGTTCCAGCACATGAGCTTCGGGAAAACACACTCGGACCCTATCTAAACTGTAGCACTCATCTCTTGCCTTATCACTGATAGTGCCTTAACCTGACTTAAATATACTTTGCTTTAAGGAACCTCTTAAGGAGGTGTTTAATTGTGTTAAATTTTGTTTTACCTGTGATCTAGTGGGGATCATAGCATTACGGGGCCTCAAAGTTGAGTGTTTGCCTAGAAGGTATGGAGAAGTATTTTCAGAAGGCACACAGGCTAATCCTCCCTGTTCTCCTCACTACTTTCAAGTGGGTTGTGCATTGCTCAGAGCTGCTGTTTTAGTGGCTCTATTCCTACCCAGAGTCAGGAACTCATCTGGAAATATTGCTGGAATTTATGAAAAGTCTCAAAGTAGTGAATTTGTGTAACCCAAATGAACAAAGATAAGCATGTAACTAAGGAAGCATCAGTGGAAACAGAAGGGTGGGAGAAGAATGTAGAAGACTATAAAACTGAATGGATTTGGGGCCAAGAAAAGATTAGAAATATGATGAATAATGAAATACCCATGCAGATCATTTTAGTCAGCTTTGTGTTGCTGTGACCAAAAGACCTTTCAGGAACAATTTAAGGGAGAAAGGTTTCCTTTGGCTCACAATTTCAGAAGTTCATTCCATGGTTGCCTGACTCCATTGCTCTGGGTCTGAGATAAAGCAGAACATCAAGGTGAAAGGGCATGGTGGAAGAAATCAGCTCAGGAAGCCGAGAGCTCTGTTCACCAGGGACAAAATACAAACCACAAAGGCATGTCCCCAGTGACTTACCATCTCTCGCCACAACCCACATGCCTAAATTACCACCCACTTAATTCATACCAGTATATTAATTCACTGATTGGGTTACAGCTCTCACAATCTAACCATTTCACCCACAAACATATAAACATTCCTGCATTGTCTCACACGTGAGCTCTTGGGGAACGCACATATGCAAACCATAACATTTTGATGCACTCCAACTTAAAAAATTCAGTATGTGTATCACTAGACCAGTATTCCTAAGATAAAGCCAGTTAATGTTTCCTGCCTCCAATAGATGTTATTAGTGATGAAACCGAACATTTCAGCCTTGGTCCTGGTGCTGTTTTATTAACTTGTTATATGTTTACCATCTATGTGTTTGGTTTGGGTGTGTTTTTTGGACATTATTAACCCATTCACACTGTAGAAGGTCAAAAGTAGTGTCGAAATTGCTGATAATAAGAGCTATAAAATTGTGCCCATATGTTGAAGAGATTAAAATAAAACTTGAAAAGCATGAGAGAAATGGTGGAAATTGCATTTACAGGGGAAATGAATCCCTTGAGAAAGGAACAACTCTGAAGAGGAAAGAATCACGGCACGTGTGAAAAACACTGCATTTCACAGTGCAGCTGTAGGTAAAAAGAAATTAAACAAATTGAGAAAAAAACCCTATAAATATTGGAGTGTGCCTTTTGAAGATCAGCATTATTATTGAATGACACTAACTCAGTGTTTTTTTTTTTTTTCTGTGAAGAAGTGCAGTAGTGTGTCAGAGGGTAAGCATCAAGTGTGGTGGAGAACCTCAGCCATGTTTTCCTGCAGGGCTCTTCATATGTGCACAGCATCAAGGTAGATGTAGAAGTGGCATATGGAGAAGCCATAGCTTCTAAAAATGTCCCTGTGAGACGTACAGAGAGGAAGCAGAAGTAAAGCATACATGGTGATAGAAGTGAGGATAGATAGGAGGGACAGATTTGAAGGCAAAAGAAAAGGTACAAGCACAGCTTTTTTTTTTCTTTTTTGCTAGAAATGTCTACTATTAGTAGACATTATTACTATTATGTACTATTATTGTACATTTGTCCAATATTAGAAGGTGTGAGAAACACTTCCTTTGCCTGTGTTCCATGGCCTTATGTTTGAAAATACAGAATAAGTTAGGGACCTTAGCAAAAAATCCCACCTTCCTTAAAATCTGATACATCTTTTCAAAGTAATTTCCATTTACATACTAATACATTGCTTCCTCAACTTTGTTTTCAGTGTTATCTGTTGATTTAAAAATTCATAATACATTGTTAATGTATGACCTTTAAAGTGGAAGTATGAGCTGCAACTACTTGACTTTAATGTGGTTTTGATATTTAAGGAGAACACATTTGCACAAAATCATTTGTCTTCAGCTATAGCACTGGATATAGTTTTGGTGCTTTCTGAATAATTGAAAGATGAAGTTGGATTGGAAAAAGACAACTAATAGAGAGATGGAAGGAATGAGAGAGAAGGATAGGTTTTTCAGTATGAATAGATGTGACTGAAAGGGAAAAATGTGGTGTGGTCTCTCTCTCTCTCTCTCTCTCTCTCTCTCTCTCTCTCTGTGTGTGTGTGTGTGTGATCATGAAGTTAGATCAAGGAGGATAAATGTGAGTTAAAAAAACATGCTTAACACGCATGGACAGCAGCTCCATGACAGATTATGAGAAACTAGAGGTGAATTTTGGATTTATGTGTCCCGTAAGATTTCTTTTGTAGCTCAAATAATATGTGGTATATATACATATACGTCTTTTGCAGTCTGAGAAAATATATACGTAGTGTGATTTTTCTTATTCTTACTTATGTAAATTTTGTATTCTACCTTGTACAAATTTTTTTCATTCCTGTCATATATGAATTTGCACCTTATGTGAATTACCTATGCTTAATAGGTTAACCATTTTAAATTTATAGCCAAATGTGGAAAGAAAAAATAGTTTTCCCAAATTATATTCTTGGCATTTAAAAAGATATACTTGTGAGCTGAAGATGATAGATGCTTCCTTTTCTAAATTAACATTTTATGCTTTCTCTAGGCTGGAATGATAAAAAGTGAGAATGAAGAGTATTTCATTGAACCTTTGGAAAGAGGTAAGCAGATGGAAGAAGAAAAAGGAAGGATTCATGTTGTCTACAAGAGATCAGCAGTAGAGCGGGCTCCCATAGACATGTCCAAAGACTTCCATTACAGAGGTAGGCATCTTTGACTAGGCTTCGTAATTAAACACTTTAAGATACGATGAAAACAACCCTCCCATCAATTCAGAGAATGTGATTTTCATGTGCTCTTGTATAATGTGTAGGTGGCAAAAGAAGTTTATTTATATGTCATGAAATTTGACATATCTTTTTAAAATGCATGAGTATATTATTTTATTCCAGTGTATTAGTGTATCCCAATATATTTTCATGATTTGTTTTAAATGTTTTAAAACTGTTTTAACTAGCTTATGTTAAAATTTGAAAATATTTATGACTTCCAGAAATATCTAAGTTATGCATTTTTAGTGTTATTTTTATAAGACCTTAAATGAGGTATATTGGCATGACAGAGATCTATGTTTTTAAGACTAGAGTGTTAGATACATTTGAAAATAATTATGCTCTTTAACTTTAAAGATTGTTTTGCAAAACTTTTTACTACTTATAGGAGACATAAGTCAAATTCTGTAGAAGTTTTTCTCAAAATAGACTGGAACACATAACGTGAACTAAACGATGACACATGAAAATTTTCTGCCTTGTTTTGTTTTAATGAAATCTGACAATAAATTCACATTAAGGAAATAGTCTTATATTGGTACTTATAGAAATTTCAATTATGGCAAAGAAAGTTTAGGGATATACATTTTTTACCAAATCTCCAAAATCTGTATTTCTTTTGCTTGACCAACTTTCTGAATTAAGGAAATTTCCTTGAGGAACACATGAGGGATACAATTTTAATTGGAGCATTAATTTGACTTATAAATTACCTTTTGAGAGTTTCTTTGTAGATATTAGTTTGATTTTCAGATGCCACCAGCTTCCCTTCATCTGCTCCACTAATGGAACGGTACACTTGAAAAGATATTTAAAATTAATATAGCCTGAACATTTTTGGGCAATTTCTGTTTTGAAGAAATAGGATTGTGTTAATAAATGCAACATTATGAAAATGTTTGCTTAACTTAGTCACTTGGTGTGACAGAACTGGAATGAGCTACACAGGCTTACTATGAATAATAGCTGAGAAACCAGATCGGACACTGTGGCTGTCCTCCTGTTTGCTCCATCTGTCATAACGATAGGTCCACCAGGATGTACCCCCATCAGTTCCTGAAGGTATCTATTTTTGTAAATATCAATCCTAGTACTTTTCATTACAATGATATTTATAGAAGGGAGAAATTACTTTTCCTGTGAAATAAGAAAATTGGAAGACATATTACTTCAATACCTATTGTATTTTTAGATAATGGAACAGGGAAATTTTTATAGTCAGGATGTATAACTTTAAAAGGATCACATGGGATTAAGGAAAATTAGAATGTTATTGTAGGAAATTATTAAAAGTATCAGTTCCAGTAGCATCAACATACTCCTTTTACAGTAAGGGTTGTTTGTAAGAATACAGACACTGAAGACTATTTTGTTCTTCAATCATGAAGATTGCCTTATGGTAACAGTTGGCCAAAGAGTAACACATTTTGGAAAGGTTTTTAATTTTCAATGACCATGGGTCAAAGTAAATGGAATTCCTTTGTTAACTCTCAATTACCTTAAATCTTGAACCAAAATAGAGTCCAGGATGAACCTTAATGCAAATTTAATGATTTTCATTTTCTTACTTATGAAGTTTTGATTGAATTGCATTGCAGGTGACATCAGTTTACCTTCTTTGAGAGTCTGAAACTGTAACCACCATGTACATTAGAAGTGTAACTTATCAAGGGCAAAGAAAGATTCCAATTCAGAAGTTTAAGTACTAAATTTCTCAGATTCCTCAAGTTCAAGATGTTATTTTTAGAAGACATATAAGGTCTTCGGTGAGTTATAGTAAGAGGAATGAAATACTTAAGCTAAGGTTTACCAGGAAAGAAATGCGTTGAGGACCACGTGTTTATATTTTTTTTCTCACAGCAAGTCATTAGGAGGAATATTGATCATAATCAAGCAATTCCTGACCTGTGGAGTTTTCTTATTGGTCTCTGTGAATACTCTGTTGTATTTTGCTAGTTGTCATAGTAATTGCCTGGCTATATTTCTTGCTTTGGCAGTTTTAGGTGCTCAGAAGTGCCACAGATTTAGGTTTTTTTAGTTTGCTGTGAGTGTTCTAAGTTAAAACAGATTAGGACCTGAACTGGATGAGTAGAGGAGATGAGTGATGGAGCAAGATATAATAGAGATAGAAATAAACACTGAAATGGAGAAGGTTTTGTGGTGGAGAAGACCTTGAGGTGGGGGGAGAGGAGAGGAGAAGGAGAAGTCAAAGATCACTCAGAATTCTAACCTGAAGACTAGAGAATTCTCTTTCCATAATTAGGATATATAAAAACAGCAATAGAAATAGGTTTTTTGGAAGACAAGTGGGTATGATTTTGGAATAAATTTGAAGAACCAATGGAACAACAAGCAGATTGAAAAACACATAGTGTATTTTCATAATCCTGTCCTGGAGAATTACATGAATGACCTCGTATGCCTTAGATACCTTTTCCATGGGGATGGGTAGAGATTAGCTTGTGACTTGTGGAGGTTTGGAATGTGTCTGCTTAACTTTCTGCTCTCCTGTTCCCAACTGTGTCACAGAATCTGAAGGTGCACATTGCAAAGTATTGGGGGTACAAGAAAGGTATTTGTTACTTACCACTGTAGGTGAGGAGCACACTATGCCCTAACATCCAAAAATAACGCTAGAAGAAAACATATGTATTTTTGCCACACTCAGGAACCCTAAGCTCTTGTTCTTGGTCAGATGTAAATGTGTATTTTCATTCCCTATCTCCTGAGAATATTTATCTGAGTTTCCAATATAAGTAACAGCTTTGAACCCACTGACAGAATGTATGATGCTTTTCAACAAGAGGAAAAAACCCTTAACCAATTCAATGTATAGCAGATTTCTCTTTCCTTGACTCAATAGGAAAGTTGTATTCTTTTGAGGTATGTAAAAATTTGAAGAACTGTTTAGAAATACACTGAAGTACTAGTAAAATCAGAAATGCAGTGCTCTGCTTTAGAATTACTGTTTTAAAAATGAGAGCTAAAGCACTTTAACATCTGACAGTGAAAACCCTGGTCAGTACAGAGCCAACAGGTGTTCATTACATGTAGCACAACCAGTTTCTGGCACCATCCTTTAGTTGAACAACAAACATAAACTTGTCATGCTTAGGATGAAAAAACTGGTCTAGTTCATCACAGTGGGAGGATTTAATTTGCTTCTTTCTCTGATGTCTGCTCTAGGGGTATGGAAATCACGTCCATTTTTGGCATTTTCAGTTTAGACAAAATTATTTCCTACTTGGCTCTTGTTTTTGAAATTTTAATTGGTAACAACATGAACTCATAAAGTTTCACCTCCACTGTTAAATCAATCATTTGTCTAAAACTCAGATAAAAAAACAAACATACCCCTGACCATCTCTCAAGAATGCTTACATTGTCGTCATTAAAAGCTCAAGTTAGGCTGTCTGCTTTTGGGGGAGGCAAGGCCGTACTAGCATGACATCATTCAGCTTTTCATATTTTTTTTATTTAATCCCTAGGCCCTTCAACTTCTCCCCTCAAATTACAAACTATTCATTCACCAGAAGCTTTGTGTTAAAGTAATTTTTGTAATTACTTCCTACCAGCGGGAAACAAGGAATAGTAAGCCTTTATCTCCCAGCTTCCTTTCAGTATTTTCATTTTCCTGCAGGAACCCAAGTGCTTGCATGACTGGTATGGTTGTCATGGTGCTGTGAAGGAGTGTCTTTGTCCCAGGTGGGAAACATGGAGAAGTCAGAAATGATTTAGGAGTTGCTCCTGGTTGCTGGGGAATGGAACCATGAAAGAAGAACCAGAATTATGGGAAGAGTGTTTTATTTTAGTGATGCTGGAGCACCTAGGTGCAGAGACTATCCCTGAATGCACAGATATGCCCCTTGGTATTCTAACTGTTCATACTGGGAAGTCCTTATGACCTGTTCCTTGATCAAAGAGCACCTTTGGTGGGCTTTGCAAGCCACCATGAAAAAAAAAATCAAATAATAGAACTCAATTTTAGTAAAATGTTTTCTTAGTAAATTTAAGAATGAAACATAAGATTTCTACAGTACTAAGATGTCAAATACCAACTGTTCCTTTTGTTAGGTGTTAAGTCATAAATCATTCATAGCTGCAGCAGTTTATCATCTAATCAGGGTCAGTCATTTGTCAGGGCTACTTCTTTTGGATTCACATGGAAATCCTAATCATATGTATGGGATCTATTTTCAGATATATTTAGTATATTTCACAGTCCTGGTATTTATAACAATGATTAACAAAAATGAAGACTGTATGGAGATTGCATTATTGCATTATTAATCATGAAGCATTGCTAGTTAAAGGGTTTTCAGATATGAAACCTAAAGGATAATATGTCTATTTTCTTTTATTAAAATACCTACTGAGGGACTGAAGTTGTAACTCAGTGGTAGAGCGCTTGCTTAGCATGTGTGAGGTACTTGGTTCAATCCTCAGCATCACAATAAACAAACAAACAAATAAATAAATAAATAAAGGTATTGTGTCCATCTACTACTAATATATGTGTAAATAAAATGCATAAAATAAAATTAAAAATATGTAATATATAATAAATAAAATGTATGTAAAAAAATTTAAAATGCATAATGCACATATTTTATATTATGTATTATAATATAATAAAATATATAAACAATGTATATAATATAATAAAAATCAAAAAATATATAAGTAAATAAAATCCCTACTGATCCTATCTGTCCCCTTGTGAACAAGCTCAGTTAAAGGAACTTCTTATGAAACCTATAGAGCAGGAATAATGTGCTATAAATGTAAGTTCACATGTTTTCCCAATAAAAAGTTGAATATAGAAATATATAGCTGTATTTATTTATATTGAGACTTCGGGACTCTGGATCACTTTCCGTTATTGATGTGGCATTAATGGAGTTAGAGAATTGGAAGGTTTTAGATATATCTGAGTGAAATGAAATGGTAGGCAGTGAATTTATATTAGGGTAGAAAACTAATTTAGGTAATTTGAATCAGCTCTTGATTCATAAATGAAATGGTTGCTCTTCAGAAGCAACTGTGTTAATTATTGATTCTGAGGGAACAGTTCATACCAAGAAAAGGCTTTATAATTTTTTAAAATGTATTCACTGTGTTGGAATATAAAAATGTATCAGCTATCAAAATATACATTTAGTGTTTAGTTTTACTCTTGACAACTGCTTTTGCTTAGGAGGGATAGACCCTATTTTTAGTACAATACATTTCGTAAAGTACATTTTGCCTGTGCCTGTGCCAAGTGTGTCTGCTTAAACACATTTAGAGCCAGTATTGCTTTTATTTCTGCGTACAATGATTCTTAAACTTTCATGTTAGTATGTGAAAACCAGTTACGTAAGAAAGCAAATATTTTTAGAGGTTTGATAACCTGTTCTTTCCTCGTTTCAATTTCTAACTTATGTGATTGCTATTTTATTTTTTCCTTTTTTGCTCTCTGATCTTTCAAGACCCTTCATATAAGAAAGGAGGGACAGGAGCCCTGGAGTCCTGGGTAGGTGCAGCTGGAACAAGGCCTGGTGAGGAGGCCTTCTTTCCCTCCTTTGTCCTCAGTACAGTGGCTCCAGAGCTGGCATCACATCCACACCCACGTGGATAGCATTCCTCTAACATGGCCTTTCCTTGGCCATCTAAAGCATCAACCTTAAGGGAGACTGGACCTCCATTGGGTCCCACCTCCTTTTTTTTTTTTTCTTTTTTTGTTGACCAGCACCCTGGGTCACACATGTGTTTCCTCCTCTCTCCCTTGAGCATCCCCTTTCACTTGTATCTTTGATCCCTCATGGGCTGAGTGACAGTACTCCTATCTCTAACCCTGACAGCAGAGGAGAGTCAGGCTTTTAGTTGGGGGCCCTATCATAGTGAGGGGAGAAGGTGCAGCTTCAGGGCTCCTGTCTTTGTTCTGAGGTGTCCACACCCACAGGGCCTTGTTTGTAATGACAAATGGCCATGTTAACAGTCACTGGGCTTCCTCACTAAGGGCAGGGACCACATCTTTATCTTTGAATCCTTACATGAAGCCTGTCAACTACGTTATTTTTCAGCATCTTACTAAGCATTTGAAAAATATTTATAAACCTGAATTAGGCACTTGTGCTGTTTTTTCATTTGGAAAACCATTGTAACTATTTAAAATCTCTAAAACCAGTTGTATGTACCCATATTAACTTGTTCAATGCCTTTCCCCAGAGATTTTTTGTTAATTATTTTAGAGTCTGATTATAGAGCATTTTAAGGCTTTGTATATATTCTTTTTAAAGGGACATCTTTTATTCTGAGTATTTTTTATTCAATTTCTGCGGAAGGTTTTGTTTTTTCTCTGAAGCACTTTATAAATTACTGTGTACTCTTTGTTATGTCCATGTGGTACTAAAACTTGTTGCTGAGTTCAGTCCTTTGTTTTAGCACTTTGGCAGGTTTTATTTTCATGTTTCCAAGTTTCTCAGGTCTTATTCCATGTGCTACAGGAATAAAAGTAGCATCCAGGCCTCTTTTGGTGAGACATGATAAAAATAGAATGTGTTATGTCCTGTATTGTGATATCTTTACTGATAAAATGCCACTGAACACTCTTCAGGTAAGAAGAAATTAGGAGGTGAGAACCTTGTAATTTATTTCCAGTTTTGAATGATATATAGGTAAGGCCAATGTGTGGATTTGATGCAGGTATGAATTATCTTTCTTCATTAAGTGAAGTTGACCTTGGCAGTACTAAGGGAAATCACTGCCAGGTATTTCAGATGGGCCTCCTTATCAATGTTTAAAAGAAGTAGAATTAAGTTAATCAGACTGGAATGTGTTGTTTTTGACTCTTTCCATGTCCTCCTCTGGTCTGTTGATGACCCAACATTTGAAAAGGCAGCAGAAGGTTTGCATGGTCCATTTAAGTTCCCCTGTGCACCTTTCTGTGACTTACCAGCATTCTTTTCTTAAATTTGTGGAAGATTTGTTCTAAAATACTGTTGGCTCAGACTTATACAAATTACTGATGAATATTTCTGGTATGTATTGGGATTATTTTTATAGATTTGTAATTTGAAACATGGGCATCAAACAAATAATAATTCTAGGAATCATTCAGATTTCTTACTCTGATTCAAAGCTCCATCATTTTGAACTTTTCGTCTTTCCTAGTTACATAGCTCCAGTTATATATTATGTGTACAATACAGTATTGTTAAGTACAGGTACAATGTACAGATCATCTGTAGAACTTAGATACATTACATACTGAGATTTTATATAGTTGAATAATATCTCCCACTTTTTTCTCCCACCAGCTCCTGGTAACTACCATTCTACTCATTACTTCCATGTGATTTTTACTATTATCGATAATTAAAATAAGTGGAATCATATAGTATATATCCTTTGATAGGTTTGTTTAACTTAGCATAATGTCCTTAAGTTTTATCTATGTTAATACATATGGCAGAATTTCCTTCTTTCTAAAGACTAAATAATATTCCATTGTATATATATACCACATTTTCTTTACCCATTCATTTGTCAATGAACATTTGTTTACCCATCTTGGCTATTGTGAATAATGCTGAAGTGAACATGAGGATGCAATTATTTCTTTGAGATACTGATTTCAATTCTTTTGAACATATACCTAGAGGTGGAATTTCTAGATTATGTGGTAGTTCTAGTTTGAATTTTTTGAGGCAACTCTGTACCGTTTTCCTTAAATGGCTCTACCTGTTTACGATCCCACCCTGTGTGCAAAGGTTCCATTTTCTCTTTTTCCTTTTCAACACTTACTCTGTGTGTGTGTGTGTGTGTGTGTTTGATAATAGTTATACTAGCAAATACATTGTGATATCTCCTTGGGGTTTTGATGGGCATTTTTTTAGTGATTATTGATGTTGATCATCTTTCCAAATACCTGTTGGCTATTTGTGGTTTTTCTTTTGAGAAAGGACTGTTAGTTCCTTTGCCAATTCTTTAATGTGCCTTTTTGAAGATTTTTGCTATTAAGGGAGTTCTCTCTATCATATATATTTTGGATATTAGCCCCATATCAGATAAATGGTTTGCAGATATTTTTTGCATAGGTTGACTTTCACCCTATTTCTTGTTCCTTTGCTGTCCAAAAGGTTTTTAATTTAATGTAGTCCCACTTATCTACTTTTGCTTTTGTTGCCAGAGCCTTTTGGCATTCTGTCCAAGAAATCATTGCCAAGACCAATGTCATGAAACTTTTGCCTTGTTTTCTTTTAGGAGTTTTATAACTTCATATCTTACGGTTAAGTCTTTATTCCATTTTGAGTCACCTTTTGTGTGTGGTGTAAGATAAGGGTCCAGTTTCATTCTGTGTATATGGATACTTGGCTTGCCCAACAACATTTGTTGAATAGACTATCTTCTCCCCATTATGTTTTCTTGGCATCCTTATAGAAAACCAGTTGACCACATATATGCATGGATATATTTCTGGGCTCTTTATTCTATTCCATTGATTTATATGTCTGTTTTTATGCCAGCTATTCACTATTTTAATCACTGTAGCTTTATAACATATTTTAAAATCAGGTAGTATACTTCCAGGTTTGTTTTTAATCTCTCTGCCGCCTCCACTTGTTTAGATCCCTTGGATATCATAGAAACTTTAAGGTATTTTTTTTCTGTTTCTGCTAAAAATGCTGCTGGGATTTTGAAATGGATCCCACAAAATACATAGATTATTATTTTGAATAGTATGTACATTTCAACAATACTAAACTTTCAATGCATGAGCACAGGATGTCTGTCCATTTATTTGTGTCTTCTTTATTCTTGAGGTAATAACTGTAGTATCCAGTAGTCTGCTTACTTTGCTTTTTTTCCTTCTCTACTCAAGTCCTCTCAGCCAGTGCTTGGGGACAGTCAGTAAGTAGGTCTTTTCTGCAGAAAGACAGGGAGGAATGAATATTATATTTTCCAAATATCATTCCCATTGTACAGTTGTTTCTATGTTCAGTATTTCTGTAGCTCCATTCTTTTGTAGTTGTAGAAAATGTTTTTCTATTTTTCATTTTATCCATGTAATTTGGGATGAAGAAGCATGTCAAAAGTAGCAAAGAAAAAACAAGGTTACCAATGTATTTAATGTTAGAAAAAAAATACTCATTTTCAAAATTGAAACTCCTTTCATCACCTTATTTTTAACCTAAAATGCATCAAAGATATACTATTACTGTCCCTGAATCAGTAGAAGAACCTTGGAATTTTCAGTTTCCCAAGCCTGTATGTCTAAATTTAAAATCTTAATCTTACCTCTTATTTTCTAACTAGTATATGTAAATATAGAGTTTTATCCCAAATTACACAGAATTTTACGTATGATTAAAAGAGTAATCAATTTTTTCTTGATAAATAGAAAAATAACATTTTATTAATGATATATAAATTACTGAGAGATTTAATGCGATCAGAGACTATAGAGTATTACTGTAGTCATCCTGAGACCCTATACTTACTTTTGTAGATTTGCTTAACTTTCTGTCCAGAGATAGAATAATGGGGTTGAAAGTGACAGAAGTATTTTGTCTAGGTCTTTTTCAGTACAAATAGGGAGGTCATCTGTTTTAGTCTTCTTCTGTTCTTGGCAATAACAAAAGAAAATGAAGTCTAATCACAATGGAGTTCCTTACCTTAAGTATCCAAATCCAGTAACTAAAGTTTAAAGAACTACTTGAATGTGACATCCAGCAGAGAAACTGATAAACTCATGGGAATGGGAAACCCTAAGTGCTCAGGGTTTGGTCCCCTCAGAATATGCCTTGTATTTATAGTTCTAGGAATGCCAAATAAAATCTAGATATAAATAATTATTTTAGAAGAGCATGTTTTGCTTCATGTAAGAATATATGTATGAAGATGTGATTATTCATTTTTTGATCCCCTTTCCATACCACCCACCTGGACCTTAATGGACATTTTAATGAAAGATGTTTCATAGCCAAAGAAAGACAATTCAACTGTGTTAAATTTCTTTAATACAGTTAAAGTTCAGTTAGCCAAGCATATCCTGTAAAAACAGACTCAAAAATTTAACTGCGATGTCTTAAACTAGTTTTAAAATTAGATCTTCAGTCTGGGTCCTTATGCTACTAAAGAAATAATAAATCTAAGAATTACCTTTTTTAGATTATTTTAACATTTATCACTTTAATTTTTTGTTATTTCATATCAGAGAAAGAGATCATACATCTCAGCTTATACAAGAAAACTAAAACATGTATTGGATGCGGAGTTTAAATCACAGCTTATACCTTCAAAAGCTAAATACATAATACTAAATTATTAATGATAAATTTTGGACAGTTTCCTAGGGTATTATTGATGCAAGAGAATTATTTTCATTTGTTTATGGGATGCTTAACATATGCTTTATCATCAAATAGTGTAGTGTGCTTCAATAAAGATTGGTTTAAAATACCCAGTTAAAACTAAACCATTGTGCAATTAGCATTATAGTGAGTGATTTATAAAATATATATAGTACAACTTTAAAGATATCAGTTAAAGCTAGAGTATTTGAGGGACTTCAGGTAGGTATTGGACCATGCCAGAGTTTTGAATCGAGATGCACTGACCATGGAGAAAAGGGGCCATTTCTAAGGCAAGAAGACAAAAGTTTAGTCAGAGACCTAATGGCAACAAGATGGTGATGAAATTATTATGAATAACTCTTTCTAGCATACAGTTAAAAAGGCACCCAGAGTTATCATTTGTCCTTAGTTCAACTAAATGGATTCCATTCTAAGCTGTAACTGATTAGGTAAACATATTTTTTTTTTCCATTAGTATGTTTTATCCTGAGGACATACTGTAAGTAGCTTTGTGACATTGGTCAAGTTACTTAACCATCAGTGCCTCGGTTTCCTCATCTATATGAGAATATAAGAAATAAAGTCTATCTTATCTATGAGAAAATAGAAAATGATCTATAAGACTTCAAAGGATTGTTCTTTGGATTACAACTAATATTGATATAAAGTACTAAGATTTAGTTTCTTATTCTTAATAAGTATTCAATAAAGGTTAGCCCTTACTGATTTTTATCATTACTACATCTTCCTTTTATGGTGGCTTTGTGATCCTATAAAGAATGATCAGCCATCTTTCTTTGGGGATGGGGCTTGTTGTGAGTATTGCACTACTACTTGATTTTATTTTCCACAGTGATATCCTGCAGATGCTCTTATTCCCAGCTTTAGGAAATAACTGTAGAGTATATATCCTGGACAGTTTTCAAAGTTCCTTCATAAGCCTTATTTCACTGGAGTATTCCAAAGGTTATATGACAAGAATAGGAGGAGTTACCCTTTCCTCTCTGTTCAGTATTGCTTATTCAGAGGGTCTAGCACAGGGCTAGCATAGAGCAGGTCTTGGGTAAATATTGATGGAAGGAATGAATGAATAACTTAGCAAAAGTATCTGAAAGAGCATTTGTCATCTCAGATGTCAGGTTAGCATGACACATGAGAAGGCTTTGCAGTGAAGTCCCAGTAATGGTCTCATTGGTGTGTGGGGAGGTAAAGGGGATTCAGGAATGGGAGCACAGCTGCAGGAGACATGGGATCCCCCCGTCACTAGATTCTGTCACAAGTGTCTCTTATGCGAAAGGCAATTTTTTAACTTCTTAAGCTTTCATAAAGTTGTATACAACTCTCTACAATGATACAGTTCCCTCTGTCTTTATACATATTTGGCTGAAATTTGGGTTTGTTTGCCCTTTTTGGACATTATTTTCCCATCACCTTTGTTGCCACATTTCTCTAGATACCGTGTTTTCATTTCCTCCCCTCATCTCTTACTCTCTTGTATAGTGCTTTCCCCGCAGCTTGGCTGTCATCTACAGCACTTTACAGAAATAGTTTCCCCAGATAATTAAAAATCATAATATTTTGAGCCAGGTGCTGTGGTGCACACCTGTAATCCCAGCACTCAGGAGACTGAAGCAGGAGGATGGCGAGTTCAAAGCCAGCCTTGGCAACAGCGAGGTGCTAAACAACTCAGTGAGACCCTGTCTCTAAATACAATACCCAAAAGTTCTGGGGATGTGGCTCAGTGGTTGAGTGTCACTGAGTTCAATCCCCAGTACCCTCCCCCCTACAAAATTATAATACTTTCTTCTCAGAACCTGTTGTGTTTTGACCTCATTATGACATTTGATAGTGGTTTTTTTTTTTGTTTGTTTTGTTTTTTAAGTTTTGTGTTCTTTGGTCTTTGAACACTATGTAACCTCCTTTCTATCTTTGATCAATTGTTTTGGCTCTTCTTTCTTGTCATAAGTAGTGATTTTTTTTCTTTTTAAATTTTTTTTTATTTTATGATTTTTTTCTTATATTCAGTTTTATCCTACATAGTTTCCAAAGTGATTCTCTTTTTACAGTTTCAGGTGTCATCTCCACTGAATATTCATGTGTTTCTAGAATGGAGTCTGAAGTCAGACCTGGGTTCATAGAGAAGTTCTGCTGCAGATTAACTTTGTAATCTCAGGGGTTTGGGATAATTCCTCCAGATACCTTTGCCTCACCTATAAAATTGAAATTCTGCCCACAGCAAGATGCTGTTGCCCTGCAAACAATGGACAATCAACTCACATCTTTTCTTTTTTCTGTCTTACCACTGCCAAACTATTTCTTTTTCTCATGTTTGTCTCAGGAAAGGCCATTAGTGCCACATTACAAGAGATTCTCTGTAATTCTTTTAAAAATGTGCTCAGAGGTTATATACTCTGGTATGGATCTTAGAAAAGTCTGTCTTCCATCCACATGGACTGCAGAGCAGAGGTGTGGGGGAATGGAGGAAGAGAAAACACCCACTATCCCAGGCAAGAGGTGAGGTGGGCATCACCTCAGTGTGAACAGAGGAGAGGAATTGACTTAGCTTAAGAAGCAAAGCAAAACACTTTTATAGGTCCACTTTTTTTTCATGACATTATGGCCATTACATTTTTAACTCTTAAAATTTCAGAGTAACATGAACATCAGAATTTCTTAGGCCATTCCTGACCCCCTACCTGACTTCGGAGCATAAGATTGAGAGAGAGAGAAGAGATAGGGTTCTCTGTTATTATTTATATTATTTAGTTGTTTTTAAATCCAGAAAGTGTAATTTTTAAATTCAATTTTGGAATCATTCATAATAATTGCAGATATATCAAGTAATGTCATGTGTTTATCTTTTGGAAATAGAAGTAAGAACATGGTGTCTGCTTATATATAGGTTTGGCATGTAGTTAGCTAGGCATCCTCATGGTCTCCCAGGCTTGTTGGTACTTCTATAAGATCTTGGTCATACTCTTCTTTTTATCTGAATTATCTTCTTATCACTTTTATTGTGTGTTGATTATTCAGCATGAGTGTTATTTTTCCCCTGAAGTTCATAGCTATTATGAAAATGTTCATTTTTATACTTTGTCCTACACCATCTCATAATATGAATTTTTTCATGCTTTTTTCTCTTAATGCACTGAAATCTGTTTTTCATCTCCTGATATTTCATTTTATTTGTAAAATAAGTTGCAAACCTTCTGATGATAAAACTGCTGGCACATTTTGCTTTCTCCTCACCCTTCCTCTCTGTGGCATTAGTATCTTCCCTGGCTTTTATGACCTTACTTGTACCTGGGTGCCTTCTTTGCCTTCTTTCTTGATTAACTATTCCTCTTTCCATGCCTATTTGCAAATGTTCCTGAAGGCTCTGATTTTGTCTTCTTACATTTTGTACCATTGGTGATATGAAGGTATGTTCAACAATAATACTGACTACTACTCTTTCCTCCTGAGGATAGTACATTCAACCTCTTATTAGCTACCTGCACTCGGATATCCCACAGGGACTTCTGATATCCTGGTCATCACTGAGCTTGTCTCTAACCATGCACTGATTCCTAAGCTGCTCCTTGCTTCTCCTCTTATATTCCAGTTCTTATAAATGATATCCACGTTCACCACCCAGTCTCTCTGACTCACATCTCTTGTCTCATTGGTAACTTGCTTAGACCCAACAAAGGCATACTCAGACAGTTCCCAGGTAGCCCTTCCACTGCCCATTGCTTTCACTTTTCTTCAGAGTATAAGAATGTTTTGTTTCTTGTACCGTAGCAGCCTCCTAATTATTCACTTGCTTCTAAGCCTACCATTTTCCCTACTCTGGATAAAAGGTTGCCAAACTTTATGGATTGTGTATTCATACCACATGTGTATGTATGTCCACACAAATGTATTACTATCATTTATGTATGACAGAATGTACACATTGTATATGAGAGAACACACACAGATACAGAAATAAAGAATGTAACAAAGATAATTTCAGAAATTGTTTTTTCCTCTATATTCCAGTGAATGATGTTATACATGTACTCTTCTTTGGAAATTGCTGCTTTTGAACGAAGATATAATGATCTTTGTAAACTAAAACACTATATGCCATTGTTTAGTCTAAAATTCTTAACTCGTCCCCCACTCCCTATTAGATGAAATACATATATACATATGTCTATATATATCAAGATAGATAGATAGATAGATAGATAGATAAATAGGTAGCAAGCACTGACTTCCATGTCCTGGAATCCCCCACTTTTTCTGTTTTATATATCTTATTTTTTGTTAGTGATTCCCAAAGCCTACCTGGCATCTCTGTTTTGGCTCTACCAAACTAAGAGTCTCAAACACGTTTTCCACCCAGTCTTTTTTGGTCCATGTACACAGTGGATTGCATCTCTGTTCCTGTGGAAGGATGTACCCCAATATCTTATTTTATTTTGCAAATGCTAGACTGTCTTTCTGAAACAGGAATAAATGTCTGCCTTGGATTTTATGGGATCTAAAAGGTGGAGATATTTGTCTTACAACTGAAGAATAAATGAAATATTGTACCTAAACCACTGGCACATATGGTTTGCCTATTTTAATTCATAGCCTCTGTGTATTTTTCTGATCTTATATAATATTCTCCCTTGAGAACAAAATGGAAATTTTATTTCCCTTCAAGTAACCTATATGTAATAATTTAAGGAAAGTCAATTTTTTACAAGTAATATAGTATGTAATTAAAGAAAAGTGTAATATAAATCAGGTGAGGGGAGAAAATTAGAGTGTTAAGAGAAACATAAATCTCCTAAGAAAACCATTGTTTTACATAAATGTTTTCCAACAAGGTTTAGATGGAATCCTTCTTTTCTAATGAAATCGTGCTCTATAAAGCAGAGTTTCTTAGTCTGCAAGGGTGTCTAGAAGCCTACGAACTCTGTGTTCATGCACATAATTTTCTCTGTACATACATATTTTGAGTCATCTCTTCTCTTCCAGAAAGATTCTATCGTTTTTAAAAGATCCTCAAAAGAGTCCATTATTTAAAAATTGATGGAGAATACCTGCTCAAACCATTAAATGGTCTTTTAATAATTTAATTTGCTGTTTAAAGCTATATGTGTACATTTTAGGGACTAGCAGGGTGAGAAATTGCTCTTTTTCATGTAATGACACATTGCCCACCAAACTGCTGGACTTTTAGTATTAGAATTCTAATTGAATTACCCACCATAAAAAGCTTAATCATTAGTTCACCTTTCAAGTATGTGAATACATGACTCCAGTGCAGGGGTATCTACTGACTGAATGAAAAGGACTTGTTTTGGTGAGAGGGAAACATGCTCTAATGTAATTTCTTTTTACTAACGCAGAAGATAAAAAATATATATACCACTCCTTCCAATGATCAGGATCCTATTATGTTTGAAAGTTTAGGAGATGTGTGCTGCAAAAATGGCAGTGCTGCTGGTGAAGAGCTCTTCCTTATCTCAGCTAACTGTGGTCTTCAGAAGCGATGACATCATTGTTGCTTCACTGACTTCAGAATTCAGGCCAGAGAGGAGCCCATAAGCTTAGACAGCTTCTTTGTCAGAGATGGGCTAGAAAGGAAGACACAGAGAGCTTCCCGTTGAGTCAGAGCAGGCTTCAAGACTCCTTTCTTGACCCTTTGTGAAAGCACATGACTGGACTTGTAGAAGATTAACCCCCTTAACGTTTCTGTAAAAAATTAAACAGATGCAAAGCAGCTCCGTCACTTTTTTCCTCTCTGTTGTGAGTTCAGTATTATGGTGGGCTCTGAATTATTTTGAATTCCCCCAGAGAGGCCAAGGCAGTCAATGGGGCCTATGAATGAGGGCCCTCTGAAGGGCTCAGTTGTGGGTTTTCTTGAGCTTTCACTGTTCTTTATAGCATTATTCCTCTGAAAGAGTCCCTCTAAGAGTGGGGTCACTCTGAGGACCTTTTAGTGTGTGAAGTAATCCACCCTTTAATCTCTTCCTTCCTGTGGGAAAATCCCGTTGTGTGTTGGGGGAAAATGGGCTTGTATTTATATACAGAGAAAGCTGTTTACTTCCAATTTACTACTTTTTTCACATGACTGTAGTTTATTTTCAAATTCAATTTCTTAGTAAGAAAAAATTCCAAAAAGTACTGTGTACTTTGTGCTGATAGTTTTATCTAGTTGTATATGCTGAAAAGCTGATGTTCTGAATCCTCCTATACTGTTATTTTGTGAATCTAGCTGTTATTGCATATTTAAATCAAAAAAGGATATACTACTTTATCATCATAATGAGATAATCTGGACATCTTTTTCATTTTCATTATTCTGAGTTTATTTACATATTATGTATATGGAAAGGATATGCATTTTTTTAAACAGATGTCAAAATATTATGGTGGAGATAACAAGATGTAGGTCTTTTAATGATAAAATTGGTTATAGTGATAGCACACTTGATGATTTGCTTTGGTGATGGAATGGTGAGGGAAGATTTTGTTTTTATTGTTTGATTTTTAAAATTCACTTTGTATTCATGTATTATATGTTTGAAAAAATTAAACCAGCAGATTTTCTTGCGTATTTTGGATCTAAGTCTACAAAGATAGCATCTGATAGCAGGTTCCAGTTTCCAATATAAAAACTCTAGATCATAAGAAAAAAGTAAGAGAGAGAGAGAGAGACTAACATTTCTATTGAAAAATAGTTGAAGCACAGAAGTAGATGTGTTTTATACATAATCTTTTGAAGGTATTATAGTGCATCAAAATTTTCTTCCTTGTTCCCAATAATATTAAAATAATGTTAACTGCTTTCAGTCATCTTTAAAACAATGTAAAGCTTTAATATACAGAAAAAAACACATTGATTTAGTCAGGCATTGGTGCATACCTGTAATCCAAGCTACTCAGGAAGCTACTCAGGATCACGAGTTTGAGGCCAGCCTCGGCAATTTAGGAAGAATGGCTCCCAAAAAATAAAACAAATAAAAATACTAAAATCTGAGAATGTAGCTCAGTGGTAGAGCACCCCAGAGTCCAATCCCCAGTATCTCAAACAAAGCAAAATAAAACAAAACAAAACAAAAATGAAAATATTGGTTCTAGGCAATCTAGCGTTCAATTAAATAATTTATATTCCTATATGCTCTTGACCTCTCTTCTGTTCTTTTCCCTCTTTAGAACTGTTCTTGAAGGAAATTAATGGTGTTCCTTAAACCTACTTTGTACCTTTCTCCAGTACCTAATTTAGGAGCAGATATAGAAAAGGAAGATTTGTCAACAGAATGTGAAATGTGAATTTTTCAGTTCAAAATAATGCTATGGATGCAATCATGATTTCCCAACTACTTTGGTTTAAGAGAGTGGGATTTTCTAATATGTAGGAAGGTAAGAAGTTTCTGGTGGGGTAGACATAAGGTTCCTGAGCTCATGCAGCCCAGGGGCTACATAGTGGGGTGGGCAATAGAAGCAGTGCCATGATTAGTTACAACTAGGCTTGTCATGTATCTCTCATCACCATTGCTCCCTTCTCTTTTTGCTAGACAGTGTGCTGAGGGTAAGGGACAGAGCTGGGACTGCTTATCTCAGGTGACATTTGAAACCTGAGCTGGAGAATACAGTGGAAAGGGCTCTGGTCTCTAGGAGTCAGGGAATGGGAATCCCGGTCCTTATTCTCCCTCAGCAGTGAGATTGGAGGGTCTCACATAGATTTAAGATCTGCAACGTTTCTTCATACTCAGGGTACTCAGCATAGAGCCTGGCATCTGGAATATACTCATGGTATATTTTTCATGTAAAAACACCATACTTTTTTTTTTTCATTTGTAAAAATAAGATAGGGAAAGGTGGTCAGAATTGATTATTGTGTTTTCAAAGGTTCTTCAAGTTCTGAAACCCAGATTTTAGATCATCTTTTTTTCTTCAGTATCCAGCTGCTCATCTATAATATCCTGAACAAACTGTCATCCAGTTTCTCTGCTTCAGTAACAATATCTTCACTATCATGATGTTGTGTTTTCTAGATTTTGTTTGTGGTAGTTTTTTTTATTTTATTGATTCTTTTTAGTTATATGTGATAGTAGAGTCCCTTTTGATATTATTATACATGCATGGAATATAGCTTGTTCTAATGCAGACCCCAGCACCTATCCTTCCCATTCCCTTTCCCCATGTGCTACTTTCTTCCCTCTGTTGATCTTTCTGCTATTTCCCCATAGTTATTTTTTAAAAATTATTTCCTTGTGTATATACACAATGGTGAGATTGACTGTGGTGTATTCAGATACATACTATAGGAAAGTTATGTCAGATTCTTTCCACTCACTTTCCTTTTTCTATCTCCACTTCCTTCCCTTAATTTCCCTTTGTCTAATCTTACCTCTGCCCCTTATTTTGGATTAGCTTCAACATATCAAAGAAAGCATTTGACTTTTGTTTTTTTGAACATTGACTTATTTCACTTAGCATGATAGTCTCCAGATCCATTTATTAACTGGCAAATGTCATAAAGTCATTCTTCTTTTTGGTTGAGTAATACTCCATTGCATATGTATACCACATTTTCTTTATTCATTCATCTGTTGAAGGACACCTAGGTTGACTCCATAGTATAGCCATTGTGAATTGTGCTGCTATAGATATTGTTCTTGTTTTTAACCTGCACTATTGAAACAGTTACTGGTTTTCTAGACCTGCTTCATTTGAGGAAGATTTTTAAGAAGTTGAATACTAGGTAATTGCCATTTTTATAGGCCCCTAACAGTTGAACGTTGACCATGTGAAATGGTTCAACTTAAGTTCGTTATCCAAATTGTAACCACAGTCAGTCTCTACTTAAATCTTTCAGTGGCTTCTCCTTACTCCCTTGACCTCCCTGCCCAGCCTCCTTGTTCTGACTCAAGGGCTTTCATGAGCTAACTCTTGTTTTTCCAGCTGGCTTATTCAATTATCAGTCTCTCTGTCTACACTCCAGCTGCATTAAAATTTCAGTTTCTGGACTGTGAGGTTGACTTTTTAGTATGGGCCCTTGAGAATGCTGTTTCCTTTGCTAGAAATGGTTTCCTCTTTCTTCCCTTCTCCTCTACCTCTCAACCCTGTGTCTGCTTCACCAGCACTCCTCTTACTAATGGGAAAGAAATAATATACACACAAGTAAACATATGCCAATTGGTTTTGAGAAGTGAAGAATATTATAGAGTAGATTTTCCTCCTGCATTTTAAATGTCCCATTGCAGTGATGGTATCCATCAATCACGAACCCAGTGCAGCAACAGAGACCCCAGCAGGACGACTTCCCTTGTTAGGAGACTTAAAATTCCATCAGTACAATTTCCTAAGGCAGTCAACTCCTGGTGAGCTCATGGTCAATTTCCATTGCCCCACACATAACAGGAATTAAAAACTGTTTAGCTAGAATTTTTTTTTTCTAGGAACCCAGGAAAAAGGGGTCATCATTGGCAAATTAGGAAGGAATGAAAGTTTTTGGCAAAAGTTTATGTTTTATTTTATTTTTTTTAAAGTAGCTTTCAGGTATTTATAGAACAACTTAGGAAATGAAGTACTTTCGCAGACAGGTGTTTTGCTATGCTTTGGAAAACTGGAATGGCAGAAATGCTACCGAAGCCCACTCTTAATTCACAGGAGAAACATACCCTTTTGCTCCTTCCTGTACGATAACATTTGCTTTGCCAAAATTCTGAGTAATCACTATCGGAAATGTAGTTATTTTTAATTAAATATTATGTTTTCATAAAGTATGAGATAATAGGAAATGAAATGGGCAAACTGAAGTTAAAAATATAAGCTTTGGATCTAGTCTGCTTGAGGAAATTTGGTCTCCACCTGAGTCAACTTACTTTCAATGCTTCAGTTTCCATGTAAAAAAGAGAAAATTAGTGTCTTCCCCACTGAGTTCTTTTGAATTAGATAATCCACTTAAAATAGCATCAACATTACCACCATCAGCATTAATAAATGTACTTATTAGTATTTTAAATAAAAGTAGCCATACAGAATCTCAGGAACTTGAGAAAAGGAGGTTAATATGGTTAATAATTAGAAATGTAATTCTTACGCAGTCCTCAAATAAATACTCCGTGGTTCTGATAATTATGTAAATCCTCCAGTGATTCTGACTTATTTAGGCATTGTCTGACATTATTCCTATAATGCCAGAATTATTTTAGATTCTTTTCATGAGCTGAGTTTTGTCAAACATCTTGAAAAAGTGTGAGTGTTGAAGAAATTTACACTTGTAGAACGCTTAAAAATTTGGAAATAACTGAATTAGTGGTGGAGACCAGAAATATCTTCTCTCTCATTGGCATTCATTCTCTTTCTTCCTTTCTCCTCTTCCATCCTCTTTCCCCCTTTTTCTCTTTTGGCAGGCATACACACAGATGCACAAGTGCAGATCCAGGCATTCCCTTCTCTTCCTCCTTTATCATTAGGAGAACAGGAGTAAATTTAAGCTAATTAACTATTGTACATTGGAGCTCTATGTGATTTTACATCTTGTTATTTTTGTAGTTAGTGTTTTTATAATATGTCAAGAATTTATGTGGCTCCATTGTTATGGCAGTGTGTGGGGGCACGCAGGATTGATGGCTAAGTATGGGTTTAAATACAGATTCTCTGTTTCATGATATCCATTATCTTTATCATTCCAAAATATGTTTCAGGAGATTTTAAATTAATTTAATTTGTGACCTACTGTAGTAAACTTACAATATTTTCTCTTGACTTTGGGATGTTTGGGTTGGTTCACAACTGTTTCTACACTGCATAGGCTTTTCTGAATGTCATTAATGATATGCTTTGATTAGCAATAGTTTCTTTTTGTATGATTTTAATTTCTTGATCATTTTTTATGTTCATATTTTAATTGAAACAAAACATTTCAAGATGATAAAAATGAACAAAACTAAAAGACATGTATATATTATATAATTTAATGACTTGATATCTTCTTGTATTTCTTTGGATCCTTCTATAATTAAAAATAATAATTGGAGATATGAGTAAAACCTCACAATTCAGCTGATATCACTTTTTGCCTGAGGGGATATTCATTCATAGATTTTGATGTGAATTATTCTTGTGATTTTAGAAATAGTTTTAATAGATCTGTATACATTATTAACAAGGGTGCACATGCAGAAAACAGTTAAAATGGGAATCCTGAGATTGTTATGCTTAGAAAGGTTGCCCCAATGTGATTGGCCTTTGGTTGGCATTTGAGAATTTAGAATTTAGGAGGTTCCCATCCTTTCTAGAACTGATAAGTGGGGTTGCTGTGCCTAACCTATACCAAGAAATGTGGTTGATGCCAGATACTAATTTCAGTCTGGGAATCTGCAATTTTGTTATATGCTAGCAGAGGGTACCTACCCAACCAGTCCCCAATAAAAATACTGGGCATCGAGTCCTGAATTTCCCTTGTAGACATTGCACTCATGTTGTCTAAACTCACTGCCAGAAGAATTGTGTCTCTTCTGACTCCACAGGGAGAAGACTCTCAGAATATTGTGCCAGGTTTCCTCTGGACTTTCCCCCATGAACTTTTTTCCTTTGCTGATTTTTCTTTGTACCCTTTCACTGTAATAAATCTTAGCCATAAGCATGTCTACATGTTAAGTCATTTGAGTCCTCCTGATGAATCATGAAACCACTGTGTGGTCTTGGAGACCCCTAACAGAATGTAGCCTTTGTGTTGACTGGGATATAGGCTAAGCTGCTGGCAATAAAGAGACCTCCATATGCCATGACTTGAACAGCAAGAAAAATTATATTTTTCCTAAACTAACAGTCCAGAAGTTAGTTCTGGGTAAATGGCTAGACAGTATATACACACACTGCTGAGGAACATTAGGGAAAACTTAGGGAGAACGTAACACAAGGAGTAGGGATGTAGATCTTCTGTTGCTATTTCATTCTAGGGCAGCACAGATAACTTTAGCAGGTCTTGATTACAGACTTTGGGAAAAAGGACCTCATATTCAGCCTGTAGTGCTTTTAAGTTGCATGATCAAGGAGGTACCAGTTTCTCTCCCAGTGAGATCCTAAGCCAAAATACAGGATGGAATGACCTGGTAGAACTCTTGGCTCCAGCCTTATCCTTCCAGAAGAGAGTTGAAGATGGGGAACACCAGCCTGGTTGAGGTCCACAGCTCAGGGCTTTGGCTCTCACATGGCATGCTAGCAAAAATGTTTGTCACGTAAGCATTTGTGCTTGAGAAGAATCCCTATGTTTCCCCTATGCTAACAAAGAGGCTTTAATATTCTCCTGTTTATGAAGTGGATCAACCTGTCAATCATCCTGACTTTATCCAGACTCTCTGTGGCCCAGTGCTCTTACCTGTCAGCCCTGTTTAACAGAAGAAGCTGCTGTTACCCCCACCCCCTGCCACCACACACATACACCCTCACCCACCCCACAGGTCCTCCCATCTGTCTCACCCTTCTTCACCTGGGTGCTGGATGCAACTTACAACTCAAAGAGAGTTTTCATTTCCTTCTGTTTCTGGTACTAGTGACTTCACCTTTCTCATAAGCTTTAGATTTTCACCTAAAAGAATATTGTTATATTTCTTGTCACATTTTTGGTGGCTTTAAAAAAAAGTTGGTAGCATTCCTTTATTGTTTAATAATAACTAATGCTTTTTTGGGTAAAGATTCATTCTGAAATGGCATTTCAGGATTTTGTTGTTTTCTAAAGAAATAAAAAAATCAATTAAATAATTGGATACTTTGCCCATTTGACTAATTTATAAGAAAAATCAACTTATGTAGTAGTTGATGAGTGGGGAGACTATACCCACTATATGTTTTCTTGATATCAAGCATAACCAAGATCCTTTATTCCTTCTTCTTTTCCTCCCTCCCTCCCTCCATTCTCCCATCTCTCTCTACCTTCCTTCCTCCCTTTTCTCCACCTCCTTCTCTCCTGACCCTTTTCTTTTGGTGATGTTTATTGATGAAACCCACCATACTGTTTTGGGTTGTATTTTGTCCAAGGGATTGAGGATGAGTTAGTCTTTGATGAACAAGTTGAGAATTTAAACAAAACAAAACAAAACAACAACAACAAAAAAACATCCAACTCTAAACGCTGGAGCTCTTCCTTTTTAATATATCACTTCTTTTCAAAAACAGTTTTAAAGTCACATGGATGAAGGCCACTCAGTGGAAAATGTTATTCTCCAGTGAATAAGATGCTCTTAGAATACTTATCTTATCTGGTATAAACACATGATTTAACAAAATAGTCTAGCTGCTTTTATGTAAGAATGAACACTCCCTTTATCTCTCCCTTTTCCTCCCTTATTTTTTTCATTTAAAATGAAATTTGGAGTTGCTTAATACCACCTGCAATAAAACCATCTTACTCCATGAAGGAACTATTTAGACTCCCTTCTCTGTGCATCACTTGAACACCAGCCCTTGAGAGATACCTTACATGCTGTTCCCATTTGTCCTAGAGACATAGGAGCATGATGAAAGAGTTTGGATGGAGTAGAATTATAACCTCTACTGCAAAACAAAACAAAACAAAACAAAAAAACTCCTGTATGGGTACCTGTCTATTCAGTAGTGGATGTCAATATTCTCTACATATATGATGAAGACAAAGAACAGTTTATTTGATAATAAAAGTATTTATTCAGCTACTTTCTGTCTCCCTGATAAATGAGACAGGGATTGGCCTCTAGTAATTATTTGGCAATTACCTGGATTTATGCTTTTATACTTTGATGTTAGAAAATTACTTCTTTAGTTTCTAATGTTGCTAAATAACATTCTTTAGGGACTTGCAGGAAATTTGTGTTTTTTAAAAAATTTTTTGGTTAATTATATGCTGTGAGACAACAATAAATACCATTTTTTTTTCAGTGTTAGCCTATTAATCAGCTAGCCTTTGTGGTTTGATCAGCACTATTTATGTTGACCTAGGCACACATTCAAGTTAATTTTGATGGGAAATTTTTATGACATATTCAATATAGCAAGCTCATCTCAAATTATACATGCTTTTCCTTGATAATTACCTGTGTGTTGCACATGTAGAGTGAGATGAGTCTTATTCATGATCACCTAAATTTATACCCCAGACTGATGACCTTCCCTCAAAGTATCAGCCAATAGGTGACCTGACACCATACTTTTATTAGGTGATTTCAAAACAAGAACCAGCCAATAAACAGCTTTTGATGTCATGCTATTATTTATGGACGGTATTTGCCATTTAAAATTTTTTTAGTATTTTATGATAAAGATCAGAGACAACAATCATAGTTGACTCAGCATGGGGGTTCAGATCACAAGCTTAAGAACAGCTGTAGTTCTCACAGATACCTGTTTGTGTGGCTTGGGAGAGTGATGAATCTTCTATGAACCTGTTTCATGGTCTGTAATGAGGTTAATAAGTGGGGCCTCCGAACAGTATGAGGACTTAATAAAATGCTCATGTGAAAAGCATCTTGTAAAATGCAGGTATTTTATGAATTTGATGTCTACTAACCTTGAAAATTTTCTTAGCTTTCTATTTCTAACACTCTTAACAGCCAGAGATGATATTTTAGTCAGTTTTTTGCTACTGTGACTAAAAGGACCCAACAGCACAACCATAGAGGAGGAAAAGTTTATTTAGGGGCTCAGGGTTTCAGAGGTCTCAATCCATAGACAGCAGGCTTCATTCCTTGGGGTTTGAGGTGAGGCAAGACATCATGGCAGAAGAGTGTGGCAGAGGGAAGCAGCTCACATCATGATGATCAGAAAGCAGAGAGAGACTCCACCCCCCAGATACAAAATATATAGGGGGTAGCCACACGTCCAGTGAACCTCCAACCACAGCCCACCTGCCTCCAGTCATCAGTCAATCCCATCAGGGATTAATTGGCTAATTAGGTTAAGGTGACAACCCAATCATTTCTCTCCCAAACCTTCTTGTATTGTCTCATACTAGAGCTTTTGGGGGACACAACAAATAAACCATTACAGATGAAGAACAGGTTTTTGAGATTTGGATAGGATTAATGGCTAAAAAAGAGCTTTTAGTTTTGTAAATGAACTCTAATGTTTTTCCTACATATCATATTTTTATCTTACCTTGTTTTTAAGGAGGAGAAGGGTCAGTGGCTAAGATCTGAAAGACAAGGAGGATCTGCTTCTTTATGAACCTTGATTATTTTTGATGAAATGGTGCAATTGCAGGGCAGGCCTTGAGTCACACTGCTTGAATTTGAATCCAAGAGCACTGGAAACTTATTTACTATTTCATTTATGGCTGGCTCATGAAAATGTTGTCATGGTGCCCTGTGTGTCTGGTTGCTGCCCCCAGCTCCAGCAGTAATGATCAGTTTCCCCCACTCCATTTTAATTTGAAGACATTTGGAAGAAAAAGATCATATACTGACCTATCTTTTATTGCCTTATCATGTGGTTAATATTTTTTTAAAAGAGAACACAGGATCCTTGCATTCTGACTCATGCTTTATCTTTGGAGAATGTTCTTTGCTTGTACTTTGACTAGTCATTTTAACTTTGTTATTGTTAGAGTGACACAGATGGATGGAATGTGCTTTTAAAAATAAGGATGGGTATATAAACACATGCCCACATATATGCACCCATACACATATACAAAAACAGATTTGGACAGAAGGAACATGAAAAAAATATGGAACTTTATTTTGATTACTGATTTTAGGAAACAATTCAGTTGATGAATGTTAAATTTTAAGGAGATTTCTGAGGACGGACTCTCTTGACTGAGTATTAATACTTTTGTGGAAAAACCTGTATAGCAATTCAGTGGCATTGTGCTACAACCTCACAGCAAGTATGTGCAATATAGCTGATGGATGGAAATCATGAATGTTACACATAAAACATGAATACTGTGACAGCAGACAAACTAGTGCAGGAACATTTTCTCTAACTTCTAGGTTGCAGAATTGTTAACAACCATGAAAAAAAAAACTTAAAAATCATATAACTAAATGATGGTTAAGTGCAATTAAAAGAAAAAAAACTTTTCATTGATTTTCATTGATTTTGTCTTCATGATGTATTTGAAATATTCTCTCATCCCTCCCTTCCTGTCTCTTAGATATTTTCCGTTGATTTATCCTCGTGTTCATTGTCTCTTCCATCTCCAGTCTATGTTTAACCTATCTTTTGATTTTCTAAAAAAAAAAAATGTATTCTGCCTTTAGTATTTAGTTTGCATTTGTTCAATTCTCTTTCATTCTTTGTTAAGCTTTTCTACTTGTTAATTCATTGTGAGCATGTTCTTCATTATATCATTGATAATTATGTAATCTTTGCATCCTAATTCTAATTTCTGGTCCATCTTAGATTCAGTCTCAATTAGCTTCCTTTTCTCATGATTATGGATCCCATTTTCATATTTCTTTATGTCTGGAATACTTTTGGATTGTACCTTAGGCAGAGAACTTAGATGGAATCAAATTCTAAACTGTAATCTCTCTTCATTTCTTTTAGCTTAGATGAACTATTTAGAATCTGCTCCAAATATGCATCTTTCCAAGGTTAGCAAAAAAAATTTGAGAAGAGTGTATCGAAAGAATTTGGGCCACCTTCTATGGCTTTCTGTGTTCTGGTGCCACCCCTCCCCTCACTCTCTGGGTACTAGAGTACCTAAACTCAGTACTTTGGTTCTTTAACCCAGAAAAAACACGTGTTCCCTTTCAAGTTATGGACCCACCTCAGGAAGAAAAAATACACAATCAGAAAACTCAGTGCCATTCTGTTCTTCCAGCATTAATTCTTCTAGTTTCTTCCCATCTGCTCATTTTCTGGTGACTTCAGGAAGCTATTTTGTCTCATATTTATATCTGCTATCTTATAAGAGGATTGATTGCATAGGAGCTACTCATTCATACCCAAAGTGGACTGTTGTCCTATATTTTGAAATGTGGACAATTCCACCAGCAGTAAATAAAATAGCGAGAGAAACACTTCTGCTTAAAACAGAAGAACCTTTCTATTCCCAAGAAATGCTATAAGGCTATAGGCTTTGCTTCAGGGAAAGAACTATTTGTCCAGGAGGAGACCATTTAAAATTAAACACACTAAATTCTACTGCAAACTCCAGGGATACTTTAAAATAACCACCTAAAAAGAAGCATGTTACTTGATGGTGGTCCTCTTTTGAGGTTTCTTTATATTCAAACCCATAAATCACATACCATTTCTGTTTTTGTCATTTTCCAAACTAGATGTTATAGCTCTTTTAATCCTTATCTATTTGGAATTGGTGTTAGTAAAAGTGGGGTGGTAGAGATGTGCAAGAGTAGATAAATATCATGAAACTGAAAAGTCTTAAGTGTTCTTCAGGTAGTATCTGAAAAAGGCTTTAAAAGGTCACATTAGGAAAAGTAAGAAAGACTGAAATATAAAGAAGACTATGCTACTGTGTGTGAAGGGGGAACATGCAGGGTTTGGGGCAAAGTGATGGAAATCTTTCATGGGAACCACAGTGATTTGTGCACAAAACATAGGGTTGTAAAGTGCTTGCAAGACTGGATCATTAATAGAATTGCTTTACTTGGTTGAAAAATATGAGGTGGGGAGGGGGGAATGAATGAGAATGAATGCTGGAGAGAGAAAGCAAGACAGTGATGGTGCACGTGTCAATGAAAGATGGAGTATATAAATCAAATCAATGAACAATGGAATCATGTAAATATACTAATGTGAAACTAATATATATGTATATACATAGTGTTATATTAGTGTGAAACTAATTTATGTTTTGTATTACTTGCAGTTTTGTTAACCTGTGGAAGTCCATTTTAGTTGTACTCAGAATGGTTTTTTCTTTTTTTTTTTTACTTTTCCCTTTTGGTTAGGTGTTTATAAAATCATTTGTTATGAATTTTAAAATAGTATGCAAAAAGTTTCTCTAATAAAGGAATCACACTTCAAAAATATTTAACAGAATAAAATTAAATTCTAAAAGGCTGATAGGTTGCTGTCGATCCCATAATTTGAAAGCTTAGCAATTGTAATTTCTAAATTGGCTATTGAAGATACAGAAAAACACATTTGAATATGTCTGTTTCATCTGTCCTATGGCTTCCACTGAGTTTGAAAGTCTAATCAAGTCCCTTTCAAACTTTCATAGTTCTAGTCCATGGGGTTTATAAAAATACAGATCCCTTGGTTCCATCCCTAGATATCCTAGATATTCTGATTTAATGAGTTAAGGGCTTGCTAAACAACTATTGTTAATATATTGCATGGGTGATACTAGCTCTTGGCTTGGTTTATATCACTGGGTGTCTTTCACTTTCAACTCATATTTGACTAGTGTAGTTGTGGATGAGCATTTCAGTGGGACAGGAATCTGAATGTTTTTACATCAGTTCTCTGATTTCTTGGACATTAAATCTTAGGGTTATTTGTCTGTGAATAACACAGTTATGAGTGCACTAACCTAAGAAAAGAAGAAAGGAATTAATTCAAAGGATGGTGCAGAATTCAAAGCATCAAAGAGCTGAACAAACATGAGGTAACTTTGAGATCTTTATTTGTAGAGTTCTAGAGATGTTCTCTGGTGCTGTTGGATGACCCAGTTCCAACAGCTATCAGTTCCTTGATGTCTCTTCCTTTTTTTTTTAATTTGTTCTAATTAGTTATACGTGACAGTAGAGTGCATTTTTATACATTGTACACAAATGGAGCACAACTTCTTCCTCTTGCTGAACATGGTGCAGTCACACCGATAGTATCATCATACATGTATATAGGGTAATAATGTCCATCTCATTCTACTGTCCTTCCTATCTCCATAACCCCTCCCCTCACTCCCCTCTGTACAATCCACTGTTACTTCATTCAAGTGGATCAAATGGTGGTTCCATTCCAAGTTTTCTGAGGAATCTCCATACTACTTTCCCTAATGGTTGCACCAATTTGCAGTCTCACCCAGCGATGTATAAGTGTACCTTTTCCCCCACATTCTCACCAACATACATTGTTGCTTGTATTCTTGATAATTGCCATTCTGACTGGACTGAGATGAAATCTTAGAGTAGTTTTGATTTGCATTTATCTAATTACTAGTGATGTTGAACATTTTTTTCATGTTTGTTGATCAATTGTATTTCTTCTTCTGTGAAGTGTCTGTTCAGTTCCTTAGCCCATTATTGATTGTTTTCCTTTTTGGTCTTAAGTTTTTTGAGTTCTTTATATATGCTGGAGATTAGTGCTTTATCAGAGGTGCATGTGATAAAGATTTTCTCCCATTCTGTAGGCTTTCTCTTTATGTTATTGATTGTTTCCTTTGCTGTGAAGAAGCTTTTTAGTTTGAGTCCATCCCATTTGTTCATTCTTGATTTTATTTCTTGCCTTTAGGAGTCTGGTTAAGGAAGTTGGTTCATCCCAAGGATACAAGGTTGGTTCAACATATGGAAATCAATAAACATAATTCATCACATCAATAGACTTAAGACAAGAATCACATGATTATCTCAATAGATGCAGAAAAGTTGTTTGACAAAATACAGTGCCTCTTCACATTAAAAACACTAGAAAAACTCAGGATAGTAAGAATCTCAACATTGTAAAGGCTATCTATGCTAAGCCCAAGGCCAACATCATTCTAAATGGAGAAAAATTGAGAGTATTCCCTCTAAAAACTGGAACAAGACAGGGTTGCCCCTCTTTTACCACTTCTATTTAACATGGTCCTTGAAACTCTAGCCAGAGCAATCAGACAGACCAAAGAAATTAAAGGAATACAGATACGAAAAGAAGAACTCAAACTATCACTATTTTCTGATGTTTCTATATTTAGAAGATCCAAAAAACTCCACCAGAAAACTTTTAGAACTAATAAATGAATTCAGCAAAGTAGCAGGATATAAAATCAATACCCATAAATCAAAGGCATTCCTGTATATCAGTAATGAATCCACTGAAAGAGAAATTAAGAAAAATACCCCATTTGCAGAAAGAAATTGAGGATGATCTTAGAAGATGAAAAGATCTTCCATGCTCTTGGATAGGCAGAATTAATATTGTCAAAATGGCCATACTACCAAAAGTGTTATGCAGATTTAATGCAATTTGTATTAAAATGCGAAGGACATTCTACATAGAAATAGATACAGCAATCATGAAATTCATTTAGCAAAATAAGAGACCTAGAATAGCCAAAGTAATCCTTAGCAAGAAGAGTGAAGCAGGAGGCATCACAATACCAGACCTTAAACTATCCTACAGAGCTATAATAACAAAAATGGCATGGTTAGCATCTATTAGCACCAAAATAGTCATGTAAACCAAGACACAGAAACAAACCCACATAAATACAGTTACCTCATACTAGACAAAGGTGCCAAAAACATACATGAGAGAAAAGATAACCTCTTCAACAAATGGTGCTGGGAAAACTGGAAATCCACATGTAACAATGTGAAATCAAACCTCTCTCTCTCACCCTGCACAAAAATAAACTCAAAGTGGATTAAAGACTTAGACAGTAGAACAGAGACTCTGCACCTTTATGTCTCATCTAAAGTTTCAAACTGCAAAGATAGCATCTGGTTTTTGCTTAAAGGACATATGTCTATCCTCTGCTGAGAAGCAAAGGGCCTATAGTTGACAGTTTGTCAGAGTTGATTTCAGAGATACTGAGTTAGAAAAAAGGAGAGAGATCAGAAATAGATTCTGACATTTTACTTCCAAGGACCATCTTTACTTGATATATGCAATTCCAAAAATTCCTCCACCTAATGTAAATATAGAATTCCCTGAATATAGCTACTAATGCCTATTACCCCAAAGGAATACATTCCCAAATCATACCTCCAAAGAGGCCACAGATTGCCTTTTATGCATTTTATATTCTTCTTGCTGTCACTAAGCAACTTATCCAATGAAGAGGTTGAAATTATTTGTGTAGGCAGTTTCAGTTTTACTTTCCATAGTGGGTCTATTGCATTCTCCTCTGAAATATCATTCTCTTTATTATTAAAACATCTAAAGCAGTTTAACTCAGAATCACAGTATTTTTGGGAAAATTGGCATTTAATAATTAGGTTTCAATTTAAAAGATTTGGTTTTTTTTATTTGTATCATTAAACATATGTAATATGATATAAAATAGGTTATGAAGTTATCTTCCTTCAAGGTATTACATCATAGAGGAGATGGATCTTACATTTGGCAAATAAAGGTTCATCAGAGGTAGGATTCAGTAGAACTCAAGTTCATGTTTTTTGATCCATTGTGCAATCTCAGTAACTGCCACCATAGCACTGAGCTTGTTGGGGAAGAGAATAAGCAACATGAACAGGATAACTCCTGTTCACGTGATTAAGAACCTCTGAGGCAGTGTCAATTCTTATGAGTATTCCAAGATAGAAAGATATCCTCAGATTTTGGTCCCATTCCAAATAATCTAACCTAACTTTTCCTTTAAACTTCTTGATCATCAACATTGTAGTTTTATTTATTCCATAACTGTAACTACTTGACCATACAACCCAGGAATTGGTGTATTGATCCTAACCTGGAGACATATCTTAATATAAAATAGGAAGTAGTGCTTAAAGACATCTACCTTGTGGACTGTTATTCCTCATTAAAAAATAAAAATAAAAATAGTTCTACCCTGAATGAACTGTTAACATTCTAACAGTCCATTTCTGGATGGTTCCTGTCTATTATATAAGCATCAATGACAGGCCAGAGCTTTTTCATTTGTAGCTAACTAATAAAAAGGAACTCACTAGGACCACATAGGTGACAGTTGAAGAAGAAACAGAAATATATGACAAGCAGGAAAGTTTGTTGGGTCATGTGAGCAAAACAACCATGCAGTTTGTTCTGCAGAATCTAATGCATAGGGATCGTTTTCATTGGATGATGGAAATGGACTACTGTTGGAAGAAGAAATATATTAAGAGCAGGCATGCATGCTAGGTCATGTGAGCAAAATGATCTTGCAGTTTATGTCTTTAGGACTGGATGCATATAGGTCATTTTCAGTGGATGATAGAGATGGAATGCTGTAGGATATCCCTGTCATAATGGCAAAATTAATAAATAGTACTCAATTCAGGAATGAAACATAAGGTTGCACTGTCATCTGGCATCCCATGATCAGACATTCAGTTTTGTTAGATATCAGTTGGGTGCTAAATGCTGTTTTCTTAAGAGAGTTATTTGCTTATGTGTACTTGCCATAATTAAACATACACAGAGGCACTGGCTCCATAGTCTTAGTAGAATTTATCAGTTTTCATACAGGACTCCAATCTATGTGAACATCACAAAATATTGGATTGTCTGTTCATAAAGAGTAAAAAAATAAAACAATTAGCACTGTATCTTCCCCAGAAATGTTGGTATGTGCATAACTTGAACCCCATATTAGTTCTTTAAAATTAAATGCTCCTTTTACTCTATCAAAAATTCTCAACCAGAAACTCTGATTAACTTGAACTGTTTTTTGTTTTTGGTAAAATCATGGAATGCTAGTTTTTTTATTTCTTTATTATTTTATTTTATTTTGTTTTATTTTATGGAATACTAGTTCTAGAAGAGATTTTGATGACTGGGTGATCTCTAAGTTATTTATCTGGCCTATACGTTCTCTGAAACCTTTTTATTTACCCACGTAATTATTTGTTAAAAAGAGAAGTTCTCTGCTGAATAGTGCAGTGTATGAAGTGGGTGGAAGGAGAGTGTCCCATCTGTGTATCAAACACTTGCTTCACCTTATTCCTATGGCCTCTGGGGAAGGGGTTTTTTCAGAATCGAATTGCTGAATCTTCTGTGGAGCATTGCTTTCATGATAGTTGGTATGATAAGAAGGAGTCTAAGATAGCCCCAAGGCTTCTACCTGCTGGTTTATAAGTCCTGTATAATCATATTCCCTGAATGTGAACAGAACCTGTAAATATAACAGGATATCAAAATGGAGATTATCAGAGATAGACTTGACCTAATTAGAGGATCTAATTAAAAGAAAGTGAAGTGTGAGAGAGATTTGTTCCTACTAGTCTGAAATAAAACAAGCAGCCATGTTGTGAACTTCCCGTGAGGAACTTATGGCAAGGAACCAAGGGAAGGTCCTAGCTGCTGAGGGTCCTTGTGTGACTGTTGGCAAGAAAACTGAGACTTCAGTCATACAGCCACAAAGAGGTGAATTCTGTCAGAAACTTGTGAATTTAGAAGAGGACACCAAAGTTCAGTGAAGAACTTTAGCATGGCTGACATCTTGATTTCAACTTTGTGAGAACCTGGAAAAACAATAGCAAGCAGTTGAGGCCTGCCTAGACACTAATCTACAAGACTATGAATTAACACATGTTAAACCCCTAACTTTGGTAATATGTTATGCAGCCATAGAAAGCTAAGACAGTTGGCATAGTGCTAGGAACTATAACTTCTATTACTACAAATAACAATTTTAAGTCATGTTGGCAATGGTTTAGAAATGTCATAAATAGTTAAGGGAAAATGATACATCTTATCAATGATACATTGATGCCCAATAATATGTTGCAAAATATGAATTGAAAGCTACATTCTGCATAGAATCTCGGGTTTATTTTTTTATTTTTATTTTTATTTTTTGGTGCTGGGGATTAAACCCAGAGCCTTGTACACGCAAGGCAAGTACTCTATCAACTGAGCCATATCTTCAGCCCTCAGGTTTACTTTTACTTGCCTATCTATGATGGTTTCATATGGCCCTGTTGAAAATTAGAAATGGAAGTTTCTGCTAAGAAGGAAAAAGAAAATTATGAAAATAGTAGGCATTATAACTGAGCAGAGAAAATGTTATTCTTTGATTGAATTTATTGTGTTTTTGCCTCTGTGACCAAAAGACCTGACAAGAACAAGTTGGAGGAGTAAAGGTTTATTTTGGCTCATGGTTTCAGAGGTCTCAGTCAGTGGTCAGCTAACTCCATTGCTGTGGGCCTGAGGTGAGGCAGAATATCGTGGTGGAAGGGCATGGCAGAGGAAAGCTTCTCAACTTATAGCAGCCAAAAAGCAGAGACAGAGAGAAGTTGATGGGGAAGGGGCCAGGAACAGATACAGTTCCCAAGACCACTCCTACAGTGACACACTTCCTCTAGCTATGCCTCAACTGCCTTCAGTTACCTACCAGTAGTCCATCTAAATTATTAATCCATCAAATGGATTAATTTACTGATGAACTTACAACCCTCAAATCTAAATTTTTCACCTCTGAGCAATGCTGCATTGCCTAACACATGGACTTTTGGGTAGACATTCTACATCCAAAGCATAACAAGTAGTCTAAGAGTTCTCTTTAGGAAGATATCAGCTTTTATTGGGGGAAAATAGTCTGCTTTGGTCAGGAGATGATATCATACTGAAATTGAGTGTGAGCAGAACTTTCTTATTAGAGAAATGAGGATGAGTTACCAAACTAGGAAGAAAAGGGGGAAAGGAAAGGATGTTGGCTACACTGAAATGGTAGGAGATATGGGGTAGGTCACCCTCCCCTGAAAGTCCTCGAGAAAGCAACTATACTCTTCAATTATTTGTTGTGAGAGGATCTTCCCTTGGGAGCCAGGACTGCTTTCATAGTCAGCAGAGAGGCAAAGGAGACACTCTACAAATGTAGAGTCTGTAAAGAAGTGGCCAGCTTCTGGGAGTTTGAAGTCATGGAGAGGTATCTGGACCCCACAAGTCTCTTAGGTGCGGGGAGGTAGTACTCAGTTGACATCTAGAAACATTTGCTTTAACTAGTGCTAGGCTCTGTGATAAACACTTTGCCTGTATAACTTTATTTTATTCTTCTAAGGGTGGTTTCTCTCTCTGCTGGTTCTCTGTGAGTTTTAAATACTTAGCATACTGCCTGACATACTCGGTGCTTTCTAAGTATTTTCTTAGTTTTTATTTTTATTTATTATTTTATTTTTACAGACTGCATTTTGATTCATTGTACACCAATGGGGTACAACATTTCATTTCTATGGTTGAACACAATGTAGATTCACACCATTAAAATTATTTACCAAGACAAAAAAAGTACGTTGTGTCTGTTAAATGCTAGAAACAAAGTTTATATAAATGAACCAAGCACACTTGGTTTCTGCCTTCATAGGTTTTAGTCTAGTGAATAAATAAAAGGAACGATATGTATGAAATTAGTTCAATTAGAATCCTCACTTTACTAGATGTTGCAAGTTCAGTGAAATTAAACATCTTATGCATTCAGCTAGAAAGTGGAAAAGTCAGCAATGATATCCTCTTTGTCTAATATCTTGCATTTGTTCTATCAGCTTAAATTGTCTTAGATGTTTTAAAAATTAAGAGCTTTTAATATGAAATACTGGTCAAGTAACTGAAAGTATACATCTTACAGGAAAACTGACACAGTTCACTGTAATGAACCAATTTTAAGATACCTAGTGTTTTATTAATCAAAAGAAATATTGATGATTTCAGTAAGAGTACCTGATTCAAGGCTAAATTTCATTTATATATATATATGTGTTGTGGAAATCTACACTTCCAGGTAAAAGTAAAAGAACAGCCACATATTCACTCCCTGCTTCTTCCCTCCCACATTTATCCGTTTGCTTTAATCGCCTTCCTTTTCCAACAAGTGCTTCATTTTTTATTAGATTTAAAAGCTTGCTAAATCATGCCTCCTCTGTCCCTATAACATTGATATCTTCTTTTCCCTTCACTCTTCTGAAGTGGTTCTAGAAAGATTGTGATTTTAAGAGACAGAGATATTTCTCAAATACTAATTAAAAGTATATTTAGACAATTTTTATATATGTTCCTCATTTTGAATTGCCCCAATTGGTCCCTTCCTCTCCATCTCTCCCTAATATTTTTGAAATACTTTTTCAGTATCTTATGATTTTGCTAACATTTATGTAGTATTTATGTCTTTGTAATGTATTTTCCTCTTTTTTATTGTCACTGAAAATTCTTGAGGGTTTTAGAAGGTTAAAATAAGATTTTTGCCAATAACACGATACTGTAGATTTTATGCAATGCCTCAGGAGCACAATTAGTGACCCATCCTTTTACCCAGCTTAGACTAGGGAGAGAGAGGGTTAAGTGTAACAGGCTGTGTTTTGTAGCTTTCTCCAGGTTTTTTTTTTTTTTTTTTTTTTTTTTTTTGTGTGTGTGTGTGTGTGTGTTTATTTTTACTTTTTTAGTTTCCACATCTATTTAGGGAGAGTATGTCTTCCTAAGTGTGCCTTTTGCCCTGAAGAAATTGATTGACCTTTCAATGTAATTGTACTTCAAACAGAGAACCCTCAAGTATCCCTGCCATATTTTCTTATGACTGCAAGGGGAAACAACAGTCCTTTTGCCTGTACATGAATTGAAAATATTCTAGTTAAAGTGGGTTACTAAATGCTTCACTCATTGTGCCCAGTACTCCATAGTTGCAGTTTGGATAGATGCAAGGAGTGCCACCATTTTATATGGAAGCCAATGAAGGAATTTTAGTAAGAATCAAGTTTTGTTTTGTTTTTTATTTTTCACATGAGTGGACTTTCATCAGTTGGGGTGATATCATTCATACATTGTCTGCTTCATTCAAGGCAGAGCATCTTTCCAGAAAACATTTCTTCAGGAGTGTTTTCTCATGACTCTTAAGAATGCTTTCTTCACTCGGTTGTTAACTCGGAGTATGCACAAAGAATGAGCTCAGTTTGAAGTACCTCATCCAGGGATGAACATCTGATGAAATTCAGGGTGCTCAGGTACTCCCTGATTTCCCCAAGTTTTACACTGTTGACTGGTTTGGGGGTTAAGAAGCTGAAATGATGGAGAAAATATCCTTTCTCTGAGTACATGTAGAGACAGCACTGACCCGGGTCCATGAGTTCCTTGCTTCTGTCTAGTGTTTGACATTATCACAGGCCACTCAGAATATCTAGATGTGGACCTACGCCACTCAAGGTGGCAGAGCTGTTGGCAGTGGAGCTGCGTCACACCCAATGGCAACTTGGAATACTTTCCACAGAAGGAAAGTTTATATAGCTTTAGAAAATGCTAGAATAGAGAGACAGATATAGACCACTCACACTGTGACTGTTGTATTCTTTCTCCTTCAGCTCTCTGGGTAGCCCTTTCCAAATTGACTCTAGAGGCTGGTTTTAACAGTGCTTTGGGCAAATGTCTGCAACAGTTCTATCCTTTTTCCTTTCTAAGGGCAATAGTCAAATATTTAGTTGTCAATGTGACAAGGGCACATACCAGTATGAAGAGACCCTTACATGCTGAAGCAGAGTGGTAATTTTCCCTTTTAGTGCCTTTGAGGGTATGGCTTGGACAGCAAGTATTTACCAACTGGTGTGGAAGCATTCAGTATTTTAATATCTATGAACACTATGTTACCAGTAATAACTGGCTACATAACACCTAGTCCTCCTCTCCCTTTTTCAGAGTTCAAATTCCTGCCCATCATGCCACTTAAGTGAATGCCACTTGTAAAGAATACATAGACATTTGATCATTACTATCTCACACTCTTAGAATACCTGTTGACAACCAAAATATAGGCATTCACAATACAAAAATATGTCAAACATTTTATATCCTCAAAGGTTATACTGATTTTGTTGAATAATTTTGTGAGATAGGCCCTGGAGGACACAATATCTTGTGTTAAAGGTGAGGCAAGATGCCCTTAGACCAGAGGTTCTCAATAGTCGATTTCTGTCAGCAACATCATGACCTAGAAACTAGGTAGACTATTGAATTCTGGGGTTGGGACAATGCAGTCTAGTTTTTAATAAGCTCCCTAGGTAAAACAAATGTATTTGTATTGTTTTTGTGGTGCTGAGACTTAAATCCAGGGCCTCACACGTACTGGGTAAGTACTCTACTGCTGAGCTACATCTCTAGCCCTTGCACTCTAGTGTTTTAAATTTGCTGATTTTGAGGTTCAGAGATCAGACCTTCTGTACTTTTCAGTCAAGACTCAAGCACCAGCCCTTTCCAGCTTACCTTTGTCTCTAATGGGTAATTATTCAATTTTCATGCTGATTTGGAACAATTATATGTAGTCTATGTCTGGGTTAACATCAAATATGATTTTAATAACATCTGAAAGTCACAGGAGTTCAGTTTAAATATAAAGGAGGAATAACAGAAAAAGAACTGCTCTACTTCCATATTTTTTTTTTCTTCTGTATGTGACTTTGTGAATGACATATTTCTAACTTCCTTTGTGGACTTGCCATGGTTCAAATGTTTGTGCCCCTCTACCACCACCATTCATATGTTGAATTTAATCACCAAGGTGACAGTATTTGCAGGTAGGGAGTTTGGAAGTCCCAGAAGTCTCCAAATTCATGCATTGGATTAGTTCCTTTACAAAAGGCTCAAGGAGCTGCCCTGCCCTTCTGCTTGTGAAGGTGTCATCCAGTGAGCAACAGCCATCACTAGATGCTGAGCCTGCTGGTCTTGATGCTGGACTGTCCAGGCTTCAGAGCTGTGAGCAATGCATTTCTATAGCTCGTCAGTTGCCCTGTGGTATTACACTCTAATGGCCAAACTTAAACTACTTCTTGATGTTTTTCTTATATTTCACAGTACAATCATCTGTGACCTATGTCTGATCATACATATTTGAGAAATTTGAGTTCAAATCAATAATATCTGCTGGTCTTATTTTTCGTATGTATCCTAAATTTACCTACTTATTTCTACTGCTTCTTTTTCCTGTTTTAGGGCATCTCCTGCCCCACTTCTTCTCCATATAATTCTTATCTGGTTTCTTCACTTTCTTTTGTGGCATTTGTGTTTTTCCCACATAGAATTTAAGCACATGTAATCTGATCATATTTTCAATCCTTTTTCAGCTTCTTCTTTTGGAGGTATAAGAGAGACTCTTGGCAGAATGCAAGATATGGGTGACTGTTTTTCTTTTTCAAAGAGAAACAATCTTTGCACTGGAATTAATTTTAATTTTGTTCCTCCTATCAGAATTTCAGGGTTTTTCCCATCCTCTTCCCCTTGGTAAATGGTTTAATAATTTTCCAATAGAGAGGACCTCCCCTTTTATGGACACAAATCTTTATCCAACAGTGTAAGTCCTGCCCGGTGTAGCTTCTGGTTGATGATCATTCTTTAGATCTTGGCAGAATGTCACTTCCTTGGAAGTCTTTCCTGACCTTGCAAACTGGGTCAGGCCAAGCATCTTGTGCCCTCAGAGGACCAAAGATTTTCCCTTCCCAGCACTCGTCACAGTTTGTAGTAATATATCTGTGCAGCTACTCATTTAAGCTCTGTCTTTTCCATTAAGGGCTTGAAGGGCCAGGAGCCTCTGTTTTACTCATCATTTTCTTTCCAGCACCTGGCAGAGTGCAGGGCACATAGTAGGCACTCAGGAAATATTTGTGGAATCAAATGGACTGAACCCCCCAGAAGTACATTGGCTGCCTGGGGGCCATTCTTTGTGGAAGAGTCAGGATTATTGAGCCGATTTGCTGCCTCGCAGGGATGAAATAGTCTTTACTCAGGGTTGCCAGGGGCTGGTTTACTGAGTCATAGTTGTGAGGAAGGGAGACAGCGCCTTGCATAAAGTCTGAAGGGTGAGATAATGCTAGAAATGGAATGGAGGAATTGGTAATAAAATAGGTAGCCAGGAAGAGCAAGATCAAGAAGAAATATAGTGGGAGGAAACATTTCAGGGCTAGCAGCTCAGAACTAAGACCATAAACAGTGACCTCCTTTCTTGTAGTCACCTGCAAGGTAGGGAGGCATTTCCTAAGGGAATAATGAGGAGCCCAAAGAACAAAGCTTTGGTAGTGGCTTTCTGGGTGTCTTAGAAATGCTTACCTTTGTTCAAAGGTAGTAACTGCACATATCAACAGCAAGAGGTTTTGAATGATTGTGATCATTAAAATCAAGGGGTCAAAACAGTATTTCTTTACTCTGCATCTCTGTTGTCATTTTTTTTATGTCATAGTGACAGGCTCCACATTTAAAAATAAATTCCTTTCACAGCATTTTAAACCAAGAAACTATGCAAAAATATAATCAGTCACCTCATTCTCTTGAAACATATAACCGAAATAGCAATAAATAATCCTCCAATGTGGACAGGATGGAAGAAACAGAAGTGGAGGAAAATTTAGTGTAAGGAAAAAGTATAAAAGTCTATTTATAGAAATGTTTATTTTCATATTGCCTAGTTAATAATTAGTGACATTTTTACTTTCTTCTATTTATAACTCTCTTCTTCCTTTTGCCACATAAAATTATTCAATTTTTTAATAATCCACATGTGTAATAATTCTGCTACAGTTCTGAAGGAGATAATCCCTTGTGACTGGTTTTCTTTGCTTCTGAGTTCACCGCTTAATGCTAAAAACAACTCTTGGCTTGGATGATTCAAAGCATGGCAAGAAGATAATAATAGGGAATTCTCTACCAGCAAAAGGGGGAACTATTTCCAAACATGCAGTACAACAAATAAGCTGCCTCTCAGTTTTTTAATTAAATAAAAACATGTTTTTAACATTGTTGCAATGAAAAACACATTACAGAACAACTTAGAAAGTCTGTACGTTTTATTTGTATTATTAAAATAGCCATAAGTTTGGAAGTGTTTGTTTTTAGATTGATCAGCATACTTCCTTTACAACTATTTTCACTTAATGTACTATAAGTGAGTTTTGGCTGATTTTGAACTTTAAATAAATGGAATCATACAGTACACATCATTTTGCCTCCAGCTTCTTTCACTTAAAGTCATCTTTGTAAAGTTCATTCAGTGTGCAGGTATAATTCATTTATCCTATTGCCAAATAATAATCCATTCCATGGATGTACAACAGTTTCCTTATCCACTTTATTGTTAATGGGTTGGGTTGTTTCCATTTGGGCTGGTACAAATAGACTGCTCTGAACACTCTCATACATATTTTTAGTGTGCGTAAGTTACATTTTTATTGAGTGTATATCTAGGAATGAAATGTCTGTGTCAAATATTTGCTCTAATGGATATTTCTACTTTTTAGAGTAACTTTATTAAAATATACTATTACCAGAATGTTTATGAAGGGTATAGTTGCTACACATCCTATCAATACTCTGTTTTGTTGTTATTTAATTTTAGCTATTTTGGAGATTTGTAGTTATATTATTGCTTTTATTAGCTGTTCCTCAATGAGTGTTGAAGTGGATTGCCTGTTCAAGTCTTTCATCCATTTTTCTATTAGAATGTTAGGTTTTTGTTATTGGCTTGTGGGATAGGAGTTCTTGATCCACATGAGTGGTTTTTTCACAAATGCATATTACAAATAAATATCTTCTCTCACACAGTGGCTTACCTTTTATTTTCTGAATGGCTCTAGATAAACAGATGCTGTAATAGAATTATTAAGATTTTCCTTTTCATGGACTTTTGAAAATTTTTGCCCATCCCAAGTTGTGAAGATTGTCCAGTTTTCTGGACAGCATTCACATTTGTGAATGTTTTCCTGTTTTTTGTCTTTCACACCAGATTTATAAAACATCTACAATTGTTTTTTGTGTTTGATGTAAAGAATGTCTAAAGGTTCGTGCTTTTCCTTCACTTGGATATCCACTTGGGCCAGCAGCATCTATTGTGAAGACGACTCTTTTCCTATGCCTGGCAATGTCACCATATATGTGAGGTGACCATGTATGTAGGTCCCTTCTGGACTGATCTCTCTCATTGGCCTCTTGTTAGTATTTACATCAGTGTTGCACTACTTCAGCTTTAGAGAGATTTTGATATATGGGAGTGTAAATTGTTTCAATCCATGATACTTTAAACAGTTGCTATGACTATTTTGGACTTTTGATATTTCTGTGTAATTCTTTTAAATTACTATTGTGTCTTCTAAAAAAGACACAGATTTTGATTGGGTATGTATTCAATCTACACATGTACTTGAGGAGAATTGGCATCTTTCTCATAATGAGGATTCTAAACTACGAAAAAGTTTATAGTTTTAGTTTTTAAGTATTTCTTATTTTCTCTCAATAATTGCTTGTAATTTTTAGGGTAAATTACTGTATAACTTGTTAAACAGTTATGGATTGTTTTTGAGGTTACTGAATTATGTCTTTCCAAAAATATTGTTTCTGACAGAAAAATAATATTGGCTTTATTACTATCTTCCACGCTAAATTCAATGACTAATTCTCATAGTTGCCCATAGAATAGTATAAATTTCTGGAAATATTTTTATTACAAATCTGATTGCCTTAATACACATGGTATGATTCATATTTTCTGACTTTTATATCATTTTAGTAAGTGTTTAAATTTTAAAAATTATTGGTATTAATTTTTATGATATCCTCATTTTAGCTTTAAGGATTTGTAACAATATTCTCTTTTTAATTTATTCTATTGCTAATTTGTACTTTGATTAGTCTTTGTAGAAATCTTTGTAGAAATTTATTTCTGGTCTTCTGTTTATTTCATCTAGCTTAAAGGGAAATTTTTCTTTACTAACTTCTTGAGGTAAATATATGTGATTTTGATATTTACCCTTTTCTCTTTCCCAAGTTAGGTATTGGAGGCTATAAATTTTCTATCAAGTACAGCTTTATGTGCGTCCTGCAAACTCTAATATTTCATCATTCCAAAATATTTTCTAATTTCCACTGTGATGTCTTCTTTGACACATAGTTTATGACTGTATTGCCTAATTTCCGTGTATGAAGATTTGCTAAATGTGCCCCCCCCATTTTTTCTTTTTGTTTATTTCCATTGTGGTGGGAGAAAACAGAATGGTTTCAGTTTTCTGAAATTTCTTCAGACTTGCTTGTTGACCTGGCATAAAATGTTCTGGTCCAGTAATAGACAAATGTTCTATGATCACTTGAAAAGAATTCAAGTTCTGTAATTATTTCATACGTAGTGTTTGTTACTAAATGGAATTTTTTAACTGTGTTGTTTATGTCTTCTAGACATGTACTGATTTTTAAAGTCTATTTGTTCTTTAGTATTAAAATCTCTCACTATGATTGTTTTCTTTCTCACTTGAATTCTATCAATTTTTTCTTTACATATTGTAAAGTTACATAATTAGTTGCGTAACTTTAGAATCACTGAATCTTCCCAGCATAATGAGATTTTTAGCCTTATATGAATGTCCTCATTAATGTCCTCTTTTTAAAAGTAATGCTTCTTGTTTTAATATCTAGCTTATCTGATATTAGGGTAGCTACCCCTGTTTTGTTTTCTATAATGTTTGGTCGGTGTGTCTTTATCTTCTTTCTAAACTTTTCTGTATTTTAGTATTTAAGGAGTGTCCCTTATAAGCAGTATATGGCTGGTTTTTATTTTACTTTTCTTGTACAGCATGACAATCCTTTTTTTAATTCAAATGTATAATCGATTTTAATTTAATATAATATTAGTTTCTTGTTCCTATAACATAATAGCATAAACTCTGTGTCTAAAGACTTCAGGAATTTGTTCCCTCTTCATCTGTGGGCTAGATGTATGAAATGCAGGGGTAGCAGGGTGGGTTCCTTCATGAGACCTGAAGGAGAATCTCTTCCTAGCTGGTGTAGTTGCCGGAAGTCCTTAGCACTCCTTGGCTTGTAGATATATCACTGCATTCTCTGATTTGTCTTCACATGGTGTCCTGTGTCTAAATGTCTCTTGTTATAAGGATACTGATCATTATATTAAGGCTTACTGTAATCCATCATGACCTCATTTTGACTTGTATTTCCAAAAATGGTCACACTCACAGGTACTGTGGTTTAGGACTTAAACATATCTTTTTGAGGATACATTTCCACCCACAACAATACTGTTAGGTTTAGGACTGTATCTACCTGATTACTCATTCCCTATTTGTATTATTTTATCTTTTTTCTACTTTCTTTTGAATTACTCAGGTTTACTTTTTTTACTATTACATTTTATCTTTGATTAGCTACTTCATAAACGTTCTTTTACTATTCTTTTAGTTTTTGTCCCAAAATTACAGCATTCATATTTTACTTATTTTTATCCAATATAATTTTTTGGCATAAAAGTATAGTGTGAATTGTGAATGTCACTCAAAGGTCCATCTTTTGAAGGCTTAGTCCTAGTCTGTGTTATTATTGGGAGATGGTAGACCCTTCAGGATGTGGGGCCTAGTGAAAGGAAGTTAGGTTCATTGGGGGTGTACTCTTGATAGGGACGTGGATTATTGTCCTCTTCCTCTCTCTTGCTTTACTTTCCGGTACTATGAGAGGTACAGAGCTCTTCCACCACACACTCCTGCTGCCAGGATACACTGTGCCATGACAGGTCCAAAGCCCTGGGGCCAAGCGACCATGAACTGCAACCTCTGAAACGATAAGCCAAAATTAACCTTTCCTCTTTAAACTGATTATCTCCGGTGTTTGTCACAGTGATGAAAAGTTAACTAACACACATGTCCTAGGAAAATTCTAGAAACATGGGTCATTTTAATTCCATTTTCTATTCTCTACCAACATTTGTATTATTGTTCTCCTGTGTTTTAATTTTACATATATTTTTCAACCCCCACAAAGCAGTCAAGATCCTTTTTTATAAATCACCTTTGCCAATGCTTTTCTTATTTTCTATGTATTTACATTTTCATCAGTTATCATTTTTCATTTCCCTTTTGTTCTGAGGAACTACCTTTTGCTGTGGGCTTGGTCAAGATTTTCTCCTTATTTGCTTGCATTCTACTTGTTTGAGAATACATTAGTTTTTGTCTTCATTTTTAGAAGGTATTTTAGTAGAATATTTTCTTTCAGCATGTTAAAAACATAATTCTATTGTCTTTTGACTCCTCTGATGAACTCAACTGGCTAGTTATATTTTTCCCTTTAAAATAATATTTCGTTTTCTCTATGACTAATTCTACACATTCCCCTTTGCCTTTGGATTTCACTGCCTAGATATGGTTTTCTATTTTTGCTCCTTGAATTTTATAGTGCTTCCTAAATCTATGGCTTAATGTCATCTTTGGAAAATTTCTAACCTATGTATATTTCTCCCTTTTGGGATTTTATGTGTGTGTAGGGTATATGTATGTATGTATGTATGTATGTCTATATATATTATACATTTTCATGATGTCCCATGTTTTTTAAAAATTTTTTATATTTTCATATAACTCCTTTTTGTTCTTTGTGCTTCAACCTATTTCCTATTTTCTTTAAGTTTCTCTTTGCCTGGGTCTAATTGGCAATTAAACCTCTCAAGTTAACTCTCCATTTTAAGTATTTCATTTTCATTTCCACTTTTTCCATTTAAGTCTTGATAGTTTTAGTTTTCTGATGAAATTTTCCATTTTTGTAAACTGGATATATTTCTTAAATATATCACTAATTGTGTCAGCAATTGTTCTCTTTCCTATTGTCTATTTTTTTGTGCTCATTTTTGTTAGTCAGGTAATTTTTTTTTAATGATAGTCATTATACAGGAAAAATTAAAGAGGCACAGGATGATGTGATATTCTTCCAGAGATGCAAACAGAAACAAAGGTCACCTGTCTAGATAGGTACTGAGCTGGCCTGATGTTTGTAATTTTCATCACTTTCATAGCTTTCTGGACTCTTCTTATTCCCACCTACAGTGTCCCAAAGTTGCAACTAAAAGCATTCTGAGAGTTTATTAGAAGTCCTACTGATTTGGCTGGTTCTGAACTTCAGTGTTTGTCTATGAGGAGGTCCAAAACTTTATTCTACAACTTAAAGAGTTTTTTACTTAGATTTTAACACCTTACCTTGCTTTTTTTTTTTTTCAATTAATTTTCTCAAGGAAAAATGTGAAGAATTAAGACTCCTTTCTCAGAACTGTTCTTCTCACCATAACTTTAACCCTTGAGTTCTCACTTCCTGAAAACTCATGAACTTAAATTTTTGTCTCTTCATCCCCATGAGACACCCATAATCTTGAATGGCTTCTCTGACTCAGCAGTATCTTCCTTCATATACTCTTGGTGTCTGCCCTTTGCATTCATAAGAATCAGCATATATCCCAAGGAGAAAGCTGGGTTTCAGGTTGTCACTTTATTCTGTACAGTTTATTTTTTCCCCATAAAATATTGCTTACTTCAATAGCTTTCCAGTATATTCAGGTTTATTTTTTTGTGGGGGGGAGGGAGTTTTATATTTTAGATGTTTTTATTTTTTGTTGTTGTAGGAGCATTGGTCTGCTGCATATCATGGAATTAATTTGTTATCTTCAGTGATTTAGTCTGCATAGTGAGGTAACTAATATCTTCGTTATAGTGACATTCTAAAGTTTACTCCTGGGTGTATATCCAGAGTAAATGAAGTAATATGTATCTGTATTTCTCCTTTAAAATATTTTAGTGATACTAAATATATCAATATATACAAAGATTTCTATTTTTTCACTTACACTATGCATAAATATCCAAAGACTTATAAACATCAAAACAGCCACATATAAATAACCCACTAATCATTTCAAACAATTATAACACTTGTTGGAATCTCAACTAGGGGTCTTTAAAATCATTTATTGATGTTATACTACTATTATTTTTAATTTCTCCTTTCTTAGTCTCCCCTAAGCCCTGGGAAAGAATAAATACAGGGACTTTATATATATATTTGATAATACAGAGTAATCTCTACATCTATTTTGACAAAATTTCTTACAGATAGTAAAATTATACTTTTTCATATGGAAGTGAAACTCTCTAAAAAGATGTTAAACAATTAAGTAGTAAGCTCTAGGACAACCAAAGTGGTTGTAATTTAGAAGGTAAAAATTATTCTATTACTTCTCTGATACTAGAAAATTTCTTTGGTGGGCTAAAAGGAATTTATCAAATTTATAGAAAGATGTCATAAAAATTAGCTCC
>JAJEJO010000851.1:92785-108107 GCA_020662805.1 Glaucomys volans | reverse complement strand
TTAACATTTTTGGAAAAGTAAAAGTAGAAGAATAAAAATCCTTTCAGTGTATATCCTTTGGATCTCTTTTTCCTTTATGTGTGAATGCAGACATGGGTTTGTGCTTTGAATTTAGATTTTTCCATATTTTTGTTTCCTGTATTCATTTATTTCTCACAATAGACTTAATGACTCCTAGGTTCCTTGACTTTTCAGATCTTTTCTCATATTTTATTATGGTAGCTGAAGTCATCTTATGTAAAAGAATTACTTTTCAAATACTAAAAGCAGCAATAATTTTAATTTGTTACAGATTTTTTTCAGAATTTTTCATTGAGTTGTTCATCACCATCATCTTTACTTAGAAAACTTTCACTGAATTAATTAATACAGAGAAGTTCTACTTACATACAAACTGTTGCATCTCTATGTTTTGGAAAACTTCCCACCTCAAGGTTTTAAATATTTTCCACTTCTAGTTCTATACTGGCTTTGTGTTTTTCTTTTCATATTTAGGTCTTTAAATAGGTGTTTTGTTATAATGTTTGATATGAGGATTCTGTATAATTTTTCCATTAAATAATCCATTACTAGCACTGATTATTGAATATTATATTCTCAGATTCTTGTACATTAGTCTACATGTGTTTGGGTTTTTGTACTATCCATTTGATCTTTAAAAATAAAGCAAAATTTAAAAAACTAAATGATTACACTGATAAATTTAAATTTACATGTAAATTTTAAAATGATTTTGTCAAGTATAAACAAAAAATTGCCAGGAAATTTTGATTGATATTGCATTAACTGTTTTTTTTTCACTTATAAAGAATGATCTTTTGAATTTGTATTTTCTATTTTATAGTATTGACTATTCCTGTCCAGTACATGGTCTATCAAACTATGCAAGTTTGTTTTGATACATTTTACAAATCAGTTCCTTTCTTTTATGCCCTGTATATTTCACACATATCAAATTCATGCTTCTTAATTCTTAAATCTCCAACAAGTTTTATCAAGTGTTAAAATTTCAATACCATCTCCTTTAGGAAATCATTAGAGGGAATTTATTCTTTGCCACCTCTCCTTTATATGAGTAATGTGAGGCAATGCTCATCCTTTCCCACTCTAGTTTTTTGTTTGAGGCAATTTTGTTTATACTACTCTTTTTTTTTGTTCTCATTGACATTCACTAGAATGATTTGCATGTCCTTTCTTTGATTCGTAGTCATCAACATATAATATTCTAGGTACTGTATCCTGAATTTATGTCTAGTATTGTCATCCTGTTCCTGATATTTTTGAGACCTGCTTACTATAATTTTAAAAATATAAAGCATTGGTTTAATCTAACTTTTAGTGTAATATATCTTTCATCTGCTTCCTCAGTGTAATCTATGGTAATTTGAACCTGGTTTATGGAAGTTATTTGAATGTCCCAAGTTGAGAATGGCCTGTTTTTATCTTGGGCCCTGTTTGTTTTTTTTTTTTTTTTTTTTGGTATAACTCTCATTAGAAACAAATAATGATCCCTGAAAATTATTCACCCCACCACTTGGGAAGTGATTATGATTAAGGTTTTCCAGTAGATCTGCCTTTATTTTTCTTAGGAAAGAAACATTAGAAGGGATCAGAGTATTATCACTAGAAATGTTTAGAATTAAGGTATAAAAATCATAAACTTATAGCTCCTCATGTACATAAGTTATATTCTATGAAGAAAATCTTCATAATAGTCCTTTTGAAGTGATTTTTAAAAATGGAACTTTCTCTAATAGGAATTACTTTGAAATTACTTTGAGATAAATTATTTTATTTTAATATCTAAATGAGTTAAAATCTCCCCAAATCTTCTGATATAAAAGCTTATATGATCACTTGATTATACAGAGGAAATAAATTATTAGCAACCCACTAGCATCTTAAGAAGATTATTGACACCCAATTCTGCTTTAAGAGCTGTTTAAAGCAAAGTCTATTATACTCAGTTAATTTCTTATTGCTTCCAAGAATGCTAGGTTCTTTATATTCATATTAATCACAATGGAGATTAAATAGTTAAATAAGGCACCTACCTTCCCTGTATGGAATTTGCAATCCAGTGAAGAGAATAAATCTGTACAAACAGATTTATAGTATTTACATGTCAGTGATCAAATACTGGGCTGATTATCTCAGAATATCATGATAGTAATAGAGTGGGACTTCCAAATTGAGAAGAGAATAATAGGGAAAGGACAAGAAAACTTTTATCATACTGGATATTCTGAAGTTGCATTTCCAGCTAGATTTGTCGGTGGAATTACCAGCAAAATACTGAAACTGTGGGTCTGAAGCCCAGGAGAAATTTCAGAATTACTATTGTAAATTTAAATGTATTACTAATAATTTATATATGATTCATTTGTGGGAAGTGGTATAATTTCCTGTGATAAGTTATGTAAGTATGAAGTAATTGATAAAGAGGTATGGGTTCAAGGCCTTAGAGCTGTGATGACTGGGATAAAAGCACAGATGGAAAGGTCATTGTACAGTTATCTTGAGTCAGCAGGAGAGAAATTGCAGGGATTAGAGAAGTGACCCAGGGGACCACAGTCATAATGGGAATAGTAGGCAAAAATGGAAGTATCAAGTCCCAAATTATTAATTAGAATTTTAGTGTGATTCTGTGATGGTGCCTCTTTGCACAACTTCATAAGTGTAAAATCAGAAATGAAATTATCTTACTCTGTAGGAATTATATGTTTACTTTAAAGAACTTGTTACTACAAGAGCCTGCTTATCCTGCTAGTCAACTAAAAATTCTGTCCCTCTTATTTAAGAATTTGACTCTTTTGCCACCATTATTTACCATGCAATCAATAAGATACTAAGAGCTTACGTTGTGTGTGTGTGTTTATGTCATTACCATTGTATAAAAAGAATTTGGAATGCATGGTCTCATTTATTGGACCTCACAACTTTGTGAAATAGTGTAATTTTACATGAGAGATGAAGAAAGTTTGTAAAGCTGTAGTTTTACAAAGAAAGAAATCTCAGGAGTGGAAGGTAAAAGAAACTATAGTTTTCATTTTTGCTTAAAATCTCACTTAGAAACATAAGCACATAAAACTGCAAGTTTTTTAGATCTCTTCTACATGCTTTTTGCTCCTATTCTCACAGGAAACCTGAGTAAAAGCTTCCAGCAATACCCATGACACTGCCTAAATGCTTTGCTGTCTTGAAATTTCTTCCACCAGATTAATTAGTCTATCAGTTTTAAATTCAACCTCACAGAAAGTCTCAGGACATGGGCAAAATGTAGAAACTCCTTTGCCAGAATGTAACCGAAATGGCTTCCAGTCTGATTTCTGGAAGAGCTCCCTTTACCTGGAAAACTCACGAGCACAGTCTTTACTGTCCATGTTCCTATAGACATTCTGGTCTTCTGAACTCCCAACAGTCACCCATCACAATCTGCTTAGAGAATTCCAAGAATTCTCTAACCTACAGCTCCAAACTTTTCTGAACTTCTCCCACAAAGGCTTATGAACCAACGGACAAGTTAGTTACAGCAGTGACCCCACTCCTAGTTCCAATTTTTGTGTTAGTCACCTTTGTATTGCTATGACCAAAATTCCCAACAAGAACAACTTAGAGGAGGGAAAGTTTATTTTTGGCTCACAGTTTCAGAGACTTAGTCCCTGGTTGGCAGACTCCATTGCTCTGGGCCCAAAGTGAGGCAGGCCTAGTAAAATAACATGTATTATAAATACATTTGCATTTCTTCATTTAAGTAAAGGTGTCCTTCACGGTTGACTAATTAATACAATTTTTTTAAACATCATAATTTTGCACAAATGAACATATGTTACTATTATGGTTAGGATATGGGGTGTTCTCCCAAAACTCCTTCCTTATTGAAGGAGGTGTCAAAGATAGATCATGAGAGCTCTAATGTAATCAGATAGATTAATAATTTGAATGAACTACTGGGTAATAATTGTAGGCAGGTGTGATGTGGCCAGAGGAAATCACTAGAGTGTGCCCTTGGGGGACTCTATCTTGTCCCTATCTCCTTGTGCTCTCTGCTTTCCAGCTGCCATGAACTGAGCATCTTTCCTCCACCACACACTTCTGCCATGATATTCTGCTTCACCTCAGGCCCAGATTGTTGGATTTGACTCACCATGTAATAAACCTCTGAAACATAAGCCAAAATAAACTTTTTCTCTTCTAAATTCTTTTGGTCAAGTATTTTGCTCAAGTGATGAAAAGCTAATGCATCAACTTATTAAAAATCAAAGATTAGTTTACTTTTCCCTATGATGATAATTCATTGGTAATGTGTTTAATATATTTAAGTGGCAATTTTTATTTAACTCAATATAATTTCTAACAATTATGGTATATCATTTAATTAACATTTAAGGTACTTAATAGATAAGTGTGCATTTCATCAGCACTACTATCATGTCTTAAAATATGTTATTAAACCATATAAAGTGTTAGTATTTCCAGGACCTTCAAATACAAATGGAGTCTGGTGTGTAGAGAAAAAAAGTAATAATGTTTCTTTAGTGAAGGAACATTATATATACTTTTTTTTTTCACATGGCCTTTTGTCCACATTACATGTTTATTGTAGCATTTGTTTACTTTTGCCTGCTTATGATTCTAAATGTTATAAAAATGTTAACTTAGAAGTTAATTAGTATAAATTAAAAGCATAATAATCTACATCACCATGTGCTATGTCTTGAAAAACTCAAAATCATTCACTAACTTTTATTCATTATTTGCATAATTCCTTGAGGTCTAAGATTGGTTCAGTGGGTAGTGTTTCTTCATTTTATATAGGTGTAAAAGTAAGTAAATCAAGGGCATTTCCAACTGCTCAGAATATGACTAATAGTCCTAACCCAGGTCACTATTTTTGTTTCTTAGTTGTTTATTTAGGATTTTTAAAAATTTTTATGTCTTTAAAAATAAGTTTTATACATAAATATATAAAAGTATACATATTTATGGGGTACTAGGTGATATTTTGACATATATATGTGTATATACAGACTATTTAAGGTTAAATATATCTCCTCTAATATTTATTTAAATCCATGGTTAGTTTGCTCCATTACTTTTGGGCTTGTGGCAAGGCAGTGAGTACATTGTAGTGGGAGTACATGGAGGATGAACTTCTCATCTCATGGTAGCCGGGAGGCAATGAGAGATAAATAGACAAATAAATGAATAAACAAACAAACAAATAAATGGGGGGGCATGGTCCTAATATCCCTTTCAGAGGTTTTCCCCCAGTGACCTACCCTCATCCAAGTAGGCCCCAACTCTTAAAGTTTCAACAGTATCTAAATAATTCACAATCTACCTCTTAAAATTTCAATGATCTCCAAACAACGCCACAACAGAGAGGTAAACCTTCAGCACAGGGGTCTTTGGAGGACACTGCAGATCCAAACTATTAGACTTCTTTTGAGAAATGGCTACATGACTATTTAGATCCCTTGTCAGTTTTTAATTAGTTTTTTTCTGTGTGTTTGTGTTTTGGTATTGAGTTTGTGGAATTCTTTACATATTCTGAATATCAATCACTTGTCATATGTATAATTTTGCTGTGTAGAAGCTTCTTTATTTGATATTTCTCATTTTTCTATTTATCCTTTTGTTTTCTATGCTTTTTGGGTCTTCTTTGATGGAATCCATTTGTCTATTTATATTTTAGAGGTCTTGTCCAAAAAAATTCCTGTATCCCTGTCCTTTTCAATGGCCTAAAATACATCCTCTGTTTTCTTCTAAGTAGTTTCATATTTAAAAAAAGAATGAAATAAAGGGCATCCAAATTGCAAAGGAGAAATTTAAGTCTTATATTTAAGTCTAATCCATTTTGAGTTTATTTTTGTAATTGGTGAGAGAGAGGGATATATTTTCATTCTTCTGCATGTGGATATCCAATATTCCAGTGTTCTTGATTGAAAAGAGCATCCTTTCTTCAAAGTGTGTTCTTTGCACCTTTGTTAAAAATCAATAGATACATGAGTTTACCTCTAGGCTCTCTATTTGATTCCATTGTCTATACTCACACCAATATTATGCTGCTTTTATTACTATGGCTTTGTGGTATATTTTGGTCACCTCTGTAATGCTTCCTGCTTGGTTCTCTTTTGTTCAAGATTGTTTCTGCTATTTTGGAGTGTTTTCTTTTTTTGTTTCCATATGAATTTTAGGATTTTTTTCCTACTTCTGTGAGAAATATCATTAGTATTTTTATAGGGATTACATTGAATCTGTAGACAACTTTGGGTAGCATGGGCATTTTAGCAATATTTATTCTTCTAATCCATGAATACAGGTGTCTTCATTTTGTGTGTGTGTGTGTGTCCTCTTCCGTTTCTTTTATCAATGTCTTTGTAGGTTTCATTTTAGAGATCTTTTGTCTTTTGAGTTAAATTTAGTCCTACTTATTTTTATTTTATTGTTTGTAGTTATTTTAAATTGAAGCACTTAAGAAAGCACTTGTTTTTCAGATAATTCACTGTAGGCATATAGCAGCACTATTACTTTCTATGTGTTGATTTTATATCCTGCAAGTTTGCTCAATTGATTTAATAGTTCTAATGGCTTTTTGGTGGAGTCTACATATAAGTTCTTTGTAAACATGAGCAGTTTAAATGTCTCCTTTCCAATTTGTATGCCCTTTATTTCTTTCTCTTTCCTCATTGCCCTGGCTAGGACTTCCAGGACTAGGTTAAATGAAAGTGGTGAAGTGGGCATCCTTGTTTTATTCCAGATGTTAGAGGAAATGCTTTCATATTTTCCAGTATTTTGTATGATGTTAGCTGTGGGCTTGTTATAAGCAACCTTTATCATGTTGACATTTATTCCTTCCAACTTAATTTATTCAGAGTTTTTTTCATGAAAGAATTTGACTTTTCTCACACACTTTTCAGTATCTATTGAGATGATCATGTGTTGTTGTTGTTTTTTTTATCCTTCATTCTGCTGGTATCATATTTATTGATTGTGTATTTTGAACCATCCTTGCATCTCTGGGATGAATCGCACTTGATCATGGTGGGATAATCTTTTTAATGTGCTGTTGGATTTAATTTGATAGTATTTTTGTTGAGGATTTTTGCTTCTATGTTTATCAAAGATATCAGCCTTTAGGTTTTTTTTGTTGCTTTCAATTTTAAATTAATATATCCCTTTATTCCTCTGTAGATTTTTTCTTCAATCATTTCTCAGATTTTTCATTTTGTTCCTGCACTTCTTTTTCTCCTTTTGCTTCTTTTGGAAGGCCTTGCATCTCTCTGCCTTTCATGTAGATATATTCACTTTACGACTTTGCAGTCTTTCACTTATGTCTTAATAAAACACATTGACCTACAACTATTGAATTCATTTAACCTTAATGGGTTTTTGTTTTTGTTTTGCTATTGTATATGGAATGATAACCCACTGGGGTCTTTAAAAAATGTCTTACATGAACATGTATTAATATTACATACCAATGAGGTATGATGTTTTCATATATACAAAGCCTGAATTTATAAGCTAACAGACTTAGATGTTTCTTATCCAGATGTGAGAAACTTCTTTTCAATTGAGATTACCTGGTGAAGCATAATTTTATCCACACGACGATTCTTAACTAATATGAAAAGATATTGGTTCAGTTACTTTCCCTATATTATTTAGTAAATTAATGCTGCTGTACTGATGCAACTGAAACAAATAACTTAAATAGAAGATAGAATTTTATAGTGATTTTGAAGGATAAGAAGGTATATAATTCATTGTTTCTTGTTTTTAGGTTCTATTGTACAAGCTAATTAAGTTTGCAGAATAAACCCATCAGTTTTAAAACAAGCAGATCAACTGAAAGATGAATAGTTTATGCTATGGTACAGAACAGTGTACTGTGAATCTACAACCCAAAACAACCATTTCAAGATCTTCTAGAGTGCTTCTGGAGATAGTCTGGGGACCCGCTTCAAACTTAGTGTAATAAGGTGTCTGGGTAAAGACCCTAAGAATTAAGCAATTCTTATGCACACAAATGTATTGTACAGAAACTATTTTTTTGGTGTTATTGGTTCTTTTCTCCCTCAGTGTTAGCTGGAATGACAGCTGGTTTTATTTAAAAACCTATAAAGTACACTAAAGGAGCATCTAGCATACATAAATACCAAAGTAGTTTATATCATGTCAAGAGTGTGGACGGGAGGCCTTTTGAAGAATGATCTCATAGGCATCTTTGGCAAAAATCTGGCACATGTTCTGTGTATACTAGTGAGTCTTACATAAACCAGACATTCCACCCCCTAGGAAGTAAATTTTCTGGATTGATTTATAATGTTTTGGTTATCAAATCACTATTTTGGGAGGAAGGAAGGCACTCTTGTAGGAGGCTGCATAAATCATGTTTCCTCAATTTAGATTGATACATATTGTCTTTCTGGGAGGTTTATGATGTCCTACAGAGTTTCATATTTCTTTGTTAATGTGTCTAACAAAGGCTTTGGTATATGAGATAATAGATTTATATTTAAATCTTTTTTTTTGTCCTTATCTACAGTAGGCTTAAAGAAAGTTCTAAAATCTTAAATTCATAGCCCAATGATTTTTATGAATGTAATAATCATGCATGTTAAATTATTAAATTTTTCCATCATCCTAAAAACTTGCCTTGTACCCATTTACTTACCAAATGTAATCACTATTCTGAATTTTATCAACATAGTGTAATTTGATCTTTTTATGAATTTAATATAAATTAAGTTATACAATATTTACTCTTTTTATACCTGGCCATTTAACATTATATCTAAGAGGTCTGTCTATGTTGTTCCATGTAGTAGCATTTTGTTGTTTTTTATTGCTTTATGCAAATACACAATAATTTATTCATCCAACCTATTTTCCATTTTTAGCTATTATAAATAGCTTTGAGTATTCTTGTGTATGTATGATGGCAGGTTTTCATATGTACCTATTTCTGTTTGGTTTTCACATAGGGATTAGCATTGATGTATCATAGTATACATGTATATTACATGTACATAGTAGTATAGATAATATATAATTATACATAACATATATATTCAATTTAGTATATCATTTCAAATGGTTTGAAAAGATCACGTGCCTGTGTGCATTCCCACTTGCAGTGTATGTGGGTTCTGGCTGATCCCTAACCTATACAATGCTTGGTATTGTCAATTTTTTTTCCAGTTTTAGCCATTTAATGGACATGTTTTATTTGGCTTTAATTTTATTTTCTCTGGTTTCTAAACATGTTTAGAAATTTTATTTATACCTATTGGCTATTAGAATGTGATTTTTGTAAAGCATACATCTAAGAACATTTGTTAAAAATTGGAATGTCCATCTTGTACTTATTGTTTGTGAGGGGTATTTTAAACATTCTGAATAATATATCCTCATCATATGTGACTTTTTCCAGCTCAATGGCTCAGTTATGTTTGACTTTAAATAATGTTTAATAGTTTTCATTGTAGAGGTCTAGCACAACTTTCTTAGATTTTTTTAAGCATGTTTTAATATTCTTTTAAAAGTATCATTTCTCTCATTGTTTATAAATTTAATTTTTCATTATTTGCCACTAATATAAAAAATACAAGCAATTGATTAAATCAGTATTGTATTCAGGGTGTTGATTTAATTCATTTATTAATTATAAAAACTGATCTGTAAACTCAAATTTTTTACACAATGTCATCAGGAAATAGTAACATGTTTATTTCTTCCTTAAAATCATAATTCACTTTTTCTAAAATGTTTTCTACTTTGTCCCTCTGTGCACATCTTCAAATGCCTAAAAGCACTGAGTATTGATTTTGGGGTTATAAATAAATTTTAGTGAGCAGGTGAATTTACAGAGCATTCATGAATAATGAGGAGTAAGTGATTTATATACAGACAGATATATATCATATACCTGTGTGCATTCCCACCTGAGTGTATGAGGGTTTCAGTTGATCCATATCCTATTTAGTGTCCAACTGGAACCCTCATATGCTTGGGTGGGAATACACACAGGTACATTATTATGTGTGTGTGTGTATATATATGTGTGTGTGTGTGTGTGTGTATATATATATATATATATATATATATATAAAATATAATGTAGGTTGAGCATCCCTTATACAAAGAAAGTACTTGGAACCAGAGGTATTTTACATTTTAGAATATTTGCAACTTTCCTGGTCAGTAGTTCCAATCACTAATCTGAAAATCTAATATCCAAAATGCTCCAAAATTTTCAGATTTTTCATCAATTCAGATTTCACATTTTCTGATTATGGAGGCATAATCTATATAATAGTGTGTGCCTCTGTGTATACCATAAGAGATAATTTATTTAACTTGGAATAGCTCAGAAAGTTTATAGGAGTATTCCTACACTTTGATGTATAAATTGTCTCCAGATTTTCTTCAATAATATCACTTCCATTACGCTAGAACTTTATTGACTACAGTTATGTTTTGTTTTTTCCCTCATTGATCATTTTTCCCTCGTTGATACGTTATGATCCATTTATATCATCATTTCTCTAAACCCAAACCATTTGATTACTCATTTATTTGCTTAATATGCATTTATTGATCTCTTTCTGGGTTTTAGGTTCACTGGACTCCTTTTGAAGCACATTTTCTACTTTTTCTTTGTTTGGAAATGCATTTAGTCATGAATTATCAGAATTTTTAAAATAACATGTATTCTGCCATCAAGAACATTTATTTATGTCTCCCTGTTTGTAATGCCATGGAATCAGTAAAATGGAGAGTCAGATAAAAGTGCATTCTCACATATCATAGGCCCTTAAATGAGTATAACTTTACTAATATATATTATATAACACATACCTAGCTTTTAGCCTTCTTATAGGAAAATATGTGCTGTGGTGAGTTTTATTAACTGTGATTATTTTTTTGCTCTATCAAGAACTTACTCTGATGCCTTTTGAACAAGAGGAAAAATACAACAGAGGAATTTACCCTTGAAGACTTTTTGGAACAGTAAAGACTTTAATGCAGAGTGCTCTGGGATTGCTGATTACAGTTAGATCAGGTGATATGAGGTGATATAAGCTGGCTTTTTGGAACAGGGAAGGCTGAATATTTCCTTTGAAGACATTTTTGACATATTCTTTCATTCAGGCAAACAACTTTGTGGGCTGATGAAATGAGTAAAATGGAAAAATTAAGCAGACTATATAATGAAAAATGATTAGATTAACTCTTCTAAGGAAAGAAAAAGATACAATAAGAGATATATTTTTATATAGTTAAATGTTTGCCCAATGTCTAGAAGTTTAGACTTAATGAAGACAGAAAATTTTCAATACCAAAAGGTCTTGAAGTCAACATTTAAAGAAGAAAATTTAAGTAGCCCAGGGCAGAATAGATGTAGAAGACAAATAATGGGGAAAGAGAAGACACAGTTCAGTATATAAACTTGAAATATGATATAACAAAAATGCAGACAGAATGACAAGTCTAAGAATATTGTGTATCAACAGTTATCAGATTTGGTAATGGCCTGATGAGGCAACCAAACTAAAAATGACCTCAGAGTTTTGATTGCCTGGAAAGTAGTAAAGAATATTATTGAAGTCATTATGTTAGATAAAGTAATGCTTTAGGAAAAATCATGATAAGACATTGGAATATTGATGTAGAAATGACCTATAACTCATGATAATAAATTGCATTAAATTCTATGACTGAATGATTAATCCAAGGGACTATTTGTAAAACCCAGAACAGGATTCCTCAAAGAGCCTTCTGGAAAGCTAAGTGGAGTGAAATGTATTCTAGAGTTGAAAGACTGTATGAGTAAAGAAAATGTGTGATGGGTCACTCTGTTGAAGAGAGCAAAATGGGCTAGAAAAGGAGAGTGTGTTCTAGGAAGAAAGGACAAGAAATCTTGGCTCAGGTCAGTCTCTGTAAAGAAACTGCCGTACTAACTGAATCCTTGAAAGAAGAGAAGTAGAGAGGGAGATCTACAGATTAGGAATGAAGTGTATTAAATTACAAACCAGACAGAGATATGTGAATTTGTAGAATGTTTTATCTGAACACATTCTTGGAATAGCTCAGGGAGTTAACAAAATTGTTACTTGAGAGCACCTGGCACATAGTAGGTGCTCAGTAGATGTTTGTTAAATGGATGAGTGGATCCATTTCCTTGCCTCATACACATTCTATAACTTTTGATACTTTTTCTGAATACTAAAGGTATATTAGTAGGTGATCTTAGTAAAGCAGCTGTATGGAATAATAAGCTAGTGACCAGATTGTAAATTGTTCCTGAGAGATTTAGGAGAGAAAAACAGATATTACGCAAACTCCACAAAGGTAAAGAATCACAAAAGTAGAATTCTAGAGGTAGGAGGGTCACTGATTGGCCCAATCCTCTTATTTCATGGTGTGGATTTCAGGCTCAGTTATGTTAAATAATGTACCATGTATATGTCAAGCCTCAGTTCCAGGAAATTGAAACCACGCAAGCTATTTTAAGCATGAAAGGATTTAATGTAAAGAATTAGGTGAACATTAAATTTTTTAAAGGATTTGAGGAGTGCCCTCTAGTCTTGTGCTCCAGAACTAGTTCCCAGAAGGATATAGCAGATTGGCCCACCCAAAAGCTGCTAATGCTGCTAAAGCCAGGGAAGGGAATCTCTGGACCTGTTGACTTCAACAACCTCCCATCAAAGATTTTATCCAAGGATGGCAAACCAGTGTGACTGCTGCCACACCTTCCTTTCAGCATCCACATGCTCAGCAACCAGAACTAGGACTCTGCTACAGGAAACCCTCATCTCCCACAGTGACTCCACAACCTCATTACCACTTCTAATTTCCAAGTCACACCTGAGTTCATCCGTGTGGTTTAACCAGATTTTCATGTGGAATTTTAACTACAAGCCCATTGGGGAATGTAGTTACAGCTCCTGCAGGAATGTACATAGGAGGTGGGATGACAAATGGCAACCATATTTACCATATTCACCATAATATGGGGAACCATATTCACCACTCCAGTTTCCACAACTAAGAAAGAACATCACTGCAACAGGAACATGGAAGCCCTCTTTTTTTTAAAGACTTTTACATTTTATTATTTAAAGAATCTTCATTTTTTTCAATTTACCTTTCTGACTCTGCCTGTGCCTTCAACGCTTTTCTGCTCCTCAATAAGGAAAGCGCACTTGATCCTGTCACAGACACATTTAGCACACATGGAATCATTATAGGCTCCACTGTCATGTTTTTCCATTTTAGAGACTCTCATTAGAACTTTAGGTCTCACAGCACAAACCCCTCAAAGTCTGCCTGGGTGCATATCACATGCAGATTGTGGTGCTTTCCCAACCGTCTTGGCATAGAGAATAGGTAAACAATTCTATTGCCAGGGTTTTGGGACAACTTCGTTTTGTTAGAGGCTGTGTTGTGGAAAAGCCTATGATGATAGTCAAATGCTGGACCATTCTGAGTGCCTCTAGATGCCATTTCCAGAAGAGGAAGAAGAAAGGGCTTACCAAGTTTAAAGGTTAAATGTGCATCTGGAAGTCCTCTTACTGCAGTCTCTGCTGTCATTGAAGACAAGTATATGTTTGGGTTTTCCCTTCTGGTGTTTAAAGAAAAAAAATGATTGACTTTACAACTTTTTTATTTGATGCATTATAATTGTGCACAATAGTGGGATTCATTATGCCATATTTGTACATGCAGAAAACATAACTTGATCAATCTCATACCTTAGTACTTATTGACTTTGGTGATAGTGATTGGTAAAGTATTTCCATGACATCCATGTTAACTTATTAAATATGGTATTCCTTAATTTCAGTTAAACATATAAATATTTATGTTTCTTGGACTAAAAATGCAAATGACCTTTAAATCTAAAAAGTTGAATTTAATATAATAGGACCCACTGCACCATGAATCATTGTTGTGCCACTCTCCTAATTTATCACAAGATAATTCTTTTTTTGTGTGTGAGTGGTTTCATCCTCATCCTACTGATTTTAAGAGATGGCCCACAATGAATCCTGATAAAATTTTTCTTGTCTTCACATTTGTAACCTTTCTTAAATTTCATGCTGATTTTCTATCCTTTAAATGTGATCTTCTAAACCTAATTCTCTAAAAAATGCACAGAAAAGCATATTTAGTGATAATTCACAGAATATGTTTTACTCCAAGTTCTTCGGACTATAAGGCAATATCTGTGTTTGCTAAGATTTTAATTTTTTGAACTTCCTCCATGTTTATGCTAAGTAACAAGCAGGGTTTTGTTGTTGTTTTGTAGGGTTTTTTGCTACTCTTGGAAGATAGTTTTTCTCTAAACACATTTACAGTGCCTTTTGAATTAGATTGCTTTTAATGAACAAAGAAGTTCACATTTTATAAGTTAAAAAAAGTATATATATATATACATATGTATACATATGTGTGGATGGATGGATAGATAGATGATAGATAGATCTCCCTCTATGTTGCATACTCAAGGAGATTTAATGTCTCACAAAACTATAATTTTTATTATAAGAATATTATCAGGGTTTACTGAAATTGTCATTACTACATAACTTCTACAAGCCTGATTAAATTTGTATAGAGAGTAACTTGTGGAAAACTAAATGGCTATTAAAAATTCTTAGTCACATAACTGATGCAAAAAGAATGCAAAAGTTTCTAAGCCACCAAATTTTCATAGCCAAACCAAATTAAGTAAACTTCTGGTCTGGCCAAGATTCAGAGACCAGATTTACCATCCTCTTTTAAATAACTAGAGATGGATAAATGTATGAAACAACAGTTTGCAAGACACTGCATATCAGGAAATGAATGATAGTGATCCTGAGAAATTAGAAAAAAATTAGGTGACCCTCAGCACTAACCTACCTTACTCAGGGTTTTCAGTCTGAGTCTCAGGGAAATGGAGTGCACATGGAGGCAGACAAATTCCCAGAATTAGGAAGCATGAGTTGAGAGTCCTGAGAGATGAAGGTGGTCAGAGTTCATAGGACTGAGTGTGGGAGAAAAAAGAAATGCACAGCTGGGCACAGTGGTGCACGCCTGTAATCCAAGCGACTTGGGAGGCTGAGTCAGGAGGATCGCGAGTTCAAAGCCAGCCTCAGCAACTTAGCGAGGCCCTAAGCAACTCAGTGAGACCCTGTCTCTAAATAAAATACAAAATAGGGCTGGGGATGTGGCTCAGTGGCTGAGTGCAATCCCTCATTCCAAAAAAAAAAAAAAAGAAAGAAATGCACAGAAATAGAACCTTGAAAATCTGTGGAGGGTCCTC
>JAJEJO010000851.1:79870-90386 GCA_020662805.1 Glaucomys volans | reverse complement strand
ATTCTGGAGATTAGTGCTCTATCTGAAGTGTGTGTGGCAAAGATTTTCTCCCACTCTGAAGGCTCTCTCTTCACATTGCTGATTGTTTCCTTTGCTGAGAAAAAGCTTTTTAGTTTGATTCTATCCCAATCATTGATTATTGCTTTTTTTTCTTGCGCTTTGGGAGTAATGTTAAGGAAATCTGGTCCTAGGCCAACGAGATGAAGATTTGGACCTATTTTCTCTTCTATTAGGTACAGAGTCTCTGGTCTTATTTCTAGGTCCTTGATCCATTTTGATTTGAGTTTTGTACAGGGTGAGAGATATGGGTTTAGTTTCATTTTGCTGCATATGGATTTCCAATTTTCCCTGCACCATTTGGTGAAGAGGCTGTCTTTTCTCCATTGTATGTTTTTGGTGCCTTTGTCAAGTATGAAATACTTGTATTTATGTGGGTTTGTCTCTGTGTCCTCTATTCTGTACCATTGATCTACCTGTCTATTTTGGTGCCAATACCATGCTGTTTTTGTCACTATTGCTCTGTAGTATAGTTGAAGGTCTGGTATTGTGATACCCCCTGCTTCACTCTTCTTGCTAAGGATTGCTTTAGCTATTCTGGGTCTCTTATTCCTCCAAATGAATTTCATGATTCCTTGCTCTATTTCTATGACATCTGACATTGAGATTTTAATTGGAATTGCATTGAATTTGTATAGCGCTTTTGGAAGTATGGCCATTTTGACAATATTAATTCTGCCTATGCAAGAACATGGGAGATCTTTCCATCTTCTCAGATTCTCTTTAACTTCTTTCTTTAGTGTTCTGTAATTCTCATTGTAGAGGTCTTTCACTTCTTTTGTCAGATTGATTCCCAAGTATTTTATTTTTTTTGAAGTTATTGTGAATGGGGTAGTTTTCCTAATTTCTCTCTCAGAGGATGCATCACTTCGAATAAAAATGCATTAGATTTATGAGCATTAATTTTATGTCCTGCTACTTTACTGAATTCATTTATGAGTTCCAGAAGTTTTCTGGTGGAATTCTTAGGGTCTTCTAAATAGAGAATCCTGTCATCAGCAAATAGGGATAGTTTGAGCTCTTCTTTTCCTATTCGTATTCCTCTAATTTCTTTGGCCTGTCTAATTGCTCTGGCTAGAGTTTCAAGAACAATGTTGAATAGTAGTGGCGGAAGAGGGCCTTGTTCCAGTTCTCAGGGGGAATGCTTTCAATTTTTCTCCATTTAGAATGATGTTAGCTGTGGGCTTAGCATAGATAGCCTTTGCAATGTTAAGGAATGTCCCCACTATCCCTATTTTTTCTAGTGTTTTGAGCATGAAGGGATGCTGTATTTTATCAAATGCTTTCTCTGCATCTATTGAAATAATCATGTGTTTCTTGACTTTAAGTCTGTTTATTGATAAGTCTCTACGTTTATTGATTTCTGGATGTTGAACCAACCTTGCATCCCCAGGATGAAACCCACTTGATCATGGTGCACTATCTTTTTAATATGCTTTTGTATGCGATTCACTAAAATTTTGTTAAGAATTTTTGCATCTATGTTCATTAGGGATATTGGTCTGAAATTTTCTTTCTTGATGTGTCCTTCTCTGGTTTTGGTATCAGGGTGATATTAGCTTCATAGAATGAGTTTGGAAGGGTTCCCTCCTCCTCTATTTCATGAAATACTTTGAGGAGTATTGGAATGAGCTCTTCTTTGAAGATCTTGTAGAACTCGGCTGTGAATCCATCAGGTCCTGGACTTTTCTTTGTTGGTAGGCTTTTGATGACTTCTTCTATTTCATTGCTTGAAATTGATCTATTTAAGTTGTGTATGTCCTCCAGATTCAGTTTGGGTGGCTCATATGCCTCTAGGAACCTGTTGATGTCTTCCAGGTTTTCTATTTTGTTGGAGTATAAATTTTCAAAGTAGTTTCTTATTATGTTTTGTATTTCAATTGTGTCTGTTGTAATATTTCCATTTCCATCATGAATTTTAGTTATTTGGATTTTCTCTCTCCTTCTCTTCATTAGCGTGGCTAAGGGTTTATTAATTTTGTTTATCTTTTCAAAGAACCAACTTTTTGTTTCGTCAATTTTTTGAATTGTTTCTTTTGTTTCAATTTCATTGATTTCAGCTCTGATTTTGATTATTTCCTGTCTTCTACTACTTTTGGTGATGATCTGTTCCTCTTTTTTCTAGGACTTTGAACTGTAATGTGAGTTCATTGATTTGTTGACTTTTCATTCTTTTATTAAATGCATTCCATGCAATGAATTTTCCTCTTACCACTGCTTTCATAATATCCCAGAGATTTTGATATGTTGTATCTTTGTTCTCATTGACCTCTAAGAATCTTTTAATTTCCCCCCTAATGTCTCCTATTATCCATGTATCATTCAATAGCATATTATTTAATCTCCAGGTCTTGAAGTAGTTTCTGTTTTTAACTTTATCATTGATATCAATTTCATTCCATTATGATCTGATAGTATACAATGTAGTATCTCTATGTTTTTGTATTTGCTAAGAGTAGCTTTGTGGCATAACATATGGTCTACTTTAGAGAAGGAACCATGAGCTGCTGAGAAGAAAGTGTATTCGCTTTTTGATGGATGGAATATTATATATATGGCTGTTAAGTCCAAATTAGCGATTGTGTCATTGAGTCCTATGGTTTCTTTGTTCAATTTTTGCTTGGAAGATCTGTCCAATGGTGAGAGAGGAGTGTTACATTCAGGGTTATTATTGAGATATGACTTGTATTTCCTGCCATTTTAGCTTTTTTGGGGTTTTTAGCTTAACTTTGTTTCTCCTTTGATTGACTCTTTCTTTAGGGTAGTTCCTCCCCATGATGACTGAGATTGTTGTTTTTCGTTTCTTCCTCTTCGAATATTTTGTTGAGAATATTCTGTAGGGCAGGCTTTCTCTTTGTGAATTCTTTAAGCTTTTGTTTATCATGGAAGGATTTTATTTCATCATCAAATCTGAAGGTAAGTTTTGCTGGGTATAAGATTCTTGGTTGGCATCCATTTTCTTTCAGAGCTTGAAATATGTTGTTCCAGGCCCTTCTTGCTTTTAGGGTCTGGGCTGAGAAATCTGCTGATATTCATATTGGTTTCCCCCTGTAGGTAATCTGATTCTTTTCTCTCACAGCCTTTAAAATTCTATCTTTGTTTCGTATGTTTAGTATTTTCATTATAATGTGCCTTGGTGTGGATCTGTTGTAATTCTGTGTGTTTGGTGTCCTCTAAGCCTCTTGTAATTGATTTTCCATCTCATTCATCATTTTTGGGAAATTTTCTGATATTATTTCTTTGAACAGATTATTCATACCCTTGGTTTGTATCTCCTTGCCTTCCTCAATCCCAATAACTCTTAAATTTGGTCTTTTCATGATGTCCCATATTTCTTGGAGGTTTCGTTCATGATTCCTAACCATCTTCTCTGTTTGTTCGACTTTGTTTTCAAGATTAAATATTTTGTCTTCATTGTCTGAGGTTCTGTCTTCCAAGTGATCTATTCTGTTAATTATGCTTTCTGTTGAGTTTTTAACTTGGTTGATTGTTTCCTTCATTTCCTTGTTTCCTTCAAGGATTTCTGTTTGTTTTTTTCTCAGAACTTCTATCTCTTTATTGAAATGATTTTTTGCTTCTTGCAATTGCTCTATTAGCTGATTATTCATAGCCTGAAGCTGCTCTCTCATCACATCATTCTCTTCTGGGATCATTTTAATTATGAACATTCTGAACTCCCTTTCTCTCATTCCTTCTACCATGCTGTCTTTCGGTTCTCTTAATGTATTATCTAGGTTTGTTTGGGACACTTTCTTCCCGTGTTTTCTCATGTTGCTCGTGTATCTTCCCCTCTATTAGTGCAAATCAGAGGGATTACAATTTCCCTGTAAAGACTTAAAGTGTTCCCACAGATTTCCAGTAACTCATCTGATGTTTGAGAGGTGCTTGATCAAGCTGTGACCCATGAAAGTTGCTGTCTCACTACCTCCAGGTTGGGAATGATCAATGCTTCTGGGCAGAGGCAGCCTGGTGTTGACACACAATCAGACACAGCAAGGTGCTAGACCCCGGGTCAGGGTGTGGACCTGGGCACTAGACCAAGTTGGGGTTGGGGCACAGAACTGTGCTCAGTGATGGAAACACTGGGCTTGAGAGCCCAGGCAGGCCTGAGCTCCTCGCTGGGGGCTCAGTTGGTGGCAGGTGGTCACTCTCTGCCAGGGAAGCTATAAAATAGCGCCAAAGGGCCTAAACTCCCTGCTGGAGCTGGCGACTCCCTCCACTCCAGGAGCTGCAGCACCATGGCGCCAGAAGACAGGAGCTCAGCTCTGAGGACTCAGGCAGCTGAAGATTGTTGCTCTCTGCCAGGGAAGCTGTAAAAATCTGGATCCTCTCTTTATTCTATGCAGTGAAGCTTGTTTAGACAACCTTAACTTCTAGCAGTCTAAGATAACTAGAATGTAATCTGGTAAATTGGGCATGGTGACCTCTCCTTCTACCCTTCCATTACCTCTCTGATTTAGTCAAATTCATCTACAGAAGCCATAAATAAGAAGGACTGGACTTTAGGTAAGAAGCCGTGAACCATTTAAAATGCTATTAAATGAAGAGTAGTAAAATGTGAAAATTAAAAACTGTTCTGTCTTTGAAAAATTAACCTTATGACTTCAGTTGGAAAAAGAATAAAAGAAACTAGGGATTGGATCACTAGTAATGAAGTCCTTCATTTAAAATGAAATAAAGTAAGTTAAAAGATAAAACAGAATATGGAGTCCCTTCCAAAAGACTGTGTAGCCCCACGATGGTTTACTGAAGGAGGCTGAGAAGGAAAGTGAGGACTAGTGATGACTGCAGGAAGAAGGACCAAGAGGGGCTTATTCACAGAGTTTCACGTGTCAGGAATTCCCATCAAACTGTCTCTATCAAAGGGGAAAAAAAAAGCAGTAAAAGAAGAAAATGAAGTGTTAGTAGTTTATTGGTTCATGAAACTAAAAAGACCTAAAGGAGTAAAATGGGGAAGCGAGATCAATAGAATAAATCCCACTAACTACATGACCTGCTTGGAGAAAGATGGCACCCCCATACCTGAAGTGGTAGATTTTACAAATAATTTAATTTATCATTTAAATTTGAATCTCAGGTAAATAATGAATAAGTGTTTAGTATGTTCCATGCAATATTCAGGACATAATAATACTAAAACAATGTCATTTATCATAAATTTGAACTTAACATGGACTGTTGTCTTTTTACGACAATCTTACCCACATCCAAACATTTCAGTAATTTATTCAAGAAATGGTTGTAGTAGGGCTGAGCAAGTAACAATCATATGAATAAACTAGAGCATGAATGAAGGACTGTATCTTCCTATCAATATGGAGAAGCCAAAAGACTGAGAAATGATTCTAGGGAAACAGATTGCACTAGGAGAAAATAAACACAAAATTAACTCATGAAAACTAAGAATAAGAGACCTGTAGAAAAGTGTTACCAGGAGGTGAGGGAAGAGCAGGATCTGAATGGAGAATTTAACAAGGTGGTTTGCCTGTAAAACATCCATTTCCTCCTCTACTTCTTTCATCCTAAGCCCTCATCCTTCATCTTTTTAAATAGAACCTCCACTTCTAAATCTCTGCTTCTGAGGAGGCTGGCCTCAGGTACAGTGATTGATTTCTAGTTTGTCTAAGGCAGATATGGGGTTCCATTCTTCTCATCAGCAGAGGAGTTTTATTGGATACTTTGATTAAATACTAGTCACTGAAACATGCAGTGAAACATACCAAAGGGCTGGGCACGATGGCACACTCCTGTAATCCCAGTGGATCAGGGAGGCTGAGGCAGGAGGATCTCGAGTTCAAAGCCAGCCTCAGCAACAGCAAGGTGCTAAGCAACTCAGTGAGACCCTGTCTCTAAATAGGCTGGGGATGTGGCTCAGTGGTTGAGTGCCCCTGAGATCAATCCCCAGTAACAACAACAACAGCAAAACACCCAATGGACTTCTAGGAAAGGTTATAACTTGCTCCTAAGATGAAATGCAGGAAAATACAATCTATTGTACCTAACTATGATATTAGAATTGGTGTGTTGAAAAAAATCAATGAAGCTAATATGAAGTCAAAGTTTGTATATCAAGTGTAGCAAGATATGGAAAGATAAAGGAACTGAATCCTTACTGCTTTTTTGCTGTTCATTTGTTTTGTTTTTTGTTTTAATTTGAAACAAAAAACAATTTGATATGTAGAAGGTTCTTATTCAGAATTAGAGTTTATATTTATATTTTGAACATAGAAGTGACTTAAATTTTGTTTGCTAATGATCACAAAGCATGAAAACTTTTTTTTTTAATTTAAAGGGTAGAATTTCTGTTTAAAAATGCCACACATTATCCCTTAAAGTTTTTAATGAAAACCAAAGAAAACATATGCATTTTAGAATTAGAACTTTTGGGGAAAAGAAATCACGGAAACTAGTATTCATTAAACGGTAATATCCTTTTTTTTTTAAGCAGCAGTTACTTAGTAAAATTTCTGAATTGACATCATAAATTGGCCTGAATATAGTTCTTTGAACTATTATTATGGAATTTCCCAGTTGGTGAAGGACACAGCTGCTTTTCACAGAAACATTTTATATCTTGGTAGAATATTGCCCTCATATATTTGGAGATAATATTACTATATCCTATTAGAAGGAATAACTTTAATTTAAATTTTCAAATAAAAGACGTTAATGGAAAAATCACTGTTGGATGATACCAATAGGTTCCCACAATTATTTAAGTGCTCTGTGCTTCTGATGTTAGCAGAGGACGTTTGTTAGATTTTGCATCTATTTTTAGCTCTGATCATAGGATCTCCACCTACTCTTTGGAAAATCCGGCTCGTGGTATTTCAGTGACTTCATTTTCATAACCGTATTCTGTTCATGAGGAATGCCAGTTTTCTACATATAGACTCATTCTGTATTTATTGTTAACAAGGAAAGGTGACATGATTGATTTTGATGATGGGAATCTTGATTATTTTTATTAACATGAAAATTAAATTTCTATAGAGAATAGGGGTATAAGAGGAATTTAGTCAAAAAACTTAAATATTGCCAGTGTAATGTTAGGATGAGTTTCACTGACATATAAAAGAAAATCCATCAGAATGGTGACCTAAACATGATCCAAGTGTCATCCCACATGTTAACTAAATTTGAAACTTGATCATCCAGGGCTGTATGATAGCCCCACATCATGTGGCAGTCAGACTCCTCCTTCATTGCCACCCCACACACTTGCGCATGCCTTGATTCTAAGGCTGCCTCCTAGGACTCTTGATGTGGTGTTTGTGCTCCAGGCAGCAGTAAGGAATACTGAATGGAGGAGCCAAAGGGAGTACCTCCGGGGAAGAATAGTCTTCTGTGAGGGGACTTTGTGGAAGCCTTCTGTAGAAGCCAATATGAGCCCCCATACCAGTCACCAAAATATAAGTAATGCCTCTGTTTAGATTTTATTGGCTTAGTCTTGGTCACCTGTAATCCTTAGTCCCAAGGGAGAGTGGGAGTGCTATTTAGGTGCGTTTATTTAAAACTGCTTATTCAAAAGCTTCATACTTCTCTCACAGTCTCTATCACAGTAAGCTTAAGATTGCCTCCCAACCCCAAATGTGTTTGTGTCAGATTCAAAACTCTCTCAGAACTTAAACCTTTCCATTTTACCTCTGTTTCCTTTCCCTTTTTTCCCCCCTTGGGCTGGGGTACAACTTTACCATTCTGATACTTTGATTTCCTATAAATATGATTAGACATAACAACATACCATATTCCATCCTAAAAATATTTTAGGCCCAAATGCTCGTAATAAGCAAAGTAAGCTATGTTTTACTTTATCTGTTTGTGTTAACACTGATCATTCATATTTAATACTAAATATATTTATTGTGACCTAACAGGTCACCTAGGTACTCCCTAAAAGTTCATTCCTATAAAACAGAAGGAAAATTATTCTTTTTCTGAAAATTCATATATAGCAATTGGAAACAAAAGGATACAGTCAAAATGTTTCCAAAATATTAATTAATGCTTATCAGTAGCTCCTAAGTTTTCAAAAATTACATTTTTCCCAAAAAGTTGAAAAGAAAAGGAAACTCAAAGAATTAAGACAGATTGCCTTTGGTGTGTCAGAGAAGCTTAGAAAGTACTCTAGGCATCACTTTTCAGGATGAAGCATAGGAATAGTAGTACCACCTACTTATCACAGGGCTTGACTTCTCTTCTCTTAGAATGTTTTATTGTCAGCATACATTTTTGGAGGCTCTTCCTAGCTTAAATTTCCCTGATTTCCTACTAATTCTGTCATCACATCAATCACTCTGCTTCCCAACTCAACCAACCCCATTCAAGTTGCGTTAGCGCCTACATGGCTGAATGCCAATAGGGTGCCACCAGAGATCCATAATTTTTGATACCAAAAAGAAAGTGTCACTCTGCTCTCTCTTCCTGAATTTGCCTACAGCCTGTGCAATTTTTCTCAGTTCTTTTGAGCAGGATGCACATTAGCAAGAGCATGATTAGCATGATATTCACCCTTAATTATTTCTATTCCTATATCTTATGGGGGAGGCAGAGATAATGGTAGGATTAAATATAGAGGCATCCAAGATTTTGTCACAGAGTACATCATATTTTAAACTGTGAAACTTTAGAAAGGTGGTCTGTTACTAACAGTATGTTCTGGTACCCTGATCAAGTCTGCCTAACCTAGCAATTGTGAAAGTGATGCCAGCATATATAATTGTTCAGCTCCATTTTAAATATAAATTGAGTACAACCTTGTGATTCTCAAGGTTAGCACCTGCAAAGGTGTGGAGTGGTTCTCCACCTTTTCAGGTCTATATGTGCTATACTCACTGTGTGTGGAGTGAGGATTAGGACTGTCCATAAGCCAGCCCTTTCCAGTGCTATGTTAGCCTTTCAAACCACTCAGTAAACCTCTGACATTGGGTTTAATCCTGATGTGAACTGAAAATAAACATTCTACATTCTTTTTTCTTTGTATCTCCTTTGTTCTCTGCAGCAGGTATCATCACCCACATGCTTTCTAAGGTTACTAACCAATTCAGCTTTTCCTTGCTAATTCCAGATTTAGTTCTCATGTTTATTTTAAAAAACTGTGACAATATGATTTATGACATGTAAAACAATTTTTTTAAATGATGACTTTTCTTAAAGGGAAAATTATTATCATCATAAATAGTATAAAGTAAATAATTTTAGAATATTTTATGTGTAAACACTCTGTATAGTGGTTTACCATTATACTTATATCATCTCAGGAACTCTGGAAAAAATAGGTGTTATCCCATTTTATACAAGTGGAGACTGCAAGTCAAAAAGATTAGCCATCTTAAGTAAAATTATTTTTTTAGGGTGTGACATTACCAATATTTGAAGCCAGGTATGTCTGATTAGAAAGCCCATTCTACTAATCACTTGACCATCACACTAGAAAGGAGACATAATAAGGCAGACTCATTATGAATGAAGACATTTCATGACCTCAAAATTGCCTGTAATTATAATGATGTGTAGAAGTTAAAAGGGCCAAAAGCTATTGTATTGTCTTTCTTTGAACTGTTTGACACTCCCCACTTTAGGAATCATAAAAAAGGATATTGAAGAGCACAAGGGAAAATAGGGGCAAAAGTGTTTGATTTAATAAGGCTCCTGTTATGGTTTGGATATGAGATGTCCTCCAAAAGCTTCTGTGTTAACGGGGGAATATTTGGGGACAAAATGATTGGATTGTGAGAGCTGTAACCTAAATAGTTTATCCTGGTTTGAATGAACTACGTGGTGGCAGATGGGGTGCGACTGAAGGAGGTGGGTCCCTGGGGCTGTGCTCCGGAAGGGTGCATCTTCTCTGTGTCCCCTTCTCCCTTCTCTCTCTTTCCCTGTTTCTCCCTCTGCTTCTTGTTCTGTGAGCAGAGCAGTTTTCCTCCACTGGACCCCTCCCCCATGGGCTTTATCTTAGGCCCAGAGCATTCGAGTTAGCCATCTATGCACTGGAACTGCAAGTCCCAAATAAACTTTTCCTTCCCTAAGTTGTTCTTCTCAGGTATTTTGATCTCAGACTCAGAAACAGATTAACACAGCTCCCTTCTTCTCAGGTTCCTTTTGCAATAACTACGACAACAAAGATTCTCTTCTCACCTATTAAGGGGGCCATACAGAGGCCAGACTCAGAAAGGGTGTTGGAGCAGAATCAACTGTCTTTCTGCAATAAGTGTTCGGCCTTCTTCATTCACGCATCAGGCTTAATGATAGGATGACATTGCTAGTATATTTCCATTGTATGTTGTACCTGACAGTTCTGCCCACCAGAGTCAGTTTTAGAACTGAGAGTGAATGTATGAATTTCCTATTTGTCCACTAGCTCTTACAACCTCTCACATTCTCAAGTGTGTGAAAAAACTTCAGGTTAAATAGTAAAGCTGTTTGCAGGTGTAATCTCTTGCCCTCAGTGTGGGTTTGC